>JAHRHZ010000097.1:7319918-7373006 GCA_024137785.1 Ginglymostoma cirratum | reverse complement strand
AGTTTTCCTGCTCCTATGATGCTGCTTGACCTGCTGTGTTCATCCAGCCCCATGCTTGTTATCTCGGATTCTCCAGCATCTGCAGTACCTTTTATCTCTGAACATATTCAAGAGGTCTTGTTTGGGGAATATCAGGAATTAGAAACAAAATTGAAGAGCAAGATCTCAAAAGTTATAATCTCTGGATTATTATCCATGCCACATGCAAATTGGCATAGAGATAAGAAATGTAGGGTTGTGAGTGTAAAGGTGTGATGCTGGAGAGAGGGGTTCCATTTCATGGGACACTGGTATCAGTGTTGGGACAGGATCTGAACTAATCTGGGACCAATGTCTAAGTGGAAAGTTTAAATAAGGGTGGTCACAAGACCTTTAAAATAGAAAATGTGGGGGAAGGCTAGAGTAAAGTCAATACAATTTCAAAATCAAGTAACACGACAGGAATAAAGAAACTGTCAGAAATCTTAATTCAGGTACGGCACAGAATGGCAAAACTGTAACTATTTTGCTTTGCCCTCCTGTTTGGCACATTTTATTACAGTAAGGGGCCAATATAAATAAATAAATAAATCTTGGTTAGAGACAAGAGAAGAAAGTGCCCAGTGCAGAAACTGCCTTCAATGGTTTGTATAAGATTTCCATTGGTTACTGGGTGAAAGGCAACTTTTTGTCCTGCATCAATGCCCACCTCTACACCCTTCCCTTTTTGGGGGAAGATGGGGGGGACAGTGGTAAAAGTTACAGACCTAAATATTTAGGTTAATTCTCTGGGGTCATGTGTTCAAACCCCATCAATTAAACCAGAAGAGAGAAATAATAAGCAGGTGAACAAAGCATCAGTGCTGAAGAACAGCTTAAACTATATGACCGGAATAAGAGTTCTATATACAAATGGAATAAATTAAATGAGCTGAAAACACACATTCAAACTCGAGATTATGATATAATAGTAATTACTGAGACATGGCTACAGGATGATCAGGACAGTATGTTGCCTCCCTGCAACCAGAAGTCATGGTCTATATCAGTACCAATGACAATGGTAGGAAAATAGATTTGTCCTCAAAGTAGATTTCATGGAGCTAGAAAAGAGATTGAAAAGCAGGATTCTAAAGAGTTAGCCTCTGAATTACTTCCAGGCCCATGTGCTAATGAGCATAGAAATAAGAGAATTAAACAATTGAACAGCTGGATAGAAAACTGATGTAGGATGGAGGCGGTGGGACTAGTTCTGGGGCAGGTGGACCTCTACAAGATGGATAGGCTGCATCTCATCATTGCAGGAAGATTCGCTTGTGCTTTTGGGAAGGGCTTAAACTAGATTAGCAGAAGGATTGGGCAGATTTGAAGGAAGCAAAACCTGTAACAGGAAAAACAAGTGTATTAACTGAAATCAGAAAAAAGAAGAAGGAAAGGCAAGCATCAAATAGGATCAGACAGCGATGAATGTTTGAAAAAAAGGAATCAAAGGCAATCTAAGTAAATGAGTTACAAAATTGTTACAGGGCAGAAAGAGGCCATACAGCCTATCATGTCCTGTTCGGGTACCTTCAACATTTTAACTTAATGCTAATTTCCTGTCTTTTCCCAGTAGTACTGCACATTGTTCTTATTTAGATAACCATCCAATACCCTCTTGAATCTCAATTTAACCTGCCTCCACCACACTTCCAGAAAGTGCATTCAATACCCTAACCTTGTGTGAAAAAGTTTCTCCCCACCCAACATTTACCAAAGTTTCTCCTCACCCAACTTCTTTTGCAAATTGCTTTAAAATTGTGCCCTTGATTTGGAATTCATGTTTCCACTCTATACTGATTGCCACTTTACTTATACTTACTTTAACTTTCTTAACAATAGTTCTGAATGAACAATCTTTAGGAGTTCTTTCCATGAATGAATCTATTTAAACTGTCACATGCCATTTAAGCTTATCCATGTAATCATAAAAATTGGCAAAGAGAGAAAATCATGGTCCAATCCTTAGTTATAAGACTGTGATATCCTCAATAGGTTCATGCCATATTGGCACAGAAAAAAGCTGTTATAAAACTTCACTTGTAAGTTCTGTTGGAAGTTGCATTACAGCCACAAGAACAGAGTAGTAGAAGGATTTACAACACCCACAGCTGCGGGGATACAAATTTACATCTCTGGGGACAATCAAAACTGGACTTGAGACCAACTGAAGAAATACAAAGAATTAAGAAATAGGAAAACTAAAACAATTTCTTTCTCCACCCTAGCCCTTGGCATTGATGCAAAAAGTTCAAATATCAAAACAGCTGCAGATTAACTGTAAGCATCAAACCAATTAGTCAATGCTATGCAGCCAAAAATGCAGCCTCATCGTATTGGCACTCTGTGACAGCTGCACTTTGCTCGTATGGCATGCAAGTAAAATGATGACCTGACCTCGCATGGGTTCACAAGGTCAGCTACTTTAAATTGGTCAAATTATTAGGCTAGAAGCAGATAATGTGTCTAAAGTGTAGACAAAAGATCAGGTGCTGGTGAAATTTATAGGGAGAGATTTTCACAAAAACTGGCCTTCCACATTGCTCAATTGTTTTATTTCCAGTGAGCAGACAGTTGAGTGAATCATGTTTTAGGAATTTAGCACACTAACAGGTTTTATGCACGGTAAAACCAGTTAACAAGAGAGATGTATTAATATCACAATAGTTTTGTAATTTTGTAGCAATTTATAAAAATTATGAGTAAGCTTACATAGCCTGAATCAACAAAACATTTTGAAGTCTCAGAGATAGTAAGAACTGCCGATGCTGCAGTCAGAGATAGTACAGTGTGGAGCTGGAGGAACACAGCAGGTAGGCAGCATCAGAGGAGTAAGAAAGTTTATGGGTCTCGACCCTTCTTCAGAAAGATTATTGATTATTATTGATTTGTGAGATCACTTCTGAGAAAAATAGGATTTCTGAAAGCTGGAAACAAAACTAGTTTGGCAGGGGGAATGGGAACTGGAGCTAAAGATCAGAGGATGGGGTAGCCGGTGTACAGGCAGATACAGCAAGCAGAGAATCTGTGAGGAAGGATAAGCAGTTGATAGGGTAAAGTGGCGTCAGTACGATGGGTCGAAGTGTGTCTACTTCAATGCAAGAAGTGTCAGGAATAAAGGTGACAAACTTAAAGCATGGATCAGTACTTGGAACTACGGTGCTGCAGCCATTACGGACACATGGGCAGGAATGGTTGTTGGATGTTCCAGGGTATAGATGTTTCAAAAGAAACAGGGAGGGAGGTAAAAGAGGTGGGGGAGTGGCATTGCTAATCAGGGATGGTATCATAGCTGCAGAAAGGGAGGTCATGGAGGAGAGTTTGTCCACTGAGTCAGTATGGGTGGAAGTCAGAAACAGGAAAGGAGCAGTGACTTTATTAGGAGTTTTCTATAGACCCCACAATAGCAACAGAGACACTGAGGAACCGATTGGGAGACAGATTTTGGAAAGGTGAAGAAGTAAGAGGGTTGTTGGCATGGGTGACTTCAACTTCCCTAATACTGACTAGAACCTCCTAAGTGCAAATAGTTTGGATGGAGCTGATTTTGTCAGGTGTGTCCAGGAAGGATTTCTGACTCAATATGTAGATAGGCCGACGAGAGGGGAGGCCATATTGGATTAGGTGCTTGGCAACGGACGAGGCCAGGTTTCAGATCTCTCAGTGGGAGAGCATTTTGGTGATAGTGATCACAACTCCCTGATCTTTACTATAGTCGTGGAGAGTGATAGGAGCAGACGGTGTGGGAAGGTATTTAATGGGAGATGGAGAATCTATTAGGCAAGAACTGCGGAACATAAATTGGGATCAGATGTTCTCAGGGAAATGCACGACAGAAATGTGGAGGTTGTTTGGGAGCAGTTGCTACAAGTACTGGATAGGTTTGTCCCACTGAGTCAAGGAAAGGATAGTAAAGTGAAGGAACCTTGGATGACAAAACATGTGGAACACCCAGTCAAAAGGAAGAAGGAAGCCTACTTAAAGTTGAGGAAGCAAAGATTGGACAGGGCTCTAGAGGTCTACAAGGTAGCCAGGAAAGAACTGAAGAATGGACTTTGAAGAGCTAGAAGTGGGTATGAGAAAACCTTGGCGAGTAGGATCAAGGAAAACCCCAAGGCGTCCTATGCTTATATGATGAACAAGAGGATGGCCAGAGTGAGGGTAGAGCCAATCAAGGATAGTGGAGGGAACTTGTGTGCAGAGTCAGAGGAGGTGGGGGAGGCCCTAAATGAATACTTTGCTTCAGTATTCACCAGTGAGAGGGGCCTTGATGTTTGTGAGGACAGCATGAAATAGGCAGATATGCTCGAACAGGTTGATGTTAGGAAAGAGGATGTGCTAGGAATTTTGAAAAACATGACGATAGATAAGTCCCCTGGGTCAGATGAGATATGCCTAAGGTTGCTACAGGAAACAAGGGAAGAGATTGCTGCCCCTTTGGCAATGATCTTTGCATCCTCACTGTCCACTGGAGTAGTACCAGATGATTGGAGGGTGGCAAATGTCATTCCCTTGTTCAAGAAAGGGAATAGGGTTAATCCTGGGAATTACAGACCAGTCAGTCTTACTTCTGTGGTGGGCAAATCATTGGAGAGGATTCTGAGAGTTAGTATTTATGATTATTTGGAAAAGCACAGTTTGATTAGAAATAGTCAGCATGGCTTTGTGAGAGGCAGGTCATGCATCACAAGCCGTATCGAATTCTTTGAGGATGTGACAAAACACATTGATGAAGGCAGACCAGTGGATGTGGTGTATATGGATTTTAGCAAGGTTCCACAAGGTAGGCTCATTCAGAAAGTAAGGAGGCATGGGATTCAGGGAAATTTGGCTGTCTGGATACAAAACTGGCTGTCCAATAGATGACAGAGAGTGGTAGTGGATGGAAAGTATTCAGCGTGGAGCTCGGTGACCAGTGGTGTTCCACAGGGATCTGTTCTGGGACTTCTGCTCTTTGTGATCATTATAAATGACTTGGTTGAGGAAGTGGAAGGGTGGGTTAGTAACAAGCATGGGGCTGGATGAACACAGCAGGTCAAGCAGCATCATAGGAGCAGGAAAAGTTTGCCGATGACGCGAAGGTTGTTGGAGTTGTGGGCAGCGTGGAGGGTTGTTGTAGGTTGCACCGGGACATTGACAGGAAGCAGAGCTGGGCAAAGAAGTGGCAGATGGCGTTCAACCCTGAAAAGTGTAAAATGATTCATTTTGGAAGTTTGAATTTGAATGCAGAATTCAGAGTTAATGGCAGGGTTCTCGGCAGTGTGGAGGAACAGAGGGATCTTGGGGTCCACGTCCATAGATCCCTCAAAGTTGCTACCCAAGTTGATAGGGTTGTAAAGAAGGCATATGTGTGTTGGCTTTCATTGGCGGGGGCATTAAGTTTAAGAGCCACAAGGTTATGCTGCAGCTCTATAAAACTCTGGTTAGACCACACTTGGAATATTGTGTTCAGTTCTGGTCACCTCATTATAGGATAGATGTGGAAGCCTTAGAGAGGGTGCAGAGGAGATTTACCAGGATGCTGCCTGGACTGGAGGGCAGGTCTTATGAGGAAAGATTGAGGGAGCTAGGGCTTTTTCATTGGAGCGAAGAAGGATGAGAGGTGATTTGATAGAGGTTTACAAGATGATGAGAGGCATAGATAGAGTGGATAGTCAGAAACTTTTTCCCAGGGTGGAAATGACTATTACAAGGGGGCATAATTTTAAGGTGACTGGAGGAAGGTATAGGGGAGATGTCAGAGGTAGGTTGTTTACACAGAGAGTGGTGGGCGTGTGGAATGCGCTGCCGGTAGTGGTAGTGAAGTCAGATACTTTAGAGGCTTTTAAGCGACTCTTGGATAGGCACATGGAGGATAGTAAAATGTAGGGTATGCAGGGTCGTTTGATCTTAGGAGGATAATAGGTTGGCACAACATCGTGGGCTGAAGGGCCTGTACCATGCTGTACTGTTCTATGTTTCTATGTTCCGTATATCAGCCAATTCCACGCTCATTGATTTATCTGATTGGCATTCTTATTTCCTGAACAGAAGGTCACCTACTTGTGCCAGCACATTATTTCAGAGGTGAGAATTTTTCACATACAGCATTACCTCTCTGAACACAGGACTCAGACATTCAGGTCATCAAGTCCATTCTGCCATTTAATTACATCATGGCTTTCTCTTTCTTTGTTCTGAATCCAACCAATGAATCAGGCCTGTACCTGTGCATGCACTTGTATTGTTCCAAATACTAGAAAAGAAATTCACTCTGATAGGGGACAAGTTGGCAAGTTAGCGGAGTCTTAGCAGGGATATTCACACAGAATAGATGATTCAGGTTGATGTAAATATAAAGGATGGTTTAGCAAAATGTTCACCAGAGAACAAACCCAAGTGAACAGAAAACGAAAAATGAAATCTTTCACTTGGAGCAGCAATCGCTTAGGTTGTTGGGGACTGCTGGACAATGGTCTGGTACATCAATCGGGAAAAGGGAATTTTTGGCACGCAGCATTAATGCTATGTAGATGACCAAGGAGCATGTGTTCAACCCGGATGTTAGAACAGAGCATTTCTTGGGATTTTCTTTTCCATTTATTCTTCCAAAGGATGTGGGCATTGCAGTCTAGGCCAGCATTTGTCGCTCAACCCTAATTGTCCTTGAGAAAGAGGTAGTGAGTTGTCTTCTTAAGCACTTAAGTCCATCCGGTGTTTGTTCATCTACAGCGCTATGGGAAGAAAGTTCCAGGATTTTAACCTAATGGCATGAAGGAATGATGATACGGTTCTGAATCAGGATGGTGTGTGACTTGCAGGGGAACTTCATGGTGGCGTTCCCATGCATCTGCTACCCTTCAGTGGTAGAGATTTGCTGGTTTGGAAAGTGCTGTTGGAGGAAACTTAGTTACTTCACTGCTTCTTGTAGATATTACACGCTGCCGCCACTGTACATAAACAGTAGAGGAAGTAATTGTTCAAAGTGATGGATGTGGTGTCAACCGAGCGTACTGCTTTGTCCTCAATACTGTCAAGCATTTTGAGTGTTGTTGGAGCTACAGTCATCCAGGTAAGTGGGGAATAAAATGGAATGAAGAAGGGTCATATTAGTCTTGAAATATTAACTCTGTTTCTCTCACCACATATTCTGCCAGACCCATCGGGTTTTTCTAGAAGTTAATGTTTTCACTTCTTCAGTAGTTCTGTTTCAGTTCTGCTTTTGCAATATTTGGTGCCTCAACAATTTCTTGATATCGTGTGGAGTGAGTCGATTTGACTTAAGACTGGTATCTGTGATGCTGGGTATCTCAGGAGATGGCTGAGATAGATGATCAAGACGATTGCATATGCTTAATTCTTGTTTTCTACACTGATAAGCCAGGCTCCACCATCAATGAATTGGGGTTATTTGTGGCACTCTCTGCTCCTCCCAGTTGTTTAATTGCCCACTACCATTCTGGATTGGTACCGGTGAATTTAGGTTTGTTCCATTGATTGTGGGATTATTTATCTTGTCACATGTTTATATTGTCACATGCTGCTTCCACTGTTTGGCATCTGTTGTAGCTTCATCAGTACCAGCCTGGTGCTGCTCCTGACATGCTGTTCTGCACTCTTTATCGAGCCAGGGTTGATGGCAATTTGTCTCCATAAAGACTGCATTGTTATTTTTACCAATACCACCATCGTTGAATGGATCTGTGACAGGTAGATTGGTGAGGATGAGGTCCAGTAGGTTTTTCCTCTTGTTGATTCTATCACCACGTGCCACAGGCCTAGTCTAGCAGCTGACCCTTTAGCCTCCATCAAGATCAGTCTGTAACTACTGAGCCACTCTTTATGATGAACACAGAAGATGTCCACTCTGAGTACATTCTGTGCCCCTACCACCTTCAGAGAAAACCCAGTGATGGTAATGGTGGTGTCTGGGATATATCATACTCAGGGAATTGTATCTTATAATGTCAGATTATTGCTTGAATATGCTGTGGGACAGCCAATTTTGGCTCAAGTCCCAGGTGCTGGTAACGAGGACTTTGCAGGGTCAATAGGTATGTGTGTGCCATTGTCATTTCCAGTGCCTATGACAATGCTGGATAACCTGTTCCATTTAATTCCATTATTTGGGCTTTTGAGCAGTTTCGCACAACAGCGTAGCTTGCTAGCCCATTTCAAAAGGATTTTAGGAATCATAAACCAGACTGGGTAAGGATGGCAGATTTCCTTCCTTAAAGTGACTGAAATGTGTTTTTACAACAATTGACAATGGTTGCACATTAATAAGTAAAAATTTCATCATCTGCCTCAGTGGGTTTCAAACATATGTCCCCAGAACATTAGCCTGAGCTCAAGATTATTTGTCCAAATAAGGATCGTTTTTCCTTAGTTTGATCTTCTTTGTGCTGTGATGCTACAACTAAGGTTAAAATTGCTGCTGAAGATTTTTTAGTATAACTTTGGATCTTTTGTTTTTGTTAGTATCTAGTTTGCATCTATGTTGTGACCGCTAATTAATTATGAGGATTGATTTCAAAGTCTGCCAATGGCTGTGTAACTCAAATTTAAACAAAAACATTTAAAAGTCAGAATATGTCTGTGGCATATATTTCATGTTAAAATATTGCCTGAGGTACCTGTAATGGCCTTGCCAGTTCCCAATTTCAGTCAATTCACTTTGTTAACAACTTAGATGATATGGTACACATTCAAATTTGCTGAAGACACAAAGCTAGGTGGTATTGTAAGCAGAACAAATAGAAGCATAAAATATCAGTGATATGAATAGATTATGACTAAACTGTGGCATGGATTTTAATGTAACTAAGTGTGATGTCATCTACTTTACATTTAAAAAAAGTGCACTCTAAAAGGTGCAGAAACAGCACCAAAAAAACAGCGCAAGTTTGAAAAAAACTTGGGGATCCAAGTACATAAATCATTAAAATATCAGGGACAGATACAGAAAATAATTAAACAAGATAATGGACTGTTAAATTTTATACTGAGAGGCCTAAAGTACAAGGGCACAGAACTCAATCTTCACCTATACAGAGCCACAGCTAAACCACAGCTGAAATACTATGGCCTGCTTTAAGCACTATAGGTTATGAAGGACATATTGACTTTGAAGGGAGTGCAGTAGTGATTCATGAAAAGGAACACTCAATTCCAAAAGTTAAATTGTGAAGTGCAACCTACCTCATTGCTTGGCATTTGTGTGGTATAAATATTACTTGCTGCTTATCAGCCTGAGTCTGAGTGTTTCCAGGCCTTGCTGCAGCCAGACAGGACTAATTCAGTGTTTGAGCAGTTATGAATGGGACTGGATAGGCTGCAGATGTTTGGGTCACAGAGTCGAATGTCTCCCTAATTATATTGAGAGCAATCCCTGTCAGTATGGAACAGTCTTCGGCCAGAAGTACCAAGTGGATAAGCCATCTCTGCATCCTCTTTAGAACACCAACCATCATAGATGCCAGTCTACAGCCAATTCAATTTACCCCATTTGATATTGAGAAATGATTGATTGCTTTAAATACACTTATGTGACCTGATAACTCTAGTACTACAAGTCGCTATCCAAACTGTTCCAGCACAGCTACAACACAGACATCCACCCAACAATATGAAAAACTTCCCAAATATGTCTTTTCCACTAAAAGTATAAACACGATGACCCATCAGCAAGTGTTTTAAACTGCAGACAGCACAAGTTACCATACTGCTGTATTGTAATAAATGGCACAGGTTAAGAGTGACACACAATCCTTGCTTCTGTTTGCAGGTCAAAAACAAGTCTCACCCAATTACTTTACATATAAACAAAAGCTGCTTGGACAAGATGTCAATGCTCATGGAGAAATTTGCCAGTCCTTGTTTGCAATTTCATAGAACGAAAAGGTTAGGTGGAGGGGTTAAGAGATAGTACTATTATTTGCAGCAATTCCTCACAAAGTTCAATTGCAGACCTCCAGCTGAAGCAAAGTATTTGACCTGAATATGTCATCTATTGATAAAGGATTCACAAAATGGTGCAGACTGTGAAAGGCCATTGTAGGACAGTTATAACCATTGGCTAAACCCAGCAAAGAAATGACTGTAGCATTCATCGATACAGTCACGTATTAGGAAGTTTATGGGTTCCGTGTTTGCTTAAATATAGTTTAATATTCAGATCTAAAACTGTGCCTGATGCAGCTAATGTCAATGGATAATTAAAGAACAAAGAAAATTACAGTATGGGAATAGGCCCTTCGGCCCTCCAAGCCTGCACCAATATGCTGCCCATCACAACTAAAAACCCCACCCTTCCAGAAACCGTATCCGTCTATTCCCATCCTATTAATATATTTGTCAAGACGCCCTTTAAAAGTCACTATAGTATCTGCTTCCACTACCACCCCCGGCAGAGAGTTCCAGGCACCCACCACCCTCTCTGCAAAAAACTTGCCTCATACATCACCTTTAAACCTTGCCCCTTGCACCTTGAACCCATGGCCCCTGGTAACTGACTCTTCCACTGTGGGAAAAAGCTTCTGACTGTCCAGTCTGTCCATGCCCTTCATAATCTTGTAGACCTCTATCAGGTCCCCCTTCAACCTCCGTCGTTCCAGTGAGAACAACCCAAGTTTCTCCAACATCTCCTCATAGCTAATGCTCTCCATACCAGGCAACATCCTGGTAAATCTTTTCTGTACCTGCTCCAAAGCCACCACATCCTTCTCGTAGTGTGGCAACCAGAATTGAACACAATATTCCAAATGCATCCGAACTAAGGTTCTATAAAGCTGCAACATTACCTGCCAATTTTTAAACTCAATGCCCCGGCCGATGAAGGCAAGCATGCCATATGCCTCGTTGACTACCTTCACCACCTGCGTTGCCACTTTCAGTGACCTGTGTACCTGTACATCCAGATCCCTCTGCCTATCAGTGCTCATAGAATCCCTACAGTGCAGAAACAGGCTATCTGGCCCAACAACTCCACACTGCCCCTCCGAAGAGCATCCCACCCAGACCATTCCCCTAAACCTGCATTTCCCATGTCTAACCCACCCAACCTAAACATCCCCGGGCACTATGGGCAATTTAGCATGGCCAATCCACCTAGCCTGCACATCTTTGAACTGTGGGAGGAAACCCACGCAGACACTGGGAGAACGTGCAAACTCCATACAGACAGTTGCCCGAGGGTGGAATCGAACCCAGGTCCCTGGTGCTGTGAGGCAGCAGTGCTAACCACTGGGCCACCATGCTGCCCTTAAGGATTCTGCCATTTACTGTATATTTTCCATCTGGATTAGACCTTCCAAAAAGGATAACCTCACACTTTTCTGGATTAAACTCCACCTGCCATCTCTCTGCCCAAGTCACCAACCGATCTATATCCTGCTGTATCCTTTGACGGCCCTCATCACTATCCGCAATTCCACCAACTTTTGTGTCATTGACAAACTTATTAATCAGACCAGTTACATTCTCCTCCAAATCATTTATATATTTTACAAACAGCAAAGGTCCCAACACTGATCCCTGAGGAACGCCACTAGTCACAGCCCTCCATTCAGAAACACACCCTTCCACTGCTACCCTCTGTCTTCTATGACTGAGCCAGTTTTTTTTATCCATCTTGCAAGCTCACCTCTGACCCTGTGCGACTTTATCTTCTGTATCAGCCTGCCATGAGGGACCTTGTCTATTAGTCCCTTGTCACTGAGGAAACACACTGCCTTCCATTATTGATAACAGTGACTGTTGCTTTCTAACAATGCCTGCTAGAACTAGTATATTCAGTAGTACCACTGCAAAGCTGAACTATTTTTAAAACAATTGCTTCAGGCAGAAAAGATACAAATTACATCTTAATAAGTGAACCATCTTAGCTTAAAACTATAGCAACATTATTCAGCTGTTGATTTAACACAAGTAGTGTTGCATTCAATAAAAACCAAAAGAACTGCAGATGCTGTAAATCAAGAACAAAAACAAAGTTGCTGGAAGAGTTCAGTAGGTCTGGCAGCATCTGTGAAGGAGAAAACAGAGTTAACATTTCGGGTCCGGTGACCCTTCTGAGTTCTGTTTTCTCCTTCACAGATGCTGCCAGACCTGCTGAGCTTTTCCAGCAACTTTGTTTTAGTGTTGCATTCAGCTGGTTTTGACCATTTACTGGCTATTAACACCTCTTACAAATTTGACTTTCTTCTTTGTCTCTTACTCTTATTTAATTTAAATTTATTCCTCCTTCTGCCTTGCTGCACCACTCCATCTTTCAGCTCATAGGACAGAAAGGTTAACTGCTGACAGGACTCTAGATAATTTTCTTTTCTAGTATTCTGAAAGGCTGAGAGAAAGATTTACACCACGAATATCTAAAACTGAATCTAGTAACTGTTAGAAAATAGCAGCAATTGTATGGTCTACTTTCAGTGTCAGGTATGTAGGAATCACTAGAAATAAACAACGACCAAGATTCATATTATTCATTTCCTACCTTCCTGATAATAGCATGATGTATCTCGATCATGAAGTTGTTGACTAATTATTGCAATCCATCCCAACAAATTAATGAAAAACAGATTAGACAAAATTTGACCAGAAATCTGGTAAGTACCCATTATGGTGAGTTTCATGGAGGGTTTTTCATTCTCCAAAACTCACCTCATTAGTTATGCACCTTGCCCCAATGGCACCTTTTTTGACCTATCTTCCTTTCACCAGACGTAGAAGTACTTACCACTGCTGGAGCTTCCTAGGATTCCTCAGTGTCGGTGTCTTTAGTCAAAGAGTGCATATAATGGGTGGGGAACCAAGAAGAAATACTTCTGAGGGCGCATAGGTGGCATGGCTACGCTTCATTACAAATGCAAGTGCATACTCATAAATGTACTGCTACTTAAGAACCAAGCCACACAGGTAAACCATTCTTAGCCTCATGCCATTATAGCATTCCATCTAAGTAAGTGTTACTCTGTGCCAATGCCCAGTGTAGCCTAGGGAGTCATGCCAACTATTGTGCTGCAGTGTCTCTTGTTGAAGCCAAGATGGTTGTGACCATCAATGACCACCTCCCCTCTCCTGCAGTAACCCATGTCTTCCAATACATGATCGACTCCCTTCTTTATATGTTGAGTTGCCCCCCCATGTATAATTATTGTCCCCTCTACATCTCAGCATCCTGCCTCCAATCTCCAATTAACTTTCCCAAACTACTTACCACGGCAGTGTCTTCAACACCTCTTCATTTTCTTTGAGCAGACCCCAGGATTAATGTGGTCCATCCCCTCCTCTTGACTGATGACTAATCAGACCCTTGACTGATCTGTGTACACCTCCCTAAGTGACTTGCAGTGAATTCTTGGACTGGTTGCACCGGACCTGCAGAATTGACCATGGCCATGGAATGTAGTGGTATAATGCCTGACCTTGGACAGCCCAAGTAGTCAACTGACTGTATCCAAGCCCCTGGACTGATATCGGTCAAAGCCTTCTAGTTATGGGGCCTTGGCCTGACTGAAGACTACTTCCCGTCAACTTTGAGACAAGGCCATTTGGTTATTCTTACGCAGTGTGTTTGCCATGTAAGCTACTGGCACATTGATGTAGCATAGTACCATACATCAACATGCTCACGCTTTTGACCGATCACTGCTGACAATTGTGTTGGTCTACCTGGCTCTTTGTCTGTGCAAGACAAGATGTAAGGGCTGTGTGCCTTTAAGCTCTGTTTGAGGGGGAAAAGTGCAAACAGGTAAGGCAGAGATTCTGTGAGGATCCAAGTAGGCGCAAAGTGAGTATGCATGCCCTGAGAAGTCAATGAGTGCTGTCTAAGATGGAGGCCCAGAAGAGGGAGCACCAAGCTGGAGTTTCCAAATACTGCTTCTAGCTTTCATATTGTGAATTGTCACAGTTTAGTCTCTATTTGATAGGTGGAAGAATAAGAAAACTCCATATCAATAAGATCAGATTAGGTACTAAAAACATGCTAGTATATGCAAGTCGATGCAACCAGGCCTCTTGCTGCTCAGTCATGAGGTTCTCATCTCATTATTCAAAATCTAGTTGGAGAATTGAATTTTTTGATCTATTTTCTGCTGGCCTCACTCTATCTTTCCAACTGACTTGGCAAGTCCATGTTGTTCAGCAGCTGGGAAAATGCTGTCTTCATGATAAAAGAGCTTACTTTCCAAAATTATACCCTAGGTATGGTACCTCATCTCTTGGGAATTCAGGCTCAGGTGCAGTCAATTTTCCAATTGACTGAAAATTATGGGAGAGGATGCTATAAAATGTGCTCTATAAATTGTTGAGGTAGTTCCCTGACAATTGAATCAGCTCATTGATTTCATAAGATCTAACACTTCAAATTGACTGAAAGAAAACTTGAGAATCGTCTACCAGCTAATTTTGTGTAGATACCAAATCCCGAAATAACTCCAAGTCTCAAGGTGGGATGGTGGCTCATGGTTAGCACTGCTGCCTCACAGCGTCAGCAACCTGGGTTTGAATCCACCCTGGGGTGACTGTCTGTGTGGAGCTTGCACGTTCTCCCCATGTTTGCATGGGTTTCCTCTGGGTGCTCCAGTTTCCTCCCACAGTCCAAAGATGTGCAGGCTAGATGGATTGGCCATGCTAAATTGGCCATAGTGTTCAGGGATGTGTAAATTAGGTGGGTAATGGGAATGGGTCTGGGTGGGATGGTCTGAGAGTCGGTGAAGACTTGTTGGGCTGAAAGGCCTGTTTCAACACTGTAGGGATTCTATGATTCTCCATTTAAAGTCAGTAAATTTGATCCAAGTTCTATATAAGCTAAAACTGTGATCTAAAAACAAAGCAATCTCCTTGAATATAAAAATAAAATGCAAGATCATTGGTATGGCATGTGGTAGATATGATTATATTTTACATGAGGGAGATATGGGAGTAGCAGTTTCTGTAGAAAGTATTCCTTCCATGACTTTTTATTCTTCTATCAGCCATCAGTCATTGCTCAAAAATGGACTCTTATTTTTCTTTCTTCTCTTAGACAGCTCCTGACCTCTGCACATTATTGCTTTCCTTCTATGGCGGATGTAATCTGAGGGAATATATTCTTTTGAGCACCAGGGGTAAATTTTGGAAAAGAAGCATTTCATACTTATGCCAATGACCTTTGCAGTTTTTTCTGTTCTGTGACTGACAGAGGTGTACTGCTGAACAACCGGCTGAGTGATCAGCTCATAAGCCACACCGTTCACACCAACTGTCCTCCAGTCTGAAAATTTCAATGAGTACTTTTTAATAAGTAGACAAATTGGCACTGTAAGAGATACCATACATAGTTAATTTTGCAGCAAGAACTTCTAACAGACTGCTGGTTTCTCAGCTAAAAGAAAAATGCTTGCGATGACAATGTTGTAAATACTTTTGATTTGCTGCAACTCTTCTCAAATTTGCCAGAAGATGGCACTGCATTCACACCAAGAGCAATTCACCACCTATTCCTGGGATCACTGCTGATAAGATAAAGCTTTCGGGTGTCAAATGAAGCAGTCAAGCTTGCATCCAAATTATGATATGGACCAGATACTTAATTACACCAGCAACCACTCCAACACCCATAAGGACATTATTCAAACGAGCCAGCAACCCGGAATTGCGCAAAGCAGAATAGGAGCACTTATATGGAGTTCTTAAAAGGAATGGATACCGAAAAAGCACAATCCACCGTTACATACGCAACATAACATCTGCACGTTACATAAGGTCTATGTCTGCACCTACATTATATGAAAATGCTGGTGCTTGGTGTCCATCGTGGTAGCCAATTACAGTAAGGCGCAAGCTGAATTCACCACATACCCACTCTGGTTTCTGTGCTGAGTTTGCTCGATATCTGGTTTGTTGTGTGACTTTGATAAAATAGAAATATAAATATTAATGAGGTGAGTTGGGGCATCAACAAGGCATTTAATAATAAATGCCCTTCACAGGCTACTCGCCACTGCCTAGTGAGAAACTCACCTTACTGCTTGTGAAAAGCATAAAAAATGGAGTGAATTGCTCCCAACATCGATGTGGGCCTCACTGCATTTCTTGCCTGACACTGCCACAAATTTCACTACAGACCATGTTGCTCAAACCCCTACAAGATTCCACACAATATTTTCATTTTTGAAAAATACCCATTGATTCAACATTTTTGATGTGATTTGGGCAAGTTCTTACCATGCCCAGCTGAGAAATGAAAACGTGAGAATAAACCAAATAATGGAAAAATTTGGCTGAACAATCAAAATGGAAATGGGCAATGTCTGTGTCACTAATCAGAGAGCTAGAGCTTTACAGAGACCAGTGGCTGACCCACATCTTAATGTGCTGCTTCCCCTTACGCTTGGAATCTCAGATCCTTAGGTGATGATCCCATGAATTCCAAATATTGTCCTCCACTAGCCAGAAAAGGCATTCAGTATGTGGAATCCTGAAGCTGTATAGCATATTCAGAGCTTTCCTCCATTTCAGAGGCTACAACAAACTTTGCGCAGGTTAAGCTTCTCCTTCCTTGAGACAGTCAATGTGTCTCAGTTTCTAGAAGTTGTGCAGTGGGATATCGCTTAGAAATTAATATATGAATTAATATACTTCTGAACTATTTAATTTTAGTGCTGAAAATGATCTTTAATGTCCCCTAGACTTTGCAAGCTATCATCTTCAGTTCAGCCTGTGTTAAAAAAAGAATAATGGTTCTCTCAAATGGTTGGTTCTTCTAAACAAATAAGACCATAACTCAATCAACATTTTAACAGTGCTGAGTTTCACTTCTCACTCCTCTTCATTCCCTGTTCAGAACATTCCTGATGCAAACATAGCTCAATCTTGATAAATAAAACCTATTTTCCACTCTCTGACTCTGTCCCATTTTGCATCTCAAGAGACCATCAAATGCTTTATAGCATCTTGTAATTGATTCAATTCACAAAATAGCACTTGTCTTTCGTTTTATTCATTCATGAGGTGAGGGTGTTGCTGGCTAAACCAGCATTTATTGCCCATCCCTAATTGCCAAGAGAGCAGTTGAACAGTCAACCACAATCCCGTGGATCTGGAGTCACATGTAGCTCAGACCAGGTAAGGATGGCAATTTCCTTCCCTAAAGGGCATTAGTGACCAGATAGGCTTTTTCAACAATCGACAATGGTTTTATGGTCATCATTACACTCTTACTTCTAGATTCCTTTAAAAATTGAATTCAAATTCCACCATCTGTGGTGGCAGGACTCAAACTCTGGGTCCCCAAAACATTACCTAGGTCTCTGCATCAATAGGATAATGGTAATACAATCAGGCCATCATTTTCCCATCTCGCCAAATGACACTTATAGGAAATGTTTTTGGCCCATGTCTCCCATAACAATTAAAAGCTCAAATACTGTTGGATATGGCCAAAACTTCTTGCTCACCAGCAGAACATGTGACTGCAGAGGGTATTTATTCTTTTCACTATGTTGCCAAACACTCTTGAAAGCCTGAGAAACCAACCGTCAACAATTTGGAACCCTGACTTTAAAACAACTATTCTTTGCATAAAGATTTAAGATGTTAAACTAAAGTCCAATCTGCCTTCTCAAGTGAATGGAAAAGAAATTCCACTTAAACAGTGTTTCTTGTGACCAGAGGATGTTCAAAAGTTTTTTTTCTACTGCCACCAAAGTTCTTTAGAAGTGTAAGCGATGTTGCAATTTAGGAAATAGCCACATAACTAGCTTACACAGATATTAATAATATAATCTTTCTTTGTAATGTTTACTAATGGCTAAATTAGGCCAGAATAATAGGAATTACTCCCAGTTCTTCTTCAAAATAGGAGACAAGGTTCTCTTATACCCAGCTGAAAGGATAGATAAGACCTTGGTTTAATATCTTACCTGAAAAATAGGACATCAGATGATGCAGCACTGTTTCAACACTGCACTAGAGTGTCAGCCTTGATTTTTGTTCCCAAATCCAATGGTGCCGCTGAAAGAGGAGCAGACAGTTCTCCTGCTGCTCGGCACCTTCTTTCACATAACACTTCTCAAAAATCGAAATAACTGATCATTCCTAACATATGCTATTGTCAAGAATTTTATTCTCAAACTGGCTGATGTGGTTACTCAAACAATTGACTAAATCTGACAAATAGGAATAAAGTGCTGTTATGGTCTTTAACAAGACAGAAGTGAGAGACAGTGATCATGAGAAATGAGTCTGAGAAGCATTAATTTGGTGAGCAGGCAGCAGCTGTTTAGTGAATTTTAAAGTTTCTTTCCTTCTCTAAACAAAGACAGTAGGTAAAACTAGGAATGGAGAGAGAGATAATTACAATACTAAAATGATACCTGAATTAGTCAAACTAACTAACATAACTACAAATAATTGTGGAGTAACTTTTTAAAACATATATTTAATCAAAGAAAATAAAGGTGGCAGGCTGGTGGTGTGTTGCAATTATAGTATGTGGGAACTGGTGAGCATTATTGTGATCAGGAGCAACCACGTTTACAGAAAGCATCTGTAGCTCAAAGAATTTCAGCTCAGACTTGATGAGCTGGAGTCTAAGCTCCAAATTCTCAGGGAGGGGGAACATTACCCAGACGCTTTGTTCCAGGAAACAGTCACACTACTTTGCTTCAGTACTTCAGAGTTGTTTGGGTTAGGGACAGATACAAAGGGTTGTCAGTGAGTGACGTGTGACTGAAAGCGATTTGCTTGTTCAACAGTTTCAGGTTTCTTGCAGCCTGTGTGGACAAGAGAAGACTGCAGAGAGGATGAGCAAACTATTGCAACACTGTGGTACAGAGAACCATTCTAACTTTGGAATAAAAAGTGGAATGTAGTGGTAGTAGTTTTAATAAGGGGGCATAGTGGTAGGGGGCTGGATACTGTTCTCAGTACTTTTGAGTATGACTCTTGAGCACCGTTCCTTATTGATGTGAGTATTAAAAGGCATGACTTCAGGGCTAGAGAGAAGTTGCAGTGAAATAAGAAGGATCCAGTTGTCATGGGTACCAACAACATCGGTAGGACTAAGAAAAAGATTCTGCTCAGTGAATATGAACACCTAGGGGTTAAATTAAAAGCAGAACATCAGAGGTAATATCTCCAAAGTACAAGGGGAGCAACTAGCAAATTGCTATCATTTAAAATTCTTGGTAATGTGGCCATCGCTGGTCCAGCTAGAATTTATTGCCTATTCCTAACCGCCCTTGAGCAGGGAACTAAGATCAGACAGTAGAATCTGTGGCAACAAAAATACTATGCATTCAAGATGGCGGCAGTAACCTATTCCACAACTGCCTAAGCATACAACTACCCACCTGCCTTTCATCCCCTCAGTCACCTCTCCGTACCTTCTTATACCTTGCTCGATCTCTCTTGCTCACACAGCTCCGGGGGTGGAGACCCAAATACCGTTTCTCCCGTCTTCTGGCTGCCTCCAAAATGATTCTTCTGGCACTCCCCTTAGCAATGGCTGTACAGCCTACAAACAGCCCTCCTGCCTGCCCTAGTTGTAACACTAACCCTAACCTGAAAACTAGCCCTAGGTGTAATATAAATCTTAATCCTAACCGTAATCCTAACTCTAAACCTAACCCTAACACAAACCCTAACCTTGACCCTAACCCTAGCCTGAATGTTAACCCTAATACTAACTGTACCCTTAACTTTAACTCCACACCTATCTCTAACACCTACCCCAACTCTAACTCTAACCTTAACCGTAGCACTATCCCTAAACCAGGCTTTAATAGTAACCCTAGACCTAATCTTAACAATCACTCCAATGCTAAACTTAACCCTAGCTCTAGCCCTAAACCTAGTCCTAGCGCTCAATTTAACCCCGGCCCTAATCCTCAGTCTAACACCAACCCTAAACCCAACCTGAAACCGAAACTTAATTGTAGCCCTAGTCTTAAAATTAAACCTTGCTATCCCAAACACCCACCATCAGCTGAATCCTAACCCTAACCCCAGCCATGAACATTAACTAGCAGCAAAACGCCACAACGAACTCTCCTTAATGTCAGTACACTCAGACAATGAAGGCCATCAGTTTAACTAGGAGAAGGTAACCATAGTGTGGAGCTGGAGGAACACAGCAGGCCACGCAGTATCAGAGGAGCAGGAAAGCTGACGTTCCAGGTCAGGACCCTTCTTCAGAAGAAGGGTTCTGACCCGAAACATCAGCTTTCCTGCTCCTCTGATGCTGCCTGGCCTGCTGTGTTCCTCCAGCTCCACACTGTGCTACCTCAGACTCCAGCATCAGCAGTTCTTACTATCTCAAGGTAACCATAGTAGCCCAAGCCAAACATAGACAAGGACGGGAATTCCTAGAGGCATGGTTCTCCACCCGTAATGCAATCAACAAACACATAGAATTGGACCCCATATACAAACCCATACAGATCAGAACCGGAAATGACACTACTCACCATACGGACCAGACAGTATAAATTCCAAGCATAGTAGAATAACATCACTTCATCAGAGGCTCCATGATGATGTCACCTAGCATGGTGACGAAACATCCGAACAAGAACAAGCCAGCTCTGTGAGCAAGTCAACAACGTCACCAACAACCCAAGCTACAGATCTTTGCCAAAACTTTAACCCCAGCCATAAACATGCCCCCAACACTGACCCTAACCCTAACCCTAACCCTAACCCTAGCTCCAACATGAACCCTAACCCTAGCCCTAACACAAATTCTAACACTAGCCCTCATCCTACCTTAGCTCTAGCACTAGCCCTAGCCTTTGTTCCAACCCTAACCCTAACCCTAACCGGGCCCGAACCCTAACCTTAGCTGCAACCCCAGCTCTAGCCCTAGCATTAGCACTAACCCTCAGCCTAACTCTAACCCTAAGCCTAAAATTAGCCCTAGTCCTAGCCCTACACACCACCCTAGCTCAAGCCTAAGCACTAGTTTCCTCCCACAGTCTAAAGATGTGTAGGCTAGGTCGATTGGCCATGCTAAATTGCCCGTTGTGTTCAGGGATGTGTAGGTTAGTTGGGTTACAGGGGGATGGGTCTGGGTGGGATGCTTTGAGGGTCGGTGCGGACTTGTTGGGCTGAAGGGCCTGTTTCCATACTGTAGGGATTCTATGATTCACTAACCCAAACCCTATCCCTAACTCTAGCCCCAGCCACAACCCCAGACCTAGCACTAGCACTAACACTTCAACCTAACCCTAAGCCATCCTAACCCTAACGTGAACCTTAACCCTGGTCCTAGCCGTACCCCTAACGCTTGCCCTAACCCTAACCCTACCCACAACCCTAGCCCTAGCGCAAGCACCAACCCTACACACACCAGCCATAGCCCAAGCACTAAACCTATCCCTAGCTCAAAACCTAGCCCTAACCTTAACCTTAACCTTAACCCTAAGCCTATCCCTAACACTAACCCTAAATCTAACCCTAGCCCTAGTTCTAACACTTATCTTAATCCTGGCCCTAAACGTAACCCCAACACTAACACTAGCCCTCATCCTAACTATAGCCCTAGCACTAGCACTAGCCCTTGTTCTAACCCTAACCCTATCCCCAAACCTAATCTTAACCATAGTCCTAACCCAAACCCAAACCATAATCCTAATTTTCAACTTAACCCTAACTCTAACCCAAGCCAAGCCCTTAAAGTAAGACCAGCCCCAGTCCTATCCATAACCTTAACCCTGGCCCTTGGCCTGTCCCTAACCCTAGCCCTAACCCTAAACCTATCCTTGCCCTATCCCAAGCACTAACCTTACCCATAATCTTAGTTCTAGCCCAAGCACTAGGCCTATCCCTAGCTCTAAACCTAAACCTAACCTTAACCCTAACCCTACCCCTAACCTTAATCTTAAATCTAACCTGAGGTCTAACCCTAACCCCAACCCCAGGCATTTTACTCAAATTAACTATTGTGCTAATTCTAACTTTAACCTGAGTCTTACAGCAAACACTATCCCTAATTCTCACACCTACCATAACCCCAATCCTAACCCTAACCATTACCCTAACCTTAAACCAAACTCTAACCCTAACCCTAACTCTAGCCATAGCACTCAACTTAACTACAGCTCTAACCCTAACTTTAACATTGACCCTAGCCTTAACTCTAACACCTACCATAACCCTAAGCCTAACAATAAACCTAAAGCTATCCCTAGCTCTAACCCTAGCCTGAGCACTCAACTTAACCCTGGCCCCAACCCTCACTCTAACACTAACCATTAGCCCAACCTGAAGCTGAAATGTAAAAATAGCCCTAGTTGTAACACTAACCCAGGCCTGAAAACTAACTCAAGCCCTATGTATAACACCTATCTTAATCCTAAACTTCACCCTAAACACTAAACCTAACCCTTAACACTAATCCGAATCCAAGCGCTAACTGTAACCTTAAAGGTAGCCACAACTCTCACTCTAACCCTAACCCAAGGCCTAGCCCTCATCCTAACCATTTCTCTAGCCCAAACACTTAATCCTAGCCCTAACCCTAAAACTAACCCTAACGCTAGAACTAGTCCTAACCTTAACACTAAACATACCACTAACACGAGCGGTAACCCTAAACTTAAAAGTCACTCTAACCTTAGTCTTAAACATAACACAAACCCAAAGCCTAACCCTTGTCCAGCTTTAGCATTAGCCCTAACCCTAACCCCAACCATAGCCCTAACATTAGCCATGGCCCTAACCCTTCACACAACCTTATTCCCAGCCCAAGCACTAACACTAACCCTAACACCAGCCCTAACCCTTGCCACAACCTTAACCCTATACCTAGCTTTCACCCTAACCCAAACCCTAAACTTAACCCTAACCCTACCCCAACATGAAGCCTAACACTAGCCTTCAACATAAACACAGTCCTAGCGTTAGCACTAGCCCTAGTTCTAACCATAACCCTATCCCTAAGCCTAGCCTTAACTCTAAAACTAAGCCTAACACAAACCCTAACCCTAATCCTAATCCTATACCAATCCCAGCCCTAGCGCTTGCACTAGCACTAACTCTAAGCCCAGGCTCAACCTTAACCATAACTTTAACCCTGACCCTGACCCTGACCCTGACCCTAGATCTATCCCTAAACCAAAACCTAACCCTAATCCTAATTCTGACCCTACCCACAATGCTAGCCCTCGTCCAAACCCTAACCCTACCCACAACCCTAACCGAAGCACTAACCCCATCCCTAGCTCAAAACCCTACCCTAACCTTAATCCTAGCCCTATACCTAACCTTAAACATAACTCTAGCCCTAAACCTAACCCTAGGCATTGCATTCAAATTAACTATTGTCCTAAACATCAGTCTACCCCTAGCCTTAGAGCTAAAACTACCCCTAATTCTCATATCCATTATAATCCTAACCCTAACCCTAACCATTACCTGAACCTTAAACCAAACACTAAACTAACCCTAACTCTGGCTGTAGCACTAAACTTAACTATAGCCCTAACCCTAATCCTAATGCTAGCTTTAACATCACCCCTAGCCTTAACACTAACACCAACCATAACCCTAAGCCTAACTCTAAACCTAAAGCTAACCGTAGCCCGAGCTATGGTTCTAACCCTAAACCTAACCCTAACACTAACACTAGCCCTCACCCTAACATTAGCCCTAGCGCTAGCTCTAGCTCTAGTTCTAACCCTAACACTATCCTTAAACCTAATCTGAACCATTACCCTAACTCAATCCCAAACCATAACTCTAATTCTCATCTTAATCCTAACCCTAACCCTAACCCTATTGCATTAGTACTAACACTAACCCTTGTCCTAACCCTAACCCTAATCCTAAACCAACTTCCAGCGCTAACCATAACCTTAACCTCGGCCTCATGCCTAACCCTAACCCTAACCCTAAACCTACCCACAACCGTAGTCCTAAACCAAGCACTAACTCTACCCACAACCCTAACCCTAACCCTAACCCAAGGCATTGCACTCAAATTAACTACTCTCCTAATCCTAACTTTAACAATAGCCTTAGAGCTAACACTATCCCTAATTCCCACACCCTCCATAACCCTAACCCTAACCCTAAATCTAACAGTAACCCTAGCCCTACCCCTAGCCTGAGCACTTAACTTAACCCAGGCGCTAACCCTCACTCTAACACTAATCAGAAGCCAAACCTGACGCCGAAACATATATGTAGCCTTAGCTGTAACACTAACCCTAGCCTGAAAACTAACCCAAGCCCTAAATCTAACACCTATCTTAATCCTAATCCTAACTCTAACCCTAACCCTAACCCTACCAGTAACCCAAACCATAACCCTAATTTTAATCCTAGCCCTAGCCTGAACACCAATCGTAATACTAACCATACCCTTAACACTAACTCTACACCTATCTCTTAACACCTACCCTAACCCAAACTCTAACTCTATCCCTAATACAAAACCTAACCCTAACCCTACCTTTAACCTTAACTGTAACCCTAGCCCTGGCCCAGGCTTTACTAGTAACCCTAGGCCTAATCTTACCAATCACAGTATCACTAAACTTAATCTTAGCCCTAGCCCTAAACCTTGCGCTAGCACTCAATTGAACTCTGGCCCTAACATTCAGTCTAACACTAATCCTAAAATTAACCTGAAGCCAAAACCTAAACAAAAGCCCTAGTCTTAACACTAACCCTAGCTAGCCCAAACATCAGCATCATCCTAACCCTACTCCTAACCCTAACCCTAATCGTAACTCTAATCGTAACATTTGCCGCAGGCCTAGCTTTAGCCCGACACACAACCCCAGCATGAGCCCAAGCACTAATCCTAACCTTTGCCCTAACCCTCGCCCCAACCCTAACCCTAATCCTAGTCCTATCCCTAACCCAAAAGCTAACCTTGATCCTAAACCTAACACTAACTGTAGCCCCAACACGAACTCTAACTCTCACCCTCATCTTAAACTTCGACCTAGCCCTAACCCTCGCTTTTGTTCTAACCTTATCCATTAGCCTAACCTTAACATTAACCCTAACCCTAACCTTAACCCAAATCCTAACCGTAACCCTAACCTTCGCCCTAACCCAAACCCTAAGCATTCCACTCAAATTAACTATTGTTCTAACCCTAATCTTTGAGCTAACACTATCCCTAATTCTCACACATACTATAAACTTAATCCTAACCCTAACTATTACCCTAACACTAAAACCAAACTCTAACTCTAGCTGTAGCACTCAACCTAACAACAGCCCTAACCATAATCTGAACCCTAGCTTTAACATTAACCCTAGCCTTAACTCTAACATGTATCATAACCCTAAACCTAACCCTAAACCTAGCATTAACCCTAGCCCGAGCACTCAACTTAACCCTGGCCCTAACCCTCACACTAATACTAACTGTAAGTTCAACCTGAAGCCGAAACGTAAATGCAGCCCTCATTTTAACGTTAACCCTATCCTGAAAACTAACCCTAGCCCTGAGTCTAACACCTAACTTAATCCTAGCCCTAAAACTAACCCGAACCCTAACCCTAACCCTGACCTTAGCCCTAACCCTAAACCGAACTCAAACCTTAACTGTAACTCTAACCCTGGCCCAGGCTTTAATACTAACCATGGGCCTAATCTTAACAATCACACTAATGCTAAACTTAACCCTAGCCTGGCCCTAAACCTAGCCTTAGCACTCAATTTAACCCTGACCCTAACCCTCAATGTAACAGGCGGCACGGTGGCACAGTGGTTAGCACTGCTGCCTCACAGCACCAGGGACCCAGCTTCAATTCCACCCTCAGGTAACTGTCTGTGTGGAGTTTGCACATTCTCCCCGTGTCTGTGCGGGTTTCCTCCGGGTACTCCAGTTTCCTCCCACAGTCCAAAGATGTGCAGGTTAGGTGGATTGGCCATGCTAAAATTGCCTGTAGTGTCCAGGGATGTGTAGATTAAGTGGGTTGTAGGGGGATGAGTCTGGGTGGGATGCTCTGAGGTTCAGTGTGGACTTGTTGGGCCAAAGGGCCTGTTTCCACACTGTAGGGATACTACCTATCTTCGGTAACACTAATCCTAATCCTAAACCTAAACATGGCCCTGGTCTTAACGTTAACCCCACCTATCCCAAACACCTACCAGCACCCTAATCCCAACACTAACATGAGGCCTAGCCTGAGCCCAAACACTAAACCTAGCTCTACCCACGCCACAACTATAACCCTAGCCTCAGCCTAACCATTTTCCACCCTTATGCCTAACCCTAAATCTAACCCTTAACCTACCACTAGTACTAATTGTAACCCTAGCCTTAAACATAACCCTAACCCTTGTCCAGCGTTAGCTTTAGCCACAAACCTAATCCTAGCCCTAACTCTAGCCTTACACACGAGCTTATCCCAAGCCCCAACACTAACCCTAAACCTAGCCTTAAACCCAAACACAAACCCTAAAGCTGGCCATAACCCTAATCTTAATCCTAACCCATCCTAACCATAGATTTACAACTAGCGCTAGCCCTAGTTCTAACCTTAACCCTAACCCTAATCCAAACCCCAGCCCTAGCACTTCCACTGACACTAACCCTCATCCTAGCCTGTAACTCTAGCCCTAAGCCCACCCCTACTCCTAACCCTAACCTGAGCCATAACTCTAACTCGAACATTAACCCTAACTATAAGCCTAACTCTAACCTTAACCCTAACTCTAACCCTACCAATGGCCCTCGCCCCAATCCTAACTCTATTCCTAATCCGAGCCAAAACTTTAAACTAAATACTAACCGTAACCATAACTCTAAGCCAAACCCTAGCCCTAGTTCTAACACCTATCTTAATCCTAATCCTAAACGTAACCCTAACACTAACACTAGCTCTCATCCTAACCATAGCCCTAGCACTAGCCCTAGCCCTAATTCTAACCCTAACCTTATCCCCAAGCCTAATATTAACCATAGCCCTAACCCAAACCCAAACCATAACGCTAATTCTCAACCTAACCCTAACTCTAACTCTAACCCAAGCCAAGCCCTTAAAGTAAGCCCAGCCCCAGTCCTAACCATAATGTTAACCCTGGCCCTTGGCCTGTCCCTAACTCTAGCCCTAACCCTAAACCTACCCTTGCCCTAGCCCAAGCACTAACCTTACCCATAACCTTAACTCTGGCCCTATACTGACCCCTAACCTTAGCTCTAACCATAACCTTAACCTGGCCCTAGCCCTAGCCCTAACCCTAAACCTAACCCTATGCCAAACACTAACACTAAAACTAATTCTAAAACCTAACCCTAATCCTAGGCCTAATGCTAAGCCTAACCCTATCTCTAACTCTAAACCTAGTCCTAACCCTGACCGGAGCCCCAACACCAACCCTAACAGTTGCCTTAATCCTAACCCTAGCCCTAAAAATAACCCAAACCCTAAGCTTAACCCTTGCCCATCTCTATCCTTAACCCTAACCCAAACACTAACCCTAAACCTAATGCAAACCCTAAACCTAAATCTTGACCTAACTCTAAACCTAACCCTTACCTTGAATCTAATCCTAGCCCTAATCCTAGACCCAACACTGACACTAACAGTAGCCCTCATCCGAACCTTAAACCTAACCCTAACCCTAGACCTATACCTCATCATAGTCCAATCCCTAGCCCTAGCCCTAAGCTTAGCCCTCACCCTAATCATAACCTTAACCCTAAACCTGAACCTAGCCCTAGTAGCAATCCTAAACCTAAACTTAATTCTGACCGTACTCCTAACACTAGCCCTAATCCTAACCCTAGATCTCATTCTAACACTAGCCCTAAAGATAATACAAACACTAAGACTAACCCTTGTCCAGCTCTATCCTTAGCCTAACGCTAACCCTAAACCTAATGCAAACCCTAGCCCTAAACCTAATCCTAACCCTAAACCTAATCCTAGCCCTTACCCTACCCAAACCCTAACCCTAACAGGGGGCCTTATCCTAACCCTAGCCCTAACCCTAAGCATGGCCTTCACCCTAATCTTAACCTTAACACTAAAACCAAACTTAGGCCTAGTAGTAGCCCTAACCCTAAATCTAACTCTGACCATACCCCGAACATTAGCCCTAACCCTCATGCTATACCTCACTCTAACAGTAGTCCTAAAAATGACAGACCCTAAGCCTAACCCTTGCCCAGCTCTATCCTCAGCCCTAAGCCTAATACTAACCCTAAACCTCACACAACCCCTAGCCCTAATCCTTCACCTAGCCCAAAATCTAACTCACCCTAACCCTAATCCTTGCTCTAACCCTCGGCCAAGCATTACACATAATCCTAGCTTGAGCTCAAGCATTAAACCTTACTCTAGTCCTAACGCTAACACTAAACCTCATCCTAACCCTAATTTTCACACCTACCATAACCCTAAACTTAACCCAAACCCTAACCTTAAGCTACACACAAAGCTAGCTTTAGACCAAGCATTGACCCTCCCCCCAACCCTAGCCCTAACCCAAGCACTAACCTTACCCTTAGCTCTACACTAATGCTAGACCTAAACTTTGCCCTAGTCCTCATCCTAACCCTATCCTTCGTCCTAACCCTAACCCTAACCCTAAGCCTACCCACAGCCCTAGCCCTAGCCGAAGCATTAACCCTCCGAATAGCCCAAGCACTAACCCTATTCCTAGCCCTAAAACTAACCCCTATCTTAACCCAAGGCATTGCTTGCCAAATCATCATAGAATCTCTATGGTGTGGAAACATTCAGCCCAACACGTCCACACCAACCCTCTGAAGAGAACCCCACCCAGTATCCTACCCTTTCCCTGTAACCACGCCTTTCCCATGGCTAATCCACCTAATTTACACATCTCTGGACATTATGGGCAATTTAACATGGCCAAACCACCTAACGTGCACATCTTTGGACTGTGGGAGGAAACCGGAGCACCCGATGGAAGTCCACGCAGATACAGGGAGAATGTGCAAATTCTACACAGTCACCCGAGGGTGGAATTGAACCCGGATCCCTAACGCTGTGAGGCAGCAGTGCAAACGACTGAACCACCGTGCCACCCGAATTAACTATTTTACTCCCTAATTAACTATTGTCTGAACTCTAACTCTAACCCTAGCCTTAGAGCTAACACTACTCCTAATTCTCTCACCTACCATAACCCTAAATCTAACCCTAATCATTACCCTACCCTTAAACGTAACCCTAACCCTAGACCTAAATCTAGTCATAGCCCTCGCCCCAATTCTGACCTTAATCCTAATCTGAGCCCAAACTTTAAACCAAGCACAAACCCTAACCCATATCTAAGCCTAACCCTAGACCCAACACGAACCCTAACACTAGCCCTCATCTTAACCATAGCCCTGGCACTAGCCCTAGCTCTAGTGCTAACCTTAACCCTATCCCAAACCCTAACCCTAATCCTAACCCCAGCCCTAGCACTAGCACTAACACCAACTGTCACCCTAACCCTAACCTTAACCCTAACTCTAACCTTACCCTAATCCTAGCCATGGAACAAAACCTAACCCTACCATTACCCCTAACCCTAGACCTAGCCTTCATCCTAGCCCTAACATTAGCCCTGACGCTACCCCTAGCTATAACACTCAAGCTATTGCCTTAAGCCTAACATGAATCCTATCCATAAAACTAACCCTAACCCTATTTATCACATCTATCTTAACCCACCCCTAACCCTAACTCTAGCATTAATCCGATCCCTAACCCTAACCCTGCACCTAGCCCTGGTCCTAACCACAACACTAACCCTAGCCCTAACCCTAATCCAAGCCCTAGCCCTTACCGTAGCCATGGCGCTCAACTTAACTATAGCCTTAAACTTAACACTAACCCTAGCCGTAAAACTAACCCTACCCCTAACTCTCATGCCTACCATAAACCTAACCCCACAAGTAGTCCTCACCCTGAAACTTGCCCTAGCCTTAACCCTGACCCTAGAAATAACTCTAAATCTAGCCATTGCACTCAACCAAACTACAGCCTTAAACCTAACACTAACCCTAGTCTTATATCAAACCCTACACCTCACTGTCACATCTACCATAAGCATAATAGTAACGCTAACATTAAGCCTAACCCTAAACCAAAACCTAAGCCTACCCTTTACTCTAACCCTAACCCTAAGCCTAAGCCTAAGCCTAACCCTAACTCTAGCCATTCCGCTATTACCTTCACCCTCATTTTGCTGGGGTGGTTGACATTACTTCCAGTTCTGTTTTTCAGTGGTTTGTATATTTGGTCCAGTTCAATGTGTTTGCTCATGGAGTTCTGGTTGAATGCCAGGTCTCCAGGAATTCCCTGGCATGATTCTGTTTGGCTCATGCTATTGTGGAGGTTTAGTCCCAGGCAAATTCGTGTCCTTCTTTGACCATGTGTATTGAGACCAGTGAGAACTGGTCATGTCTCTTGTTGGCTAGTTGGTTTTTTGTGTATCGTTATTGTCAGTTTTCTTCCAGTTTGGTCTATGTAATGTTTTTCAACACCGCTAAACGGAGCTGCATTAGGACATTATTAGAATGGGCCACAACACACTGCAGCAATCCGGAACGGCAACAAAGCAGAACAGGAGCACTTATATCGAGATTTTAAAAGGAATGGATACATAAAAAGGACAATCTGCCATTACCTCCACAACAGGCCACAATAAGAAGAACAAAACAGCCAGACACACTAGTCGTCCTACCGTACATCGGAGACGTATCAGTGATGACCACAAGACTACTCAGACCCCTAGATATCAGGATAGCCCACAAACTAATAACTGCCCTGCGACAGCTACTGACGAATATAAAGGATCCCATACCCACAACCAATAAAACTAACGTAATATACAAAATGCCATGCAAGGACTGTGAAAAACATTACACAGGCCAATCTGGAAGAAAACTGACAATAAGGATACACAAACATCAATTAGCCACCAAGAGATACGGCCAATTCTCACTGGTCACAATACACAAGGATAAAGAAGGACACAATTTCAACTGGGACAACACATCTATAAAAGCACGAACTAAACAGAGACATCCCAGGGAATTCCTGGACGCCTGGCATTCCGACTGGAACTCCATCAACAACACATTGAACTGGACCCAAGATACAAACCACAGAAAAACAGAATCGTATGTAATGCCAGCCACCCAGCAAACTGAGGCATATAAATAACGAAGTAACAGAACACCAGTGCTTCACCGGAGGCACACGGACGATGTTACCTAGCAGGGTGATAAAACAGCTGCAATCAAACATACCGGCTCGGCGAGCAAGTCTACAACCACATCCACAACCCAAGCTACAAATCTTCTCAAAAACTTTAAACACTCAAAGTAACTGCACCCCTAGCCCTAACCCTAAGCCTAACACATCCCTAAGCCTAAATCTCACACTCCCCCTTCCACTCAACTATTGCCCTCACCCTAAACCTAACCCTAGCCTTTGAACAAAAGTGACAACTAGCTCTCACACCTACCATTAGCATAACACTAATACTAAACCTAACCATAACCCTAGTTGTCGCCATGGTACTCAACATTGTACCCTAATCCTAAACCTAACCCTAGCCTTAAATCAGTCCCTACCTCGAACTCACACATCTGCCATAAACATAACCCTAAGACTAACCCTAACCCTGAACCCAGCCCCAGCACCAGCCCTAACCCTAAACCTAACCATAACCCTAGCCATTGCACCCAATTAAAAATGGCCTTAACCCTAGCTCTAACCCTAGCCTTAAGTCGGACTCTACCCCTAACTCTCAGACCTACCATAACAACCCTAATCCTAAATCTAGCCCTAGCCCAAACGTTTACCTGAACACTAGCCCTAACTCTAGCCCTAGCTCTCGCACTACCCATAACCCTGACCCTATCCTTAACCCTAGCCCCAGCAATCAACTCTTGCCCTAACACTAACTCTAACTGTAAACCGAACGTTAGAATTGACCTAACCCTAATCTTAATGCTCATCCCTAAGCTAGACGTAGCCTCAGCCATAAACCTAAGGCTAGCTTTAAATTGAACTCTACTCCTAACTCTCACACCTGTCATAAACATAACCCTAAGCCCATCCCTAGAACTAATCCTAATCCTAAAATGTGCAGGTTAGGTGGATTGGCCATGCTAAAATTGCCTGTAGTGTCCAGGGATGTGTAGATTAAGTGGGTTGTAGGGGGATGAATCTGGGTGGGATGCTCTGAGGTTCGGTGTGGACTTGTTGGGCCGAAGGGCCTGTTTCCACACTGTAGGGATACTATTCTATATCTAACAATAGCCCTAACCCTAACCCCATCTCTAGACTGACCTTAATCCTATCCACAGCTCTAACACTAACCCTAAACCTCATTCTAGACATATCCTCTGTCCTCACTTTAACACGAAGACTAACTCTCACCTTAACACAAACCCTAAATCTAGCCCTAGCTGTAACAGTAATGCTAAGCCTAAGCTTAACAGTAACTCTAACCCTAATGTTAGCCCTGGCCCTAAACCTAGCCTAGCTCTCATCTTTCTCCTGGCCCTAACCCACACCCTATCACAAACTCAAATTTAACACTAAACCTATCCCCCGCACTAACCTTAACCCTAGCCCTAACCCTACACATTGCCATGGTACTCAACTTCACTATAGCTCTAATCCTAACCCTAAATCTAACCCTAACCCTCACCGAGGCCTAGCCCTAGCCCTATCCCAACCCTTATCCGAGTCATAGACATACCCTCAGCACTCACCCTAACTTTAACCCCAACCCTAAGCCTAACCCAAGTGCTAGCACTGACCCTAGCAATCAAATTACCTAGCCCCCAAGCCAACCGCAGCCCTAGACCTAACCCTAAACATAACCATAGCCCTAACCCTAACCTTAACCCTAACCCTAAACCTCAACCATGACATAGCCTCAGCCCTGACCCTATCACTAAACCTAACTTTAACTCTAACACAAACCTAGCCCTAGCCTTAAAGCGAACATAAACCTAGCCATAGTCCATACTCTAAACCCAGCCCTAGCACTCAACCAAAGCCTAACCTTAATCCTAACCCTAATTCTAAGCCTAATCTTAACCCTCACTCTTATGCCATTCCCTAGAGATAATCCTAACACTAACCATAGCCCTAACCCTAACCCTACCCCTGACCCTCATCCAAGACATAGTCTCAGCCTTCAACCTCACACTAACCCCGAGTCTCACCTTAAACCAAACCCTAAACCTAGACTTAGACTTAATAGTAATGCTAGACCTAACCTTCACAGTAACTCCACCCCTAGCCCAGCCCTCACCTTTACCCTCGCCCTAACCCACACCCTAACACTAACCCAATTTAAACTTAAACACTAGCCTTAAAGCAAACCTAACCCCTAACTCTCATATTTATCATAAAAATAACCATAACCCTAAATCTTACCCTAAGGCTTACCCCAAACCTAACCCTAGCCATTGTACTCAACCTAACTATAACCCAACCCTAATATTAAATGCTAGCCTTAAATCTAATCCTAACACTAATTCTCACACCTACAATAACCCTAATCCTAACCCTCACACTAACCTTTGCCCTCACAATAACCCTACCCTAACCCTATCTCTAGCGCTAGCGCTAAACTTAACCCCACCCTAATGCTAATCCAAACCCTAACCCTACACCTAGCCATAGTACTCAACTTCACTAAAGCCCTAACCCTAACCTGAAGCTAACTCTACCCTAACCCAAGCCCTAGTCCCAGTCCTAGCAAACAAGCTAACTATAGCCCTAACTCAACCCCTAACCCTAAACCTAACCCTAACACTAACTCTAATCCTGGCCCTGGCCCTGGCCCTAAGCCTAACCCTAACCCTAGCCCTAACCCTAGCTCTAAACTTACACTTAGCCATGGTACTCAACTTCACTAAAGCCCTAACCCTAAAGCTGGTCCTAACCCTAAAACTAACCGTAATCATAACCCAAGTTCTAGCCCTAACCCTAGCGATTAAATTAACTATAGCCTTAACGTAAACCCCAAACCTAACACTAACACCAGTGCTAGAACTAACCCTAACCCTAACTCTAATCTTAGCCATAAACCGACCCCTCTTATCCCAGTCTTAGACATAGCCTCAGCACTCACCTTAACCTTAACCCTATCTCTAACCCTAACCTTAACCCTAATCCTAGTGCTAACCATTGCTCCATCTTAAACCTAACCCTAACCATAGCCTTCATAAACCTAACCCTAACTCTAACTCTAATCATAATCCTCGCCGTAACCTTAACCATAACCCTAGCCTTAGCACTAACTCTAACCCTAAATTAAACATAAACCCTAACCCTAATCATAACCCTAAACCTCAGCCTAAACCTAACACTAATCCTATCTCTAGCCCTAGACCTAAACCTAGCATTAGCCCTACACCAACCCCAATACTAACACTAACTCTAACCATAAAACTGACCCTAACGATAGCCCCAAACCTCATCCTAACCCTAATCTTAGATATATCCTTAAACCCTCATCCTAACACTAAACCTAACTCTAATCCTAACACAAAACCTAACCCTAACCCTAGCCCTAGCCTTAACAGTAATGCTAGGCCTAACCTTAACAGTAACTCTAATCCTAACCCTAGCCCTAGCCCTAGCACTCATCCTAATGCTGCACAAACTGCACTTTAACACTAATTCGAATCCTAACTTTAAGTGTAAACCTAAACCTAGCCCTAGCCTTAACAATAACACTAGCCCTAACTCTTACAACTAGCATAACTCTAACCCTGACCCATCCCTAATCCGAGATCTAGCTGTGATGCTAACCCTAACACTAACCCTAGCCTTCACCCTAACACTAGGCATAGCACTGAACTTAACTACAGTCCCAACTCTAACCCTAACAGAAGCCTTAACACTAACCCTGACCCTGACTCTAACATCAAACTTAACCCTAACCTTAATGTTAACCAAATTCCTAACCCAAACTCTAATCCAACATTTAAACCTAACCCCAGCCCGAGAACTACACTTAACCCTAAACCTAACCCTAACCCTAACTCTAACTCTAACCTAACCATAGCTATAAACCCAAGCCTAACACCCACTCTCATCCAAGAGATAGCCTCAGCCTCACACATCCCTCGCACTAACTCTAACCCTAACCCTAGCCTTAACCCTAAGCCTAATTTAACCCTAGCCCTAATCATTGCACTCAAATTATCTATAGCTGTAATCCAACACTAACCCGAGCCTTAAATTGAACCCTACACCTAACTCTCACATCTACCATGAACATAACCCTAACTCTAACCTTAGCCCTAACTCTGACCATAGATTTTGCACTCAATCTAAGTGTACCCTGAACCCTAACACTAATCCTAGCCTTAAAATTAACCCTAACTCTAATTCTCGTACCTACCATAACCTTAAACCTTGCTGTAACAATAACCCTAACCTTAGCTCTAACCATTACCCATCCCAACCCTAACCGCAGCCACTGCTTTCAACTTAATTAAAGCCCATTCCCCAGACCTAATCCTAGCTTTAAAACTAACTCTAACCCCATTTCTCACACCTACCATAAACCCTTAACCTAACCCTAACCATAACCCTAACCCTAGCCCTAACCATTACCAAACCCCAACCGTAACCATAGCCATTGCACTCGACTAAAGCTCAACCCCTAAACCTAATGCTAGTCTTAAAACTAACCCTAACCCAATTTCTCACATCTACCATAACCCTAACGCTAACCTTAACAGTACCTCTAACCCGAACTCCAGCCTTAAGTCTCTCCCTAGCCCTACCTCTCATCTTAACTGTCTCTAACCCTTACTCTAACACTAACCGTAAACCTAAACTTAATCCTAAACTTAAATGCAGCCCTAGACTTAAAACACTGACACTAGTCCTAACTCTAATAACTAGCATAACCCTAACCCTAACCCAAACCCAAACCCCAGTTTTGGAATTAACCCTAATCCTAATTCTTCACACAGCCTCAGCCTTCACCCTATCACTAACCCTAACTCTAACTCCAACACAAACCCCAACCCTATCCCACCCCTAGTGCTACCCTTTAACAGTAACCCTAACCTTATCAGAAACTCTAAACTTAACCATATTCCTAGCCCTAAACCTAACTGTGGCCCTAACCCTTACTCTTAAAACTAAACCCAGACGTAACTTTCCAGATTTACTAATGAATTTAAATACAACAAGCTACCACGGTGAATCTATGTCCATTAGTCAGGAATCTGACCCTGTGTCTTTTAAGATGGAGATGAGGAGAATTTTGTTTATTCTCCTAAAGGGTTGTTAGTATGTGGAATTTTCTTTCCCAGAAAGGAGTGGAGGCTGGGTCATTGAATTTATTCAAACAAAAAAAAAGTTGAGTTTTTGGTAAACAAGCCAGTTAAGAGTTATGGGGAGAGGCAGATAGGAATGAGAGTTGTGACTACAACCAAATCAACCATATCTTAATAAGTGACAGAGCAGAATCAAAGGGCTGAATAGCCAATTCTTACCCCCTAGATTCCTATGCCATTCCATTTGCCCACTGCTGGTAGCCATTTCAAGGAGGAACTTGAAGTTAGTATGAACTGAGTAATGTTACCACAATGTCACCAACCACCCCATTATACTATATATATCACAATTTTGAAGTGTAGATAAGCAGTGACACCTTGTCTATGTCTACAAATAATAAGGTGCTTATAGAAGCATGTGGGTTACTTGGGTTTTAAGACAGAGGCTTAAATATAAAATCAAAGATCATGCTAGAACATGCTGGGGATGTTGGCAAAAGACAGAAGGGAGATTTTACTCCACTTAGTTGTCTGGATCTGGAATGCTTTACATGAAAAAGTAGTGAAGGTTGACTCCATAAATAATTTTACAAGTGAGTTGGAAAGCTACATGAGGATGACAAACCTTTAGGTTATGGGCAACCTCCAGAATTTTGGGATTAAGCACAATTCCCCTTTCAAAAAACCAACAGAGGAAAGTGTGCTAACTTGGTCCTTCCTGTTATTTTTAATCAAATTATTTGGAATTGCTATGGCACCTGCAGAACAGGTGGGATTTCTACTCAGGCCTTTGAGCTGAATGGTACGGATTACCCCTACAAAAACCCTATGGCCTCCTTCTTTGCTCTAAGTTTCTAGGACTCCTGAAAAATGTAAATATTAACAATGGATGAGAATATCGTTGCTCTCACCATTTCTTAAAACTTGTGTCCCTGTTGAAACTCCTAATATCCTTCTCAGTCCACTTACATTACAGTACATTCTGTTAATTTGTCCTATGTTTGCTGACCCGTCTGACTTTAAAATTTTCAGGTTCGCTTTCAAAACTACTCATGACCACACCATTTTTTTCTACCCTCTTCTAGCCCAACAATCTTCTAAAATCTCCAACCTTTCAATTTCTGATCTGATGTAAATCTCTGATTTCAATCACTCTACCATTGGGTACTGTACCTTCCCATTCTCTAGACTTGTCCCATTAAACCTATATTCCTTTAAGATGCTCATTAAAGCCTAAATCTTTGACTTGGTTTTTGGTCATGACTTAAGTTTCGTATGGTTCCGTGTCAAATTTTGATAGTGCTCTTACGACAAAAACATGCAATGTTTTACTGGAGGCATGATAAAAATGCAAAATGTTATTGCTAAAACAAATCTGAACAAGAAGGGGTTCTAACATTCTCTATGATTCGGCTAATGACGTGGACCAGTGAAGTTCAGTCTGCAACCAAAAGCTGATTCTTTCTGAAACCTATGGGTCTATTATAATCCACCTCTGTGCCCTACAGCACAGTATTACTAATCTTTCAAGCAAATACATTAAAATATTTCCATAACAGTTCTTCTGCTGTCTATTAAAGATAAAAATCAGATAATTGATAAACTAACCAAATACATTTGGTTGATTCACATCAGTGCATCTTAAAAGAATCTAGAAGAAATACAAAAGATGCAAACATATATTAGACAGGGGAATAGTGTAAAAAGACTGGCAGAAGTTAATAGTAATCCTATACTAATAAAGGGAAATTTAGTAAGTCTAGAGAACTATAGATCTCTTAACTGAGATCTTTACACAGGTGTAATAGAAACCTATGTTGAAATCAAAATATAATATAGTCAACATGGATTCAAAAGCAAAGTCATATTTTAAGTGTTATTCAACTATCTGAAGTAGCAACAGGTAGAATAGTCCAAAGTAATGTAGCAAATGTAATATTTTCAAAATGACATCTTGATTAGGGTTACCAAGGGATCAAGGCTCATGTAGTAGAATGGCTAACACACTAGCTACAGAACAGAAATCTGTATAGGTTTAAAGGTAGTTACACTGACTATCAAAAAATGAGAATCAGGTTCCACAAGACTCTGTACTAGCACCATTGTTCACATTTAGATAAACAATTTGGACATGGGATGTACAAATCACTAAAAGGTGCAACACAAATTATAAGATCATTAAAGAAGAAGGAAGATACTTAGGTCAGTTCTAGGCAGATATCATTGAAAATCAGATAAATTATATTAAACATCGAACCTTGGTTATACTAGAAATGAGAGTTCTGATCTCTAGTATGAAAGTGATATAGAGAGCTGGAAAAGCTACAAAAATGAAGGATAATACTAGAACTGACAGGGTATGTCCAAGAGGAGAAAGTGAACAAACTGGGACTCTTCTTTGAAAGGGAAGGCTACAGCGAGGCTGATAGAAGTCCTTAGATTATGCAAGGATTTGAAAGAGTAAATATTGAGAAATCTGTGGGGGATATTCAAAACCAGGTCCATTAATAAGACAGTCATCAATTAAGGAGAAACTTCATGCAAGGGAATGTGGAACTCATGACCGAAATGAATGATTGAAGCAAATAACAGATGAATTTAAACACAACGTAACCAAGCATAGCAGGAAGAAAAGATAGTGCAATAGACAGGATGAGATGAATCGAAGTGTGTATGGAATTTAAACAGTGCATGACTAGTTGGATTGAATCGCCTTTTTCTGTGCTGTAAATTTCAAACCTAAGCATGTTTTGTGAATCTTTTAAATTGCAATGCAGGTGTCACCGTATACCCCTCCTCCCAAAGCTTTCAGTCATATGTTGATAGGATTTTGCTATTTGCAAGCCACTTCTTGTTGCAGTGCTGTACTGAAAATTGAGAGCACGGAGAGTCTGTACTGTGGGAATTCATAAGAAAGCCCATCACAAACATAGTCCATATTTAAATGTTGTTGCTTTGAATATTCTGGTTTTATGTCATACAGATGTCAGGTGTTTCTGCGTATCAAAAGCAGGTAGCCATATCATTTTCAATGAGTTTGGATTACCTGCCTCAGACGAGCTATAATGTTGAAAAGCTATGCTGACCAAAAGTAGAAACTTTCTACAGTTCAAAGTAATCGTTGTGAAACTATAATTTGAGTTTTTTTTTCCTAATCCCACTTCTGCCTGAATCCAATGCTGGCATGCCAGAATTGAAGTTCCAGCACCTTGTGGGTAACTGAGAAAATACAGCCACTGGAAAAAGCAGGGTGAGAGTCTAGTGGCAGTAGAAGATGAACATTAGAAAAGAACAGGCCTGATCAAAGAAAGATTGAATGGCTAGATAACAGCAGAAACTGGATGCAGGAAGGAATGAACTGCCTTGCAAACTGCAGTGATCAGAGAGAAATCTCTATGGGCTCTTGGGCACAATATACAATTATGAATGGATGTAGACTCAGAGGCCTTTTTGTTTTGCTGAAGGCATGTTCAATGCTAGGATGATGGAGGTCAAGAAACCAAGATCAGACTTATTCTATGTTTTTGCAAAATATAACAGCAAGTCCTTTAAGTGGAAGTTTCCTACCCATGGACATCTTGATTGACAGGATGGAGTTTTGGACAGGAAATCTGCTTCACAGGGCTGAAGCCAACAAGAGTGTGTAGGCAGATTTCTCCCTTAGTAGGATGGGTCAGGTAAGCAGATTGATCACGAAAGGTGGCATTGCATTATTGTAGAACTCCTGCTCCTTTGGTAATACGACTACCATAGCTGCATTTGGTCTCATGGATTCACACCCTTTTGAAGAGGCCTAGGAAGCCTGACCACCTCTGGTTTAAAAGAAAGACTTAAAAATGAAGACCTATACCCTCCTTATGTTAAATAAGTAATCTTCTTCTGAAAAGCAAATTGATCACCACTTCATTCCACCTGGTGTTAAAAGTGGGAGTAGGTTGATTCAGTTCCTCAGTCAGATTTATGCATTGGAACTTGTGTCATGACCCAAATCAATCAGTTTACGTGTATTAAAATTCAGCCCAGATTCTGTATTGCTATTGCCATCACCAAGCATTATTGTGTGCAATTTCATTTTGCCAAAAATTTAAGTGAAGAAAGATTATGATCAGTTCATTCACATTTTCAAATCAAGTAAGCCAAAGGACTGGATGGTGGTTCACTGGTTATCTCTGCTGCCACGCAGCGCCAGAGACCCAGATTCAGTTCCATCCTCGGCCAACTGTTTGGAGTTTGCATGCTGTCCACATGTCTGCGTGGGTTTCCTCTGGATGCTCTGGTTTCCTCCCATACAAAGGTGTGCAGGTTAGGTGCATTTGCCATGCTAAATTGCCCATAGTACCCAGGGAGCGTAGGTTAGGTTAGGTGAATTATTCATGGGAAATGCAGGATTACAGGGAATAAGACTGAGAGTGATGGGTCTGGTAGGATGCTCTTCAGAGGGTCAGTGTGAACTTGAGGCAGAATGGCCTGCTTCTGCACTGTAGGGATTTTATGAACTGCAATCTAGATAATATAGGAACATAGTTGTAACAACAAAACAACTTGTGGCTTGGCATTCATCCATGTATTGTATTTACCTGAAAGTATACTTTGAGTAAGGTAATTCTATTCATGGATATGCAATGCAAGGAGGAATTTCTAGCCACTTTTAGTGCCATAATTTGGCACTGATTAAAACTTGGTCTGTGAGATTTTCATAGAGTCAATGTAGATGCAGCATTTTAATTCAATTAGGTTTCTGATAATATCTTTAGAGGTTTCTGTAGGATAATTTCTCTTTATACAGTTGGATGAATTTGCCTCTACAATGATCTACTATTGAATTGGTAAACAAATAAGGGGCTTTGTTTATTGTAATGCCAAGATCTTTGGCAGGGTCTACGAGCTAAAAGTTAATAGCCTCAACCTTGCGAATCAGATGTCTCACCAGCCTTTTGTCTTGATCCAAGGGAACAGCAGGTCATGTTAGAACCCTGGTTTTCCACAACTATCATGACCACTCAAATTGCATGGCTTCAGGCATTAATTTTATTTTGTCTCCATTCAATGGATGACTTTCTGTTCACCATACAGTATTAAATCAAATGATTTATAAAAAAAGTTCAAATTAACATTGAAAAAAACCCAAAAATCAGTTGCTGCTTTCAGAATATTTCAAAACATTTCCTTTAATATTCAGTCATCTAATGCAGCGATACATCATAAAGTCTATAGTGGTACATCGCGGAAATTTACCAATTGAACTTTCTTCCACTGGTGTGTAGACTTTAATTTGTCTCATGTGAGTGTCTCTTCCATTCTGATGATTTGCTAGTACAGCAATCTGTATCATAAACGTACGGATTGGCTTCTTGTTGACATCAGTGAGTGGAACATGAATCCATCCACTTGGCTCCACCAGTTCCAGTTGCTGCAGTTCAATTAGAAAGGTATATTAAATATTATTTCCACTTTAGTGCAATCAAATTGAGTAAAATAACTGACTGGTTCTAAAAAAAGACACAAGTAATACAAAGAAAAATCAGCTTTAGAACTGCTCAGCAATTTTTGAGTTTCAAATATTCTTATAAAAAGTTTGATTGTAGGTGATCAGTCACATATTTGTAAAGTAACTGGATTGCTACATAAAATGATGTATTAAACAAAAATCTAATATCAAGTTGCAAATAGAAAAACAAATCACAAATATTACATATAATTTGAATTGCAGTGGTTCAAGAAGGCAGTTCAGCACTACCTTCTCCAAGGGCAATATGGGATGGGCAATAAATGCAAGCTCAGCCAGAAATGCCCGCATCTCATGAATTTATTAAAAACCATGTCATCAAAATTTATGCCTTCAAGCCGTTAAATTCATATCTTCTTCCCTCTCAATCCGTTAAACTATAGAAGCCTTAAAATGTACTGCATTATTATGTATGGGCATCTCTTACAAATGTATTTGTAAAATGTAGACAACAGCACCAGAAATAAACATCTGCTTTTAAATAAATTTAGCACTGCTGCAAAATAGAGAACATTTTTCAACTGCATGTTCCTGGCAAGGAATTCCATTGGCAGGAATTGTACATCAGGAAATCAGTATGTCAATAATTTCTCTTTTTTGTGTTGTGAGATTCCCCAATATGTACTTCTGTTAGACTTTGTAAATCTATCCAAACAGGTAGATCCTCAGTCAACACATCACCCATAGTCCATGAATAATACACCATTCCCTTAGTACTGTAGTGACATATCAGCCAGGATTGTGCATTTATCCCAGAATGGGGCTTGAACTCATAACCGCTCAAGGGAAAAATGCTACTACTAAGCTGCGTTAGCACTCAGGAGCTTGAGTAATGAATGGTTCAATTAAGAGGAAGCTGCCTGTCCCAGACAACTCCATGCTCAAATCCTCAGCCAGGGCTTTTCTGACAAACACAAGATTTCAGGGAAAATAATGTAGAGAAAAGTGTATGAATGTTGTGCATGTGGTTGGGAACAATACAACAGAGAAATAAGCCAAGACAGAAAATAAACTGCACACCTGCCCAAACTGTAGCATGGAAGTATTAAATGGAGTTAAAATGTTAAGATTGCTTTCTCAATAACTCAGCATTTCCAATAAAAACAGTATGAAATTGGTATTTTTCCATCTGCAAAGAGGAAAAACAGTACACTGTATATTTTATTTAAGTGTCAAAGTACTGCTAGAGGGTAGCTAGGCGAATGACCATAACTGCCTCCAACATTAAAAACCTGCATTGTCGAATTAAAAGGTAATTGTTTAACTTGGCTGTCTGATGGCCAAATAGACTTTCAGCGATAATATTTCACCCATGCACTGTTTGACTATAGAAGGATTTTCCTGGCAAACTTCACTATAGTTGATTACATTTACAGATCATTCAATTTATAACCTTAAGCCAGATTACTGAGCATTATCATCAAGTCAAAGAAGCCATTTTCTGTACATAAACAATGCAAGATCTGTTTGTGTATTATATATTAGCTTTAAGTATTTCCATAGACATTCAATTGAGCTGCTAAGTTAACATTTGCATTTTTAGTTAAAGATTTGTATATTTTACATGCTGAAAAATACATGAGAGACAACCATGTTTTTACATGTCTACAATTATATAGTTTCTAAGTTCGATTGGGTCTACTGAACTGGATTGAGCTCATACAATGAAGACAATGGTAAAATTTTCCAAGTGGTTGAACACTTACGCTGAAACTGTAGAAAACTAACAGCAACCCATCATGCATTTGCATAACCTACCACCCACATTGTTGAAGGAGCAGCTTTCAAACACACGCATGAAGCTCAAAAACCACTAAATCCTTTCACCCATTCACATTTTTACGACATTTCATTTAGTTGAAAATGTGAAAAGAAAATTAGCTTTTAGTGTTCTTGCAACGAATCTACTGTGCTGATGGATCAATTGTGAACTCAGCTGCCGTCTGGGACTCATGACTAAAAGCAGTTTAAAAACAAAAATGGTGAGTACTGTTTACTCTTCATATCACTCTTGTGAACCACACAGGATGACTGAAAAAAAATCTGCCAGAAGTTCCCACAGTGTGTGTAGATACAGTGTTCATTACTCTCAAATACATCACAACATTATGCCCATAGAATTAAATGTAGCTTTATTCTTTACTACACTTGATGCTTTAGGCTCTGCTCAGCTCACACTTCGGAAAACTGAAATAGTGTAAAAGTGATTTAAAAAGAGAACGTCTTTAATATTTGGAAGGAGCAGTGAGTAAAAATATACTTATAGGAATGCACCTAGAATATTACTGAACAGTTTACCAAGAATTTCAGACTTAGAAACCAGTAGAAAGCCTTACATAATCTCAAAGATTTGTAAAGGACAATTGCAACATCAATTTTATAGAGTTTGCGATTCAGCCTCACCAATTGTCTTAATCGCTATGCTAATGGATAATGCAATAGGCCAAAAAAATCATTTTCCACATGTTGTAGTGTCCTTATTTTTTTTAGGTGGGTGGGAGGGAGCGAGCAAAGCACACTACAGAACCACAGAGACAATAGTAGCTATAATCACCAAAGATTTTTCACATATGCAGACAGCAAACTATAAATTTCCAGGAATTGAAAGTTTCTCAAACTTAATTGGATCATGAATATCAGGTCTCCTGCAGTCAAAATTAGCCTGATGATCCTTCCCTTCAACAGTCACATATTGATTGTTGCCACTTGACAAAGTATTGGATGAATCCGTTTCGATACTGTATGACTCTATAATTCTATAACACCTACAGCCTGTAGAAACTTACCCCAGGATAGGATCAACAAAGACGGACGGGGAGAAAGTTAATGACTCGTTTTTGAAAACGTTTTGTGTAATAATGTTAGATATTTTGCATAATTTCAAAAGACACAGCATTCCTAAAATATAAAGTCTTGAAATACAATGTTATAGGAACATTCAATCTGTAAAAAGGACAAACATTGGGAAATTCCTACATCAGGGCTTCTCAAATTGTGGGTTCAGCAGTCAAAATTCTGGGTTGTGAGCTCTGAGGTGGCAGCTATGGAGCACTAATTGCTGTATTGGCCTCTTAAATCTCTTCGTATTTCTAATGGCTGAATTGCCCAATCCTCAAGGCCACTCACAAATGGAGTGTTGGTCTTTATTTCAAAGGGAATGTAGTATAAAAGTAGAGAGGCTTTTCTAACTATACAAGGCACTAGTCAGATTACAGCTATAATACTGTGAACAGGCTTGGGCCTCTTACCTAAGGAAATATATACTGACATTGAAGGCAGTCCAGAGAAGTAGGCCAATGATGGGTGCAGAGGAATTGTCTTATGAGATAAGCCAAGTAGGCTGGGCCTGTACTCATTGGAATTTAGAAGAACAAGAAGCAATCTTATTGAAACATACGAGACTCTTTGGGGACTTAACAGGATCCTTACGGAGAGCTTGCTTCCTCTTGTGGGACAGTCTATGATATGACTAGAGGGCATAATCTAAGAATAATTAGCTGCACAGTTAAGACAGAATGAGGAGGAATTTCTTCTCTCAAAAAGGTAGTGAATCAATGGATTTACTTACTGCAGAGGACTGTTCAGGCTGGGTCATTAAGCGTATTCAAGACAGAGATAGACGGATCTTTAATCAGTACAAGAATCAAGGGATATAAGGAAAAGGCAGGTAAGTGGAGTTGATGATATCAGATCAGCCGTGATCTCACTGAATACTGGAGTAGACTCAATGGGCTGCATGGCTTACTTCTGCTCCTGCATCTTATGGTCTAATGACATGTGGGTTTTAACTGTTTTTATGCAAGTTATAATGATTGACTTGTTAGAATTTCTAGGGCCATAGACTTTTGAAATCAGTGTAAGAGAGATAGTTCCTGGAGTGCTGATGAGAATTTGTTTGCGATGGGAGAGTTTTACAACTGGACAAAGTAAACATTGAAGAAGAGGGCGATGTTGAGAAGTGATTGAGGAGGATTCTGGGAGAGGTTGGCATGGTCATCACGACCAAGGGGATAATGTCCTGGTGTCCAAGACAGTCACATCTGCATGAAGTGCCAGGGGATAGCAGTCCTAGCACAACACAGATCTCTGCACAGTACACCATATATGGAGAGAGGTTTCTGAAACAGTTGAACCAGAGGGTGGTCACTTTGCATAGTGATAAGCAGGCATGGAAGACTGAAAGGAATGGAGATAGCAGGTCCTGGTAACCTAGAAAATCTTGGAATTGTCTAACAAGAATGAAATTATAGGTGCCTCTTTAGTGAGCAACATTATCAAGCCAGGGGTGGATGACTTAAGAGAAAACCATAGTACTTTGGCACCCAAGGCTACTCTGGGAAAAGAGAGAGAGGCTTTAGGCAGATTAGAAAATTGTTTCAATAGTTTGAGGGATAGATTGTCCAGTTTGCAGCTGAGATCATGAGTCCCATGTGGTCTGATCCATTCCAGATTCAAAGATTTGGGACATAACAGAAAGGGTGCATAAACTTCTGGAACGGCAGTGGGAACAACTAGTGGTTGCGGCTCATATGACAACCAACAACTAAGGGAAGGACAGTGTGGAGGACTTGCGGGGTTGGTTTCAGCCATTAGAGAGTAGGTTAAACACAGGACTTGCAGGTTAGTAATCTCAGAAATACTACCTGTGTCATGAACTTCACCATTTAGGCAAAGGCAGGTCAGGGAGGTAAATGCATGGCTTGAGGAATGGCGTAGAAGGGAGAGTTTTAGATTTTTGGGACATTGGGATTACCTGTAGGAAAAGAGAAAGCTGTTCAGAAGAGATAGGTTTCATTTGAGCAGAAACAGAATTAATTCCCACTGTAGCACTGTGGGACACTGGGACCGGTTCTGGGGAAGGTGGGACTATGACAAATTGGATGGTCTACACCTGAACCAGACTGGAACTAGTGTCCTAGGGGGAGTTTTTGCTAGGGCTGTTGGGGAGGGTTTAAACTAATGTGGCAGGGGTCTGGGAACCAGAGGAGAAGACTAGTAGACAGTGAGGTGGAAACTAAAGACTGTAAGGATCATGAAGTTAGCATTACCAAGGGGAAGAGTAGGCAGAGAGCAGATGAGTGCAAAGGAACTGGCGGTCTGATGTGCATATACTTTAATGCAAGGAGTATAGTGGGTAAGGCAGACGAACTTAGGTCTTGGATTAGTGCCTGGGAGTATGACGTTATTGCGATCACAGAGACTTGGTTGAAGGAAGGGGATGATTGGCAACTAAATGTCCCAGGGTATAGATGCTTCAGACAGGACAGGGAGGGAAGTAAAAGTGGGGGAGGAGTTGCATTGCTGGTCAGGGATGATATCACGGCTGTGCTAAAGGAGGGCACTATGGAGGGCTTGAGCAGTGAGGCATTATGGGTGGAGCTGAGAAATAAGAAGGGTGCAGTTACATTGTTGGCGCTGTACTACAGGCCTCTCAACAGTGAGCGTGAGGTAGAAGAACAAATAGGTCGACAGATTATGGAAAGATGTAGAGGTAACAGGGTGGTGGTGATGGGAGATTTTAAGTTTCCCAACATTGACTGGGATACACTTAGTGTCAGAGGTCTGGATGGGGCAGAATTTGTAAGGAGCATCCAGGAAAGTTTTCTAGAGCAGTATGTCAATAGTCCAACTAGGGAAGGGGCCATATTGGACCTCGTGTTGGGGAATGAGCCAGGCCAGGTGGTAGAAGTTGCAGTGGGGGACTTCTTTGGGAATAGTGACCACAATTCTGTAAGTTTTAGAATACTCGTAGACAAAGATGAGAGTGGTCCGAAGGGAAGAATACTAAACTGGGCCAAGGCCAATTATATCAAAATTCGGCAGGAGCTGGGAAATGTGGACTGGGGACAGCTATTTGAAGGGAAGTCTACATTTGATATGTGGGAGGCTTTCAAAGATAGGTTGAAGATAGTGCAGGATAGGCATGTCCCTTTGAAAACAAGGGATAGGAAAGGAAAGATTCGTGAACCGTGGATGACAGGAGAAATCGTACGACTAGCCAAGAGGAAAAGGGAAGCGTACATAAGGTCCAGGCAGCTAAGAACAGAACGGTCCTTGGAGGAATATCAGGAGAGTAGGACCAATCTTAAACGAGGAATCAAGCGGGCTAAAAGGGGTCATGAAATAACTTTAGCGAACAGAATTAAGGAGAATCCCAAGGCCTTTTATTCATATATAAGAAGCAGGAGGGTAACTAGAGAAAGGGTTGGTCCACTAAAGGATAAGGAAGGAAGGTTTTGTGTCGAACCTGAGAAAATGGGTGAGATTCTCAATGATTACTTTGCATCAGTGTTCACTGAGGAGAGGGACATGATGAATGTTGAGATTAGAGATAGAAGTTTGTTTACTCTGGATCACGTTGACATAAGGAGGGAAGATGTGTTGGGTAGGCTAAAGGATATTAAGGTGGACAAATCCCCAGGACCGGATGGGATCTATCCCAGGATGCTGAGGGAGGCGAGAGAGGAAATAGCTGGGGCCCTGACAGATATCTTTGTAGCATCCTTAAACACAGGTGAAGTGCCGGAGGACTGGAGAGTTGCTAATGTTGTTCCCCTGTACAAGAAGGGTAGTAGGGATATTCCAGGTAACTACAGACCAGTAAGCCTGATGTCAGTGGTGGGAAAGTTGCTGGAGAAGGTACTGAGGGATAGAATCTATTTATATTTGGAAAAGAATGGGCTTATCAGTGATAGGCAACATGGTTTTGTGCAGGGGAGATCATGCCTTACTAACTTAATAGAGTTCTTTGAGGAAGTGACCAAGTTGATAGATGAAGGAAGGGCTGTAGATGTCATCTACATGGACTTTAGTAAGGCGTTTGATAAGGTTCCCCATCGTAAACTAATGGAGAAAGTGAAGTCACATGGTGTGCAGGATGTTCTAGCTAGGTGGATAAAGAACTCGTTGAGCAACAGGAGACAGAGAGTAGTAGTTGAAGGGAGTTTCTCGAAATGGAGAAAGGTGACCAGTGGTGTTCCACAGGGATCAGTGCTGGGGCCACTGTTGTTTGTGATATACATAAATGATCTGGAAGAGGGCATAAGTGGTCTGATCAGTAAGTTTGCAGATGACACGAAGATTGGGGGAGTAGCAGAAAACACAGGGGATTGTCAAAGAATACAGGAGAATATAGATAGACTGGAGAGTTGGGCGGAGAAGTGGCAGATGGAGTTCAATCCGGGCAAGTGTGAGGTGATGCATTTTGGGAGGTCTAATTCTAGAGCGAACTATACTGTAAACGGAAGAGCCTTGGGAAAAGTTGATGAGCAGAGAGATCTGGGAGTTCAGGTCCATTGTACCCTGAAGGTGGCTGCACCGGTGGATAGAGTGGTCAAGAAGGCACATGGTATGCTTGCCTTCATCGGACGGGGTATTGAGTATAAGAGCTGGCAGGTCATGTTAAAATTGTACAAGACTTTGGTTCGGCCGCATTTAGAATACTGTGTACAGTTCTGGTCGCCACATTACCAAAAAGATGTGGAAGCTTTGGAGAGGGTACAGAGAAGGTTTATGAGGATGTTGCCTGGTATGGAAGGTGCTAGCTATGAAGAGAGGTTGAGTAGATTAGGATTGTTTTTATTAGAAAAAAGGAGATTGAGGGGGGAGCTGATTGAGGTCTTCAAAATCATGAAGGGTATAGACAGGGTTGATAGAGATAAGCTTTTTCCCAGGGTGAGGGATTCAATAACGAGGGGTCACGCGTTCAAGGTGAGAGGAGAAAAGTTTAAGGGGGATACACGCAGAAAGTACTTTACACAGAGGGTGGTAGGTGCCTGGAACGCGATGCCAGCAGAGGTAGTAGAGGCAGGCACGGTAGATGCATTTAAGGTGCGTCTGGACAGATGCATGAGTAGGTGGGGCGCAGAGGGATACAGATCCTTAGGAATTGGGCGATAGGTTTAGACAGTGGATTTGGATCGGCACAGGCTTGGAGGGCCGAAGGGCCTGTTCCTGGGCTGTAAGTTTTCTTTGTTCTTTGTAGCAGAGCTACATTTAAACTTGTAAGATGGGGGGGGGAGGTGGAGATTGTTGGCGGGATGTGGGTTGATGTGTGAGCTGAGGTTTGCAAGTACCAAAGAAGGCAAAAGAAAGAAGATAGCAACCAAGAACAAAACAGGTGAGGCAAGGTTTGAGTGTTGACTGCAAACAAAGAAATGGTCACCTTCCAATGGGCAAAAAAAAGAGGTAAGGGCATGTTAAATCGTATGTATGTAATTGCACAGAGTATCATGAACAAAATTCTGACTTGGATGAAAACGTAGATGGGTGGATTAGTAAGTTTGCAGACAATACAAAGATCGGTGGAGTTGTGGATAGTATAGAAAGTTGTCAAAGGGTATAGATCAGTTGCAGATATGGGTGTAGAAATGACACATGGAATTTAATCTGGGGTAAGTGTGAGGTGTTGCCCTTTGGGAGACCAAATGTTAAGGAAGAGTATACAGTTAATGGAAGGACTCTGAACAGCACTGATGTACACAGGGATCTTGGGGTTTAAGTTCATAGCTCGCTGAAAGTGGTCACGCAAGACAGGGTGAGAAATAAGGCATATGGCATGCTTGCCTTTATTGGTCAGCGAATTCAGTACAAGAGTCTGGGTGTCATGCTGCAGCTTTATCAGACTTCGGTTGGGCCACACTTAGAGTAAAGCATTCAGTTCTGTTCGTTACATTACAGGAAGGATGTGGAGGCTTTAGAAAAGGTGCCGAAGAGGTTTACCAGGATGCTGCCTGGATTAGAGGGTATGAGCAATAAGCAGAGGCTAGAAAAACTTGGGTTTTCTTTTCTGGAACAGCAAAGGCTGAGGGGAGACTTGAAAGAAGTCTATAAAATTATTAGATGCATAGATAGGGTTGGCGGTCAGAATTTTTTCCCAGAGTTAAAACGTCTAATACTAGGAGCATGCATTTAAAGTGAGAGGGGGAAAGTTCAAAAGATAGGTGAGGGACAAGTTTTTTTTAAACACAGAAAGTGATAGAAGTCTGGAACGCACTGCCCGGTGTGGTGGTGGAGACAGATATGATAGGGGCAGATCTGACATGATAGATAAGCACACGAATATGCAAGGAATGGAGGGATATGGACCAAAGGAAGGCAGAAGGGATTAGTTTAATTTGGCATCATGTTTGGCTCAACATCATGGGCTGAAGGGTCCATTCCTGTGCTGTATGGTTGTATGTTCCAAAACTGGAGAACTGGTAGCAGAAATTACTGTATGGAGATATGACATAGAACACTGACAGACACCTGTGTCAAGCCAAACAGAACTGGATCTTTAACTGGGGTTGTGATTTCAATTTACCTAGGGTGGAACGGGAAAAGGGTAGAATGTGAGGAATAGAATGGGAAAAAGAATGTGGGAAATGGAAAGGGAGAAATTCCTGCATTGTGTGCAGGGGAACTTTCTGAAACAGTATATTTCCAGCCATACCAGGGAATGAACTGACCTTGTCCTAGAAAATGAGGTAGGCCAAGTGGAGAACATCAGAGTGGGGAAATATTTGGGATATAGTACTCGTAATATAATAAGGTTCAACGTTAAGTTTGAAAAGGATAAAATCAGTCAATAATTAAGATACTAGACTGGAAAAGGGCAGATTTTAAATGTAAAAATTGAACTGGAGCAGGTTAATTGGAAATGCATTTTGGTAGATCAAACAGTGGATAAAATGTGGAAGAATTTCAAAAGAGACAAACAGGATGTAAACTAAGTACATACTCATGAGAACTAGACATGGGTACCCAAAGATAGTCATCCAGGGTGCTCTAAGGATATTGATGAGAAAATAAGGAAGTTAAAGGAGGCATTTGATGCACACCAGAATAATGACAGCAATAGAAATCACGAAGAGTATCCCAAATGCAGGAAAGATGGTAAGACTGGAATAAGGAAAGCTAAGAAGGCATGAGGAAAGGATGGCAGGCTGTGCTAAAACAAATATGAAAATGTTCTTCAAACATATGGGTATACGTGAGCAAAATCTCTAAACGTGCAGATGACACTAAGCTAGGGAGAGTAGAGAATTGTGAGGATGCTGCTGAGCGGCTTCAGAGTGACACTAACAAGTTGGCCAAATGAGCAGACACTTGGGCGGAAAAAATTCAATTTAGAGAAATGTGAGGTAACACACTTTGGTAGAAGTAACACAGAAAGACAAGACAGGCTCAACTTTGAGGTGAGTATAAGAGCAGAGGGACCTCAGGAGTTCATGTGAGCAATTCTCTGAAGGTGGCAGGCAAGTTGAAACAGTTATTAAGAAAGCTTTTAGGATCCTTAAGTTTATAAATAGAGGCATAAAGTATAAACCAAGGCAGTGATGCTACACCTTGACAAATCATTGGTCAGATCACATTTGGAGTACTGTGTTCAGTTCTGGACACCTTCTTTAAGGTAGGATGTTAAAGTCCTGGAGAGGCTGCAAAGGACATTTCCTAGAATGATACCAGAAATGAGGGACTTTAGATAGAAGGAAAGATTCGAGAGATTAGGCTTATTCTCCTTACAGCAGAGAACATTAAGACCTTTATTGAGGTGATTAAAATTATGAACAATTGTGACAGGATAAAGGATACTTTATTTCCAATAGTTGGTATGTTAGTAGCTAAGGTTCACAATCTCAAGACTGCCAGCAAGAGAGCTAAGTGAGACACGTGGAAACTTCTTTACTCAGAGTTGTTATTTGGAATGCACTGCCGGGAGAGTGGTGGGTCAAGATTCCAGAGGAGGTTTCAAAAGGGAGCTGGATATGTATTTGAAAATGATGAATGTAGACGGCAACAGAGTTGGGCTGGGGAATAGGACCAGGTCCGTAGCTTTTTTGTGAATGGTACAGACACGATGGGTTGAATCATTAAACTACTTTCAGTTAGCAGGTTCGGTAATTTTGTTTTGGCTCAGGTGAAGCATATGTAACTTGAAAAACTTTTGATTTCAGTTCAGTGTCTCCAAGTCCTTCAGTGTGTATTCTATGTAAATACTTCAGTTCATTCTATTAGCTTGCTTTCTTTTGCATAATAAGCTTCTGTTCTATTGTTAAAAAACAAAATTTTTAGTACTTCATACTTCTAGTGAAGGTCATCTTATTAAATAAAAAGACACAAAATAAATTCTATCAAGCCAGATTTCAATCTGAGATCTGTGTTGTCCAGTAGGGATCATAAAAATAAGGTATCAGAGATAAAAGGTACTGCAGATGCTGGAAATTCCGAGATAACAAGGTGTGGGACTGGATGAACACAGCAGCCAAGCAGCATCATAGGAGCAGGAAAGCTTGACGTTTTGGGCCTAGACCCTTCATCAGAAAAAAAAAATAGATAGACTAGTCTTTGGTAAAGGTACCACACTGCG
>JAHRHZ010000097.1:7264212-7311718 GCA_024137785.1 Ginglymostoma cirratum | reverse complement strand
GGGGGGGAGAAAAATTGGGGTGCAGAAATCACCATATCAGCATTATTACCTGACCCTCCTCCCAAAAAGCAAGAATACAAAACAGATCTCAAATGATTAATTCTAATTTTACGTATTGGGAAATGTACAGCAAAGAATTTCTATAAAACAGTGACACCTAGTGGATAAAGATAAAATTCAAGTTTTTAAATTATAAGGATAGGATCAATTTGTTCTACTGTCTTTCTTAAATAAAATTATGCTAGAACATATTCGGCCTCGAATTTTTTACACTGTGGCAAAGAATTATTATTAATCATGTCTACAATGGTGTTTCCCATCCTCAACCTGCTCTGACCAAAACAAAAGACTCTGTGAAGAGAACGACTGGGAAGGTAAAGGTGTACAGGGAGCAGCCCTTAAGAGAGTGGGCCAGTGTTAGATTGGAAGTGTTGAGGCCTATCCTCGATAGGTTTTGGTGTGAGGAGGCTGAGAAGGGGTACAGGTAAGGGCTCTTTAACTCTCTTTCTGTCCAGACCGAAGGCAGTGGGGATGGCAGTTAGGGCAGTGGCATGTTCAGGTAGATCAGACAGACTTCCAGTGTCCCTGGTGGCTACACCTATGAGAATTGCACCCAGTTGCAGCTCCTGACAGACTGCATTAGGGAACTGGAGCTGGAGCTGGATACACTCAAGCTCATCCAGAGTGCAGAGAACATCATTGATAAAAGCCACAGTGAAGTGGTCACTCTGAAGGTGCAGGTAGCAGGTGGCTGGATGACCAGCCTAAAGGTAAGGGATGGGGGCAAGGCAGATAGTGCATTATTCCCCTCAACAACAGGTATACCACTTTGGATACTGTTGGAGGGGAATGACCTTTCAGGGCTAGCAGCAGCAGTCAGGTTAGCGGCACTGAGATTGGCTCTGAGGCCCAGTCAGACAGAGCAATACTGATAGGAAACTCAATTGTGAGGGGGACAGACTTGTGGCTGCAGAAGACACTCCAGGATGGTGTGTTGCCTCCCGGGTGCCAGGCTCAAGGACATCTCTGAGCATTTGCACAATATTCTGAAGGGGGAGGGTGAACAGTCAGAGGTCATTGTGCACATCAGTACAAATGACATAGGTAGACAAAGGGATGGGTCCTGCAAAATGAGTACAGGGAGTTAGGTAAGAAATTAAAAAGTGGACCTCAAGGGTAGTGATTTCTACATTACTCCCAGTCCCATTTGTCAGTGAGGACAGAAACAAAAAGACAGGCCGAATGAATGCATGGCTGAAGAGCTGGTATAGGGGACAGGGTTTCAATTCTTGGATCATTGGGATCTCTTCTGGGGTCGAAGTGACCTGTGCAAGAGGGATGGGTTGCACTTGAACCGGAGGGGGTCCAATATCCTTGTGGGGAGATTTGCTAGTGTTACCCGGGAGGGTTTAAACTAGTTTGACAGGGGGGTGGGACTTGGAATAAAAGAGGGGCCATTGAGAAGTCAGGGGAAAATACATTAGCCATCGAGAGCAAGTTTACTATTCAGGATAGCCAGAGGCACAGTAAAGGGAGGGAAAAGACTTCTGGTTTAAAGTGCATTTATTTCAACGCACGAGGCCTGACTGGTAAGGCAGATGAGCTCAGAGCATGTATTGGCTCTGGGCACTGGGATATTATAGCCATAACAGAAATATATCTGAGAGAAATGCGGGACTGGCAGCTCAATGTTCCAGGATACAGAAGCTACAGGAATTACAGAAGTACAAGTTAGCGAGGAGGGGAGAATTGCCCTTTTGATAAGGGAGGACATAACAACAGTGCTTAGAAAGAATATTCTTAAAGGGTCATCAAATGAGGCCATATGGTTAGAACTTAGAAACAAGGGGATGGTCATTCTGTTGGGACTGTATTATAGACCCACAAATAGCCAGTGGGAACTAGAGGAGCAGACGTATAGAGAGGTTGCAGATACCTGTAGGAATAATAGAGTAGTATTGGATGGAGATTTTAATTTCCCCTGCATTGCCTAGGCCACCCAGAATGCAAAAGGCCTGGACTGGGTGGAATTTGTCACACGTGTCCAAGAAAGGTTCCGAAATCAATATGTAGAGGGCCCTACCTGGGAGGGTGCAACACTAGACCTCCTCTTAGGAAACGAGGTCAGGCAAGTGACTGAAATGTTAGTTTGAGAGCTCTTTGGGTTAAGTGACCATAATTCTCTTAACAGCTATGGAAAAAGATAGGAGGTCCACAGGTTAAGGTGCTGAACTGGTGCAGGGCCAATTTTAGGGCCATTAGGCTAGATGTGGCAGAGGTGGATTGGGTGAGTCTGTTTGAAGGAAAAGGAATGAACGACAATTGGGAAGCGTGATATCAACAGTCCAGGGACAGTACGTCCCCTTTAGAGTGAAGAGAAAAGCTGGCAGTTTTAGGGGTCCCTAGCTGACGAGAGATATTGAGGCTTTGGACTGGAAAAAGAAGGCAACATACATTGGGTTTAAGCTATCAGGCTCAAGTGAATCTCTAGATGGCTATAAAAAGTGTGGGAGCACACTTAAGAGCGAAATCAGAAGAGCAAAATGAGGGTATAAGATAGATCTGGCAGATAAGGTTAAAGATAATCCCAAGAGGTTCTATAGCTATGTTAAAAGGGTGGCTAGGGAGAGAATAAGTCACCTTAAAGATCAGCATGGCTGTCTATGTGTGGAGCCACTGGAGATGGGGGAGATTTTTAATGAATATTTCTTCTTGGCGTTTACCCAGGAGAGAATCATGGATACTAAGGAAATAAGGGAGACAAGTAGGGATGTTTGGACCATGTACGTACTACCAGAGAGGAGGTGTTTGCAGCTTTAAAGTGCATTAAGGTGGATAAATCCCCAGGGCCTGATCAAGTCCATCCTCAGACATTGTGGGAAGCGAGGGTAGAAATTGCAGAGGTCCTTGCAGAGATTTTTTGCTTCATCTTTAGCCACCGGTAAAGTTCTGGAAGACTGGGGGGTGGCTAATGTTGTTCCATTGTTTAAGAAAGGTAGCAAAGACAAGCCAAGGAATTACAGGCCAGCGAGCCTGACATTGGTGGCAAGCAAGTTATTGGAGAGGATACTGAGGGACAGGATCACCCAACATTTGGATTGTCAAGGTCTGCTTAGGGACAGTCAGCATGGATTTGTGCGTGAGAAGTCATATCTGACAAATTTTGAAGAGGCAATCAAGAGGATAATAGAGGGTAGGGCAATTGATGTTGTCTATATGGACTTTAGTAGGGCCTTTGACAAGGTCCCACATGGCAGGTTAGTCATGAAAGTTAGGTTGCATGGGATCCAGGGAGAGGTAGCTGACTGGATTCAAAATTGGCTCGATGGTAGGAAGCAGAAGGTGATGGTTGAAAGTTGTTTCCCAGGCTGGAGGCCAGTGACTAGTGGTGTGCCACAAGGTTCAGTGCTGGGACCTTTGTTATTTGTTATTTACATAAATGATCTGTATGTGAATGTACAAGGCATGACTAGTAAGTTTGTGGATGATACAAAATTAGGAGGTATCATTGAGCGTGAGGAAGGTTGTCAAAAATTACACAGGGATCTTGATTAGGTGGGCAAGTGGGCTGAGGATTGGCAAATGCAATTCAATACAGATAAGTGTGAGGTATTGCACTTTGAAAAGTCAAACCAAGGTGGGACTTGTACAGTAAATAGTAAGGTCCTGAGGAGTGTTATGGAACAGAGGGACCTAGGTGTACAAGTATATAGTTCGTGGAAAGTGGTGTCATAGGTAGACAGGGTGGTAAAGAAGGCATTTAGCATGCTGGCCTTCATCAGTCAAGGCACTGAGTATAGGAGTTATGTTATAGTTCTATAAATCATTGGTGAGGCTGCACTTGGTGTATTACGTATAGTTTTGGACACCCTGTTAAAGGAAAGACATAGTTAAACTGGAAAGTGTGCAAAGAAGATTTACGAGGAAGTTGCCATGACTAGTAGGCCTGAGTTAGAGGGAGAGGTTGGCCAGGATAGGACTTTATTCCTTGGAACAAAGGAGAATGAGGGGTGACCTTATGGAGGTGTATAAAATCATGAGGGGCATAGATAGGATGAATGAATATTGTCCTTTTGCACCGATGGGGAATTGAAAACTAGACGGCATAGGTTTAAGGTGAGCAGGAAAAGATTGAAGGAGGACCTGAGGAGTAACTTCTTCACTCAGTGGTCTGTGTATGGAATAGGCTGCCACAGAAAGTGGTTGAGGCAGGTAGAATAGCAACATTTTAACAATATTTAGATAGGTACATGGATGGAAAGCATTTAGAGGGATATGGACCAAATGCGGGCAATTGGAACTAGCTGAGCAGGCACCATGGTGAGCATGGACGAGTTTGGGCTGAACGGCCTGTTTCCATGCTGTATTACTCCATGTCTCTGTGATTCTGTAATGTTCTGTGATATTTCTTACTGCACTGCTATCTGTGGATCACGTTCGATGACAATATCCAGGTCTATTCTGACTCTTACATATTGAATATAACTAAAGTTGTGCCCTCTAAATCCTAATCTGCATCAACTGCACACTACAATTGGTTCTCGCAGTAGGCGTCACATTGAGCAGTCTGGGAAGGGTGTCTGGTTTGCTGGGAAAACCAGAGTGGTCTTATACTAGTATAGAACTTGAGGCTTCAAGGGAGAGAGTTGATTGGTAACTTGTAGATAAGGTCAGGTAAATATTTACCAACTTTTATCTCATATAGTTGGAAAGGTCTTTTTGTGGTTTATAGTTTCTAAGCGCTGTAGTCCATAGTAACAAGGAACAGGAAAGAAGGACACTTGAGAAAATGATATTATTTGATATTAAGCATCTCCCAAAAGGTTTAACTTAAAGGAGTAACTCACGGCAGGAGAACTCAAAGTCACGGTGAGCACCTCCTGCTATGTGGGAAGCTGGGCATCTTTCCATGCCTAGGACCAACTCGTGAGCAGGAAGTGTCTCCAGCTGCAGCTCCTGGAAGCCTGGACTTTGGAACATCTGCAAAACTGAGAGAATCATGGACAACACCTACAGAGAGGTGGTTACACTGCAGGCTAACACTCCACATGCAGAAAGGGAATGGGTGACTACCAGACAGAGCAAGAGGACAAGGCAGGAAGCTCCTGCAGTTATTCCTGCGCAAAACAGAAATATTGCTCTGGATGCTGTTGATGGGAATTATCTCTCAGGGAAAACGGCAACAGTCAAATTTATGGCACCATGGTTGATTCTGTTGCACAGGGGAGAAGTAAAATGTGTGGAAACACAATTGAATCCCCATGACTATTGCAAAGTACATAGATAAGTATTTCTGTGGCCACAAACAAGACTCAACGATAGCGTGTTGCCTCCATAGTCAAGGTTGTCTCAGAGAGGCTCCATGATATCCTGAAGGAAAAGGGTGTACAGCCAGCAGTCTGGTACACATTGAAACCAACATCATTTATAAAAATGGGATAAGGTCCTAAGAGCAGAATATAGGGAATTGGGAAGCAAACTGAATAGTGATCTCAGTATTACTCACATGGCCACATGCTGGTGTACACATGACAAAAGGGGGAGCGTTTCAGATTCCTGCAGCATTGGGACCAGCTCTGGGGGAGGTGGGACAGGTTACAGCTAGGCAGGACTTTTGCTAGAGTGGTTGGGGTGGATTCAAACTAAATTGGCAGACAGACAGGAACCTACACAAGAGGTTAGAGGAAGAGGAATCATAGACAAGAACAAAAGGAAAAAAGTGGAATAAGAGAAGTGATAGACTTAGGAATCAAAGGCCAGAATCAAACAAGCCAAAGTAAAAGATAGCAAGAATGGGACAAGAAATGTTTAGAAGACAAGCTTTGTGCCTGAACAAAAAGTTGCTGGAAGAGTTCAGCAGGCTTGGCAGCATCAGTGCAGAAAAACTCAGAGTCAACATTTCGGGTCCGGTGACCCTTCCTCAGAACTCATTAGCTTGACAAATGAGCTGGAATAAGAAGTGGAACTGCAGAGTGGTGCGAGCCTGAGCCAGCATGTTGCAATGCTGTTGGAGAGAAAGGTCGAGATTGTGAATATGACACCACATGGCACTGAATGTAGATCTCAGGACGTGGTGACGTGGTGTCTGTGGAATATTGAATGTCATGGAGATATCTGTGATACTGGGAGGATTCAAAACACGAGGGATGAAACTTCAGTTGGAATCCATGTGGGTTGAGCCTGAACCGGAGACAGTCACTGAGGAATGTGATATGGCTGTGGAACGAGTTTTAGCAAATACTTGCTCAAACACCAGGAGTGACAGTGAAATTAATGTCGGTGGACAGAAAAGAAAGATTGCAACAGAAATTCTGTCAGAGAGAGGAACAGAACATCTTCAAGGTGGGCATGCCTAGAAGAGATGTGGCAGTGCAAGCTTTGTGCCTGAATGCATGGAACATTCGAAATAAAGAGGATGAATTATGTCACACAAATGTCATAAATTGGTATGATATAGCTGGGATTATAGAGAAATGGCTACAGGGTGACCAGGAAATGGAAACCAAACATTCAGGCATATTCAGTATTTAGGAAGGACAGACAAAAAGGAAAAAGTATTGAGTTGCACTGGATACAAGACTGTATTGAGGAAAGATATTAGCCCAGGCAATGTAGAATTTACATGGGTAGAATTCAGAAATACAACAGGGCCAAAAAACATTAGAAGGGGTGGTACGTAGACCACCAAACTGTATTGATGATGATGGGAATGACACTAAACAGGAAATTAGAAATGTGATAAAGGAACATCTGTAATTATGGATGATTTTAATCTGCACATAGATTGGGCAAATCAAATTAGGAATTCCTCCTATTGATGTAGCGAGAGAGTATACGGGATGGTTGTCTAGGCCAATACATTGAGGAACCTACTAAAAATCAGGCCATCTTCGACTGGATATTATGCATTGAGAAATGAATAATTTGAAATGTAGTTGTGAAAGACCCGTTGGGGATGAGTGACCATAATAAGACAGAATTCTTCAAGATTCAATGTGATTCATTCATGGGATAAGGGCACAGTTGGTTGGACCAGCATTTATTGCCCATCCCTAATTGCCAAGAGAGCAATAAGAGTTAAATCTAAGACTCGCGTCCTGAATCTTAATTGGGGAAACTATGATGGTATGAGGTGTAAGTTAGCTACAATGGATTGGGAAATGCTGGAAGGACAATGAATAGGCAATGGCAAATGTTCAAACAGCAAATGGATGAACAACAAACATTGTTTATTCCTGTTTGGTGCGAGAATGCAAAAAGAGAACAATGACCAATCCATGGCTTACAAGGGAAATTAGAAGTAGTATTAGATTCAAAAAAAGAAGCATGCAAATTAGCAAGAAGAAATCGTAGACCCAAAGATTGGAAATAGTTTATAAGTCAGCAAAAGAGGACTAAGCGATTGATTAAGAAAGGGAAAATAGACTTGGACAGTAAGCTTGCGTGGAACATTATAACTGACTGTAGAAATTTCTATTGGTATGTGAAGAGACTAATGTAGGTCCCTTACAGTCAGAAGCAGGGAAATTTATGATGGAGGACAAAGAAATGGATGATGAACTAAACTCACACTTTGTTTCCACTCACAAAGTAGGACACAAACAAATTTCAGAAATGATGGTGAACAAAGTGAGACAGAGGAACTGATGCAAATCTGTATTAGTAGAGAAGTGGTGTTGGAGAAATTGATGGGATTGAAGGCTGATAAATTCTCTAGGCCTGATACTCTACATCCAGCATACCTAAGGAAATGGTCCAAGAAAGGGTGGAGGCATTGGTGATCATCTTTCAAGACTTTTTTAGATTCTGGATTGCCCCGACAGGTGGGACAGTAGCTAATGTAATCCCATTATTTAAAAAGGGAGGTAGAGAGAAAACAGAATTATAGACCAGTGAGTTTAATGCTGGGGAAGGTGCTAGTGTATTATCAAGGATTTTATAGTCGAGCACTTCGACACAGCATGGATTTACAAAAGGGAAATCATACTTGAAAAATCTTCTTGAATTCTTCCAAGGACGTAACAAGTAGAATTGAACAGGGGAGTCAGTGGATATGGGTTGTTTTGACTTTCAGAAAGCTTTTGACAAAGTTCCACAGAAGAGCTTAGCGTGTAAAATTAAAGTTCATGGGATTGGGAATAGTGTATTGAGAGGGATGGAAAATTGGTTAGCAGACAGGAAACAAGGAGTAGGAACAAACAGATCTTTTTTCCTAATGGCAGGCAGTGACTAGTGGAGTACCACAGGGATCAGTACTAGAACCCCAGTTATTCACAATATATGTTAATAATTCACATGAGGGACTTAAATGTACTGTCTCAAAATTAGCAAATGACAGAGCTGAGTGGAAGGGCGAACTGAGAGTAGGATGCAGAGAGTAAGTTTTGGATATGTTGAGTGAGTGGGCAAATGCATGATAGATGCAGTATCATATAGATAAATGTGAGGTTATCGGGAGCAATAATTGGAAGGCAGTTTATTACTGGAATAGCTGTAAATTGACAGAGGGGAATCTTCAACAAGTCCTGGGTGTCCAGTCGCTGAATGTAAGCGTGCAGCAGGCAGTAAAGAAGGCAGATGGTATGTTGGTCTTCATAGTGAGAGAATTCGAGTGCAGGAATAAGGAGATCTTACTGCAATTATAAAGGGCACTGGTGAGGCCATATCTAGAGTATTGAGTGCAGTTTGATCTCCTTTTCCGAGGAAGGATATTCTTTCCATAGAAGGAGTGCAGCCAAGGTTTATCAAATTGATTTCGGGCATGGTAGGACCGATGCATGAGGAGAGATTGAGTCAGTCAGTCAGGATTGTATTTACTGGAGTTTATAAGAGGGGGAATCCTATATAAACCTATATAATTCTAACAGGACTACACAGGGTAGATGCAGGAAGGATGTTCCAAGTGGTGGGGGGAATTCAGAACCAGGAATCATAGTTCAAGGATTAAGGGGTAAACATTTTATAAATGAGATGAGGAGAAATTTCTTTGCAAAGAGTGGGGAGTCTGTGGAATTCACTGATAAATATAGTGGTTGAGGGCAAAAAAAAGGACACAGATACAGCTCTTGCGTCTCAAGGGATACGGGGAATGGTATTGTGTTCGATGAACAGCCAGCATACTGAATGGCACAGCAGGCTCGAGGCAGTGAATAGACAACTCTTGCTCCTATCGTCTATGTTTCTAGGTTACAAATGTGCTCACTGACCTATTCTCTGTCAACCAAGACTCTTTTTAAATGTTCTTACTCATGGTCCATTTGTAATATAGCATTGCACCTCCCTATTTCAATCATTTCCTCCAAAACTTTGTTCCTCTAACCATTTTCCCTTGCAGATTCTCAAATCCCTTCACTTCAATCTTTACAGTCATGCCTTCAAACTCGACTGCATGCTATGGAAATCTCTCCCTAAAGTTTGGGTTCTCTACCTCCCTGTCCTTCTTTAAGACTCTCCCAAAACCTATTTCAATGGCCAGACCTTTAGTGTCCCCTGCTAAAGCCAATGATTTGTCATTGTCTTATATGATTATGCTTCAATGGAAAACATTAGAATTTTTATTTTTATGATAAAAGTGCCAAACAACTGCAATTTGTTGTTGTACGTGAGATGACACATTATTCAAGAAGCAGACAAGCCTACATCAAGTAATGCACCATGGCTCCGAAGGCGAAGCTGTCTCACATTAAAGTCACAAAATACAAATATCATGAAGTAAATACAAGCTGAAGTCAGTTAACTTTACTTTGGGAAGTGTTCATAAATTTCAGATTCCAAACTAATCTTTTAAGATTGTTTTGCATCTAGAGAAATGTTTAATATCCATTCTGTGATAAAACAAACCATCTGATAGATACATATATTTTTGAGAGAAAACCTGGAAACTAAAAGCTAAACCTAAAATCTGGGGGCAGCATGGTAGCTCAATGATTAGCACTGCTGCCTCACAGCACCAGGAACCCAGATTCGATTCCACTCTCAGGCGGTGTCTGTGTGGAGTTTGCACATTCTCCCCATGTCTGCGTAGGTTTCCGCTGGGTGCTCCTCCCACAATCCAAAAATGTGGATTAGGTGGATTAGCCATGCTAAATGGATTGGCCGTGCTAGATGTTCAGTGATATGTGGATTACTGGGAAAGGGTTACTGGGAAAGGGTAGGGGAATGGGTCTGGATGGGATGCTCTTTGGGGGAGTCGGTGGGGACTTATTGGGCCCAAGGGCCTGTTTCCACACCATGTGATAATGCTCAAATCAGAACCAGTGACAGTGACAGTGACAGTGTTATTATATCCAAAGAACATTTTTATCCAATTAAGGTAAAAGCCACATAATACGAACTAGGTCATTCCACATTCTTGAAAGGCAAAATTTGGAAGCATGAATTAAAAAGCAAAAGTTTAAAATAACAGTAATATATGCATTTGAATAGCATCGCTAAATGTTGAAGCTGAAGAATCTTGGCAGTAATCTTCCAAGAATCCTTAGATTCTAGAAAATTCCCAGGGGATTAGAAAACTGCCAATGTAACAACTTTATTTGAAAAGAGAAAGATGCAAAACTGGTAAATATAAGCCATTTAGCTTAACTTCTGTTAGTGGAAAAATAGCATACCGAGAACATGGTCAGCATGGTTCCACAAAGGGGAAATCATGCCTGACAAACTTATTAGAAATATTTGAGGAGTTAACAAGTAGTGGATTTAATATATTTACATTTCCAGAACATGCTTGACAAAGTACCATAGATTAGGCTCCTTAAAAGGTGGGTGCCCATGGTGTTGGTGGTAGTATATCAACAGGGATAGAGGATTTGCTAACTAATAGAAGACAGAGAGTTGGGGTAAGTGGACATTTTCAGGATGACAACCTGTAACCAGTGGTGTGCCACCAAGGTCAGTGCTGGGGCGACAAATATTCACAATATACGTTAGTAACTTAGATGGGGAAAGTGAGCGTTGCAGTTCTGTGGCACTTTTAACATGGAAAATTTCTAAGGTTTCAATAGAAGCATAATCATATAGAAATAACATCAAGCCATTGGCTTTAGCGGGATTAACTAAAAGTCTGGGTGACACAAAAACGGTGTGAATTTTTATTTATTTATTCACGGGAAGAGGGCATCGCTGGCTAGGCAGTATTCATTGACCACCCCTAATTGCCCAGAGGGCAATTAAGAGTCAACCACATTGCTGTGGATCTGGAGTCACATGTAGGCCAGACCAGGTAAGGATGGCAGTTTCCTTCCCTAAAAGACATTATTGATCCAGATGGGCTTTTTCATGGACAACTAGCAACGGATTCATGGTCATCATTACAACCTTAATTCCAGATATTTATTGAATTCAAATTCCACCATCTGCTGTGGTGAGATTCAAACCCGGGTCCCTAGAGCATTACCTGGGTCTCTGAATTAACAGTCCCACAATAATACCACTAGGCCATCGCCTCCCCTAAGAGGTGAGGAATGCAAGGGGTGAAGATAACAGACTCTGCAGAGGGATACATAAGTTTAAGCAAGTGCTGAAAAATTTGACAAATAAAACATAATATGAGGTCATGCACTTTGGCAGGAAGAGAGGAGCTGAATATTATTTAAACAGAGAAAAACTGCAAAAAGCAACAGAACAGAGAGATTTGGGAGTCCTCATCCATGAATCACAAAAAGCTAGAAAACAAGTTTAGCAGATAATACGGAATGCAAATGGTATGTTGGTTAATATTTCAAAGGGCATGTACTATAAGTTAGGGAGGTTCTTCTGTAGTCAGACCATAGCTGGAATGCTATGAACAGTTTTGGGTCCCTTATCTAAAAAAAGATATATTGACATTGGAGGCAGTCCAGAGAAGGTTCACTAAGTTTATTCTGGCTATGGAGGTACTGTCTTCTAATGAGATGTTGAGTAGGTTGGCCCTGTACTTACTGCAGATAAGAAGAATGAAAGATGATCTTATTTAAATAAACAAGATTTGTAGGGGTCTTGACAGGATAGGTATGGAAAGGATGTTTTCACTTGTGGGAGAAGCTAGTACCAGAAATATGACAGTCGTTTGGAAGAAGCATGTGAGCTGGAATACTGGAGAGCACCTGAGAGGGTGAGGATTAAAAAGCTCACAAGCAGTATTTGCTTGATATAACTGAGCAACATTGAAGCTCGGGGAAAAAGCCAGGGTAGGACTGGCTCCAAGCGAATGTACATACAAGAAAAGAGGGCGATAAACCCGAACAGAAGCAAGCATTGAAGCTGCAATTTTGCAGTAACTCACCTCCTGATTTTCTGAACTCCACACACCACCTACAAGGCACAAGTCAGCAGCGTAATGGTGTGCTCTATACTTATATGGATGAGGACAGCTCCAAAACAATGAAATAAAATTGACACCATTTAGAACAAAGCAATCCACTTGATTGGCACTGCATTCCCGACCATAAAGATTCACCCTTTCTACTACTAATGGAAAGTCACTACAGTGAATACCATCCACAAGATACTGCAACAACATAACACGGCTTCTTCGAGAGAACGTCCTCATGACATACCATATAAGAGCACAAGGGCAGCAGGGATATGAGAACATCCCTACCGCTTAGCTCCTTTCAAAGTCATATAACATCTTAACTCGGAAAAATATCCCTACTCCTTCATCACTGTTGGGTTAAAAATCCTAAAAATCCAAAATCCACTCTCTCACTAACATTTATTAGGAATTTACACTGCATGTATTGCAAAGTTACAAGAAGATCACTTCCAACTTCAAGGTCAATTATATATGGACAATTAATGCTAGCCAATAGAGCATACATGTCATGAATGAATAAAAAGAAACTAAACACTTCAGATAATTTTGATAGGGAATTGCAGTAGAAGACTGTAAATTCTTTATATTAGAGTGTAGCATAAATATTTTTCTGTATTAGAACACAGAACATAGAACAGTACAGCACAGTACAGGCCCTTCGGCCCATGATATTGTGCCAAACCTTTACCCGAAACCTAAGGTCGATCTAACCTCCAGCGCTATCTTATACTATCATCCATATGCCTATCTAATAGCCGCTTAAATGCCCCTAATGAGGCCGACTCCACTACCCTCTCCGGCAATGCATTCCACACCCCTACCACTCTGAGTAAAGAATCTACCTCTGATGTCTCCCCGATATCTACCTCATTTCACTTTAAAACTATGCCCCCTCGTAAAAGCTACCTCCATCCTAGGAAAAAGTCTCTGGCTGTCCACTCTATCTATACCTCTAATTTTTTTGTACTCCTCTATCAAGTCAGCTCCCATCCTTCGTTGTTCTAAAGAGAAAAGCCCTAGCTCTCTCAACCTTTCCGCATAAGGCCTTCCCTCCATTCCAGGCAACATCCTAGTAAATCTCCTCTGCACCTTTTTCAATGCTTCCACTTCTTTCCTGTAATGAGGTGACCAGAACTGGACACAATACTTCAGATGTGGCCAAACCAGCATTATTAGTTTTTGCGCAGTCTCCAGATCAGCCCTTGTCAAAGAATAGTCCATTTGAAAAATATCATATTAAATGGCTCTCATTAAAATATTCTTGGGACTTCAACCAACATAATTAGTGCTCTGACATGTTGTAACATGATGATGTTGCTAACACTATAAGCTATATGTGGTTTTTTCATGTAGCATCTCACAACTACTGAACAGGATTCAGATTCTGTTGAGGGTTAAGGATAGGGTAGCTGCAGTTTGTCAATGCTAGCTTCCTCCAATATTAGTTTTTCAAATATGCAATTTTTTACAGTGAATTTCATACGTCATTCAATGTTAAGTATGTGCTGACGCAGACTGGTCAATTCTTACCAATTACAGTTCCAGTCTCATCACATTGGGAAGACAATTCCTCGATGTTTTCTGAGGGGTAGATAGAGGATTCATTTTTTAAACCAAAATACATCACTCTAGGATATGATGCTGTGCATCTTCAAAGTACCTGATGAAATGTAGCCTCATCATAAGCGTACGAGTGTTCTGTACTGCCCTTAATTAGCACAGAGTCCCATTTTGGTGCCTGGCAACCCAGTCCTTGGATTCACACAAATGTTTCATTCACTGGTTTGTTCTACATGAATATTATGGTCTAGAAAATGTAAGGTGTGTTTTAAATGCTTATTATGGCTAATTCACAAGTCACAATATATGAGAAAAGCAGTCCTCAAAATATTTCTTCATGTACACCTATGCAAACAACGAAGATGAGAGGCTTAGAAATCGGTGCAGGAAGCTTGATAACAGGGGAAAGACTATTATAAAGCCAAATGTTACCAAGAAAGAGGTGGTAAATTCATACCCGCATTTCTTTAAGGTCATGAAAGTTGTTTCCCACTCTGACAGAGACCTTGCTTGGAGTATAGCTTTCATCTGATTTGTAGTCTGCATAAATACATAGGGTTTTCACAGTTGTTTTCCGTCTATAAAACAATCAAGTTAATTACAGTAACTGCAGTATCAGAAATACATAGCTTAGTGGTCAGGTGCTTGTTGTAAGAACAGCTGCTTTTTCCTTTTTGCTTTGCTTAAATTAACTCCAAACAGATGTAACTGAAATCTATAAAAATCAAAATGAACATAACTTAATGTGCAAAATTGTGAATTGTGGGCTAGCAAAGTAGTTGTATGTGTGGGACCTCGAGGCCAATCTGGATGTTGCCATCCATCAAACAATCATACACACATGTACTTCTCACCATGATTTTGAGAAAGCAACCCAGATTATGTGATCAAATTCACATCCCCACCACAGTAACCACTACTCCTCACCCCATCACCTCCACCCATTTAGCCCAAGGCACAGTAGATAATCATGGTATTCGGAAAGCCACTTTGGTTCAGATCAGCCAATTCACTGCAGACTAAACAAATAGTGTACTTACCTGATTTGTATGATATAATTTCACCAGTTGGCATTATCCATTAACATATCAGAAGAACCTTTATGTATTATAAAGTATGTTTTGTTAAGATACTAAAACTATTTCTGCTTTCAAATCACACAGGAATATAATTCACAATTTTTGAATCTCTGTAGAAGTGTAGAAATTAGACAGCCATTTGGCTCATCTTGTCCATGCTGACACAAGCCACCCAGATGCCCTTTCTGATCCCATCTTCCAGTACACTGCACGTAGCCTCGTAGCTTACAGCACTTAAGGTGCAGACACAGGTAGTTTTTACAAACATTTAGGGTCTCTTTCTCCACCACCCATTCAGGCAATGAATTCCAGACACCCACCACCCACTGCATAAAAAAAAAACTTTTCCCTCATGTCCCTTCTAATCTTTCTGCCACTTAGCTTGAATCTATAACCCCTAGGTTTTGGATTCTGCCAAGGGAGACAGGTTCCTCCTGTGTACTCTATCTCAACCTCTATCTCTACCTCTTACTGAGTGGTTGGGGTGTGGAATGCATTGCCGGAGAGGGTAATGGAGTCAGTCTCATTAGGGGCACTTAAGCGGCTATTAGATAGGCATATGGATGATAGTATAAGGTAGGGGTGGAGGTTAGATAGACCCTTAGGATTAGGGTAAAAGTTCAGCACAACATCGGGGGAGAACTTTCGGCAAGAACTTTCAAAGTTGACTCGCGGTGGATATTCGCAGGTAAAGTCCGGGGGAGGACCTTGTTATCTCGGATTCTCCAGCACCTGCAGTTCCTATTATCCTTGTGCGTGGGAAGTTGTGCATTTGATTAATTCCCCGATTGTACTCCTATGTTCAAGTCCAAATCATTTGTATAAAACAAATAGCAGAAGCCCCAATATCAAGCCCTGCGAAACACTGTTGACACAATTTTCCATTCGCAAGAGCAATAATCAACCAGTACCCTTTGTTTCTTGTGATTAAGCCAATTTTGGATTAAATTTGACTTATTACTCTGTATCCCATGAACTTTTAATTTTTTGACCAGACTGCTATGTGGGATCTTGTCAAATGCCTGACTAAAATCCATCTAGACATCCAGTTCACTACCCTCATCAAGCCTCCTTGTTAGTTCTTCAAAAATTCAAATTTCCCATAACAAAGCCACGCTGACTATCCCTGACTGGTCCATCCCTTTCTAAGTAACAGCTTATCCAATTACATTAGGAATGATTCTAACAATTTGCCCTCCACCAAAGACAGACTAACTGGTCTATAATTGTTTGGCATTTACTTTATTCCCTTTTTAAACAACAGAACCACACTGGCATTCCTCCAGTGCTCTGGGACCTCACCTGTATTGTGTGAAGATTGGAAAATAATTCTCAGAGTATCTGTTATTTCTTTCCTGACCTCCTTCAGCATCCTAGGGAACAATCCATCTGACCCTGGCCTCTTATCCACTTTTAAGCACTCCAACTCCTCTAACACGTCCTCTCACATTATGATTATTTTGTGCTATTGGGTTACTATATTCACTTCATCCCTTTCCTTTGTGAATATGGAGATAAAAATATTCACTTAAAATTCTTCTCACATTTTCCGCATCTTTGCACAAGTTCCTTCCTCATCTCTGATAGGTCCCACTTTTTCCTTAACTTTTCCTTCCTTTTGCGCTCTATATATTTTTGAAACATCTTTGGGTTTTCCTTTATCTTGCTTGCAAATATTTTTTCCATGCCGTCTCTTTGGATTTCTTTCTTTTTTTTTATTAAACTTGATCTTTGTACTATCTGTACTCTTCCAGTCTATCTGCAGTGTTGAGTTTTTTGTAACTATCATATGCTTTCTTTTTCTGTTTAATTATCTATTTCTGTTTATTCATCACCTGTATTTTTCTAGACACCACAAGAGTCTGGATTTAGCAGTACTTCTTATTTTTGGAGGGGGACATGACTGCTTTGTCCCCTAAGAATCTCACATTTTAGTGCCTCCCACTGGTTTACCACTGATTTATCCTTTAGCAGTCCTAGCTCATCCACCTCAGCCAAATCACTTCTGAGTTTTGTACAGTTTACCTTCTCTCAGTTTAAAACTTTTACTCCTGATTTATCTCTCTTCTTCTCCATAATAACACTGAATCTAACTGGATTGTGGTTACTATCTCCAATTTGATCATCCACTGTTACTTCATCCCACTTGCCCATCTTCATTTACCAAAACTAAATCCAGAACTGTGTCTCCTCTCATTGGACTTGTCATGTATTGTTTTAAAAAAAAATTCAGGATACAGTACATGAACTTTTCACCCTCAATGCCCTGTATATTGTTTGAAACCCAGTTGCTGTTTAAATAATTAAAGTTTCCCGATATTATTGCCCTCTTATTCCTACAGGTCAAAATTTATCTACATATATGCTCTTCTTTCGCCATCTCACCTGGTAGTGTGACTGTCCCTTTTTTATTCCTAAGCCCCACCCATAAAGATGTTAATCCATCTCATATTTCATCCGTTCTCACAACTGTAACTGATTCTTTAATCGATGTTGCTACCTCCCTTCTTGTTATCTACTCTATCCTTCTGAAAACTCTATATCCAAGAGCTACCAATTCTGCCCCTCCTTTATCTAGGTTTCTATTATAGCAATGACATCATGCTGCCATGTGTACCTTTCGTTCATCTCCCTTGTTTGTAATGTTCATTACACTGAAGTATAAACAATTCAACCCCATCATGGCAGCATGGGCAGCACGGTGACTCAGTGGTTAGCACTGTTGCCTCACAGCACCAAGGACCTGAGTTCAATTCCAGCCTTGGCGAATGTGTGGAGTTTGCACATTCTCCTCGTGTCTGCGTGGGTTTCCTCCCACACTCCAAAGATGGGCAGGTTCGGTGAATTGGCCATGCTAAATTGCCCATAGTGTCCAGGGATGTGGGGGTTAGATGTGTAACCATGGGGAATGCAAGGTTATAGGGGTATGGGGGATGAGTCTGGGTGGGATGCTCTTCAGAGAGTTGGTGTGGACTTGTTGGGCTGATTGGCCTGTTTCCCCATTGTAGGGATTCTATGATAGTTTCCTTTACTGGACCTTTATAATCCTCATTTCTTTTGACTTTCCAAGTCACTGACTACATCACTAATTACATCACTAATTAATGCTCCACCTCCTGTTTCCCGATCTGAAGCTGATCCATCCAAGCCTACACTTTGGTTTCGATACCCCTGCCATACTAGTTTAAAACCGCACCATGTAACAAATAAAAGCACCCACAAGGAGATTTGTCCCAGCTCTGCCTAGATGCACGAAATGTATTTGAGGTATACTCACTATTGCAATGCAGCAAACGAGTCACCTAATTTGTGCACAACTACAGGTAGCAATGTGATTATTTCTTTATTCTTCCTTGGGATCTCACTGACAAAGCAAAATGTTGCCCTTACCTAATTGCCCTTGAATGAATGGCTTCCTCAGCCATTTAAAAGAAGATGAAGAGCAAGAGAAGCGGAAGAGGAAGAGAGAACAGCTGTTATTGCCACATGTACTTAATAAGTACAGTGAAAAGTTTATATATTGCCAATATATATTGCCAATATACCTAAGTGACAACTTAGGTACTTTTGAATCTAGGGACTGCTTCTTTAGTTATAAGATTTAGACAATATTGAAATAAAATGTCCAGCATTACAGAAATAGAAGTTCCATACAGCAGACCATGCAGGCACATAGCTTCCAGTTTGCACGGGGCCCTGGCTCCACAACACCTGACTAAGCACCATGCCAGGAGGCCAGTGCAGGAAGCTGGAAGTAGACACGCCAGGAGACTGCTACAGGGTGGGGGGGCTGCCATGCCAGGAGGCCCCAACAGAAGAGGCTGCTGTGCCAGGCTGGAAAGTCACCATACCACACCAAGAGGTTGCCATGCCAACACAGGGAGACAGGTGGAGGCTGAGAAGCCGCTGTGCCACAGGAGGCCAGGAATCGTCGCTGGAGGACGGGATTTGTGCTCACCAGAGGCTGGGAACCATTGCACGCTGGAGGCCGGGAGTCAAAGAGGGAAAAAAAGGAAGAGGAGAAAAGCACTGAGGGAGCAAAAGAGACGAAAAAGAGGAAAGGAAGAAGAATGGACAGAGCAGATGAGCTCCGGCTGGAATGTCCTACTCTGTCACCATCTTGTCAAGTTAAAAATCAAACACATTGCTGTAGGTTTTGAGTAGCATGTGGGACAGAATGGTAAGGACAGCAAATTTCTTTTCCTAGAAAGGACATGAGTGAACCAACAGTTAATAATAATTGTTATGGTCATCATTACGGTGTCTTGGGTTACAAACTTATGATTTGAATTTTTCCATGGTGACTTTTGAATTCATATCCCCAAAGCATTCATCTGGGCCTCTGGATTACTTGTACAGTAACATTCCCAGCATTTGACAGCAATGACCCATTCCAATAGTTTCAATGCTATTTTCTATGATTTCCGTGGTGATCACAGTTATTTGGTGACTCTAGATCATCTCAAACTGATTGCAATACTTCAATGGTGATGAATGAGTTAAATGTGATAATGATCCAAGAATCTGTTCTTAAAAATGTAGACCAAACATTGGCCATGATACTGGGAATTATTTCTTATTTTTTTCAAAATAGTGCCATGGGATCTTAAATCCACCTGAAAAGGACACAGTGCGTCCAAAATCTCCAGAGTGAGTCACAATCAAGTTTTTTAATGCTGAAATCTCTAGAGTGCAACTTTATATTAAAAGTTCATTCATGGCATATCTAGCAGGTTTGAGATTCTTGCTCCCTGATTGAATGACAATAGGGGCCATAAGATGAGCAACCTAGCCATCATGACACAAGGTGTCATTCTAGAAGGGGGAAAGAAAAGAGAAATGTGGTTGCATTTGGGGATAATATAATCAGAGGAATAGACACTGTTCTCTGAGCCAGGATCGAGTCCTGAAGGCTGTGCTTCTTGCATTGTGCCTGAAGCCACGAGCAATTTGGCACAGGGTCAAGACACAAAGTAGTAAACATGGGGCTCAAAGATTGGTGTGGGAGAAATGGGTTGAATTCGTGGGACATTGGAACCAGCACTGGAGAAGGAAGGAGCTGTTCTGATGAGATAGGCTTCACCTTATTTATGCTGGGACCAAAGTAGTCCTAGAGAATTGTGCAATCATTTCTGGGGATAGGACTTTAGTGGTTCAGTTCATGCATGGAAACTTATCATAGATCATAGAATCACAGAATCCCTGCAGTGTAAAAGCAGGCCCTTCGGCCCCACAAGTCCACATCGACCCTCAAAGCACCCACCCAAATGCATCCCCCTATAACCCACCTAATGTACAAAATCCCTGAACACTACGAGCAATTTAGCATGACCAATCCATCTAGTCTGCACATCTTTGGACTGTGGGAGGAAACCGGAGCAGCTGGAGGAAACCCACGCAGACACGGGGAGAATGTGCAACCTCCACATAGGCAGTCACCCAAGGGGGAATTGAACCCGGGTCCCTGGCACTGTGAGGCAGCAGTGCTAACCACTGTGCCACCATGCCACTCACTATGGAAAAAGTTAAAGTGGGGAGGGCTCAGCAGAGATTAGTAAAGTTTCCAGAACAAATAATAGGACAGACACTATAGAAAGTGTCAGGAGTCTAACTTCAGGCACAGCAGATGAGGGGACAAAATATGAGAGGGGGTGCAGTCAATGCAAGACTGAGGGAATTGTATTAAATGCACACAGTATAGAACAAGGTAAATGAGCTTGTAATGTAGATTGAAATTGGCAGGTGACTATCTGTGTGGAGTTTGCATATTTTCCCCTCGTCTGCGTGGGTTTCCTCCTGGTGCTCCGGTTTCTTCCCACAGTCTAAAGATGTCAAGGCTAGGTGGATTGGCCATGCTAAGTTGCCCATAGTGTTCAGGGATGTGTAGATTAGGTGGGTTATAGGGGGATGGGGATGGGTCTGGGTCTGAGTGGGATGCTTTGGGTGTTGGTGAAGACTTATTGGGCCAAAGGGCCTGTTTCCACACTGTAGGGATTCTATGATTCTATGACAGGGAGGTGGGCAGAGGGGCAGGGTTGCCTTATTAGTGTGAAATGAAATTAAAATCGATAGAAAGAAGTGATAAAGATTCAGAAGGTGTAGAATCTGCATGGGTGGAATCAAGGAATGCAAAGGAAAAAAGACCCTGATGGGAGTTGTGTACACACTTCCTAGTGGTAGTCAGAATGTCGGGGGAGGCAATAGCCTAGTGATATTATTGCTGGAGTATTAACCCAGAAACTCAGCTAAATGTTCTGGGGACCCGGGTTTGAATCTCACAACGAAGAAACAGATTTGAAAAAAAAATCTGGAATTAAGAATCTTCGGATAACCATGAAACCATTGTCGATTGTCAGAAAAATCCATCTGGTTCACTAATGTCTTCAGGGAAGAAAATCTGCCATCTTCACCTGGCCTGGCCTGCATGTGACTCCAGACTCTCAGCAATGTGGTTGACTCTCAATTGCCCTCTGAAATGGCCCAGCAAGCCATTCAGTTGTATCAATAAGTACAAAATTTAAAAAAAAAAATGAAACTGGACACATCACCAGGCATCGACTTAGGCACAGGAAAAAGACAATGGCAGAAGTAGCCCTGCAAAGTCTTCCTCACTAATATCTGGAGGCTAGTGCCAAAGTTGGGAGAGCTGTCTCACAGACTAATCAAACAACAACCTGACATTGTCATACTCACGGAATCATACCTCACAGACAATATCCCAAACAGCAGTATCACCTTCCCTGGATATGTTCTGTCCCACCGGCAACAGAGGCCCACAGAGGTGGTGGCACAGTGGTATACAGTCGGGAGGGAGCTGCTGGGGGAGTCCTCAACATTGACTCCAGACCCCATCAAGTCTCATGGCCTCAGGTTAAACATGGACAAGGGAACCTCCTACTGATTACCATCTAATGTCCTCCTTTGGCTGTTAAATCAATACTCCTCCATGTTGAACAATACTTGGAAGAAGCACTGAGGGTGGCAAAGGCACAAAATGTACTCTGGCTGAGGGATTTCAATGTCCATCACCAAGAGTGGCTCAAAACTCGAGCTGGTTGAGTCCTAAAGGACATAACTGCTAGATTGGGTCTGCAGCAGGTGTTGACAGAACCAACAAGTGGGGAAAAATATAATTGACCTCATCTATATCAACCTGCCAGCTGCAGATGCATCTGTCCATGACAGTACTGGTTAAAGTGATGACCACACAGTCCTTTTGGAGATGATGTCTCTCTTTTACATTGAGAATAATCTCCATTGTGTTGTGTGGTACTATCACCATGCTAAATGGGACAGACTTCGAACAGATCTTGCAACTCAAGACTGGGCATCCATGAGGCACTGTGGGCCATCACAGCAGCAGAATTGTACTCCAGCACAATCTGTAACCTCGTGGCCTGATATATCCCCCTCTCAATCATTACCATCAAGTCAGGCAATCAACCCTGGTACAATGGAGAGTGCAGGACTTCATGCCAGGAGCAGCACCAGGTCTTACAGAAAATGAAGTATCAATCTGGTGAAGCTACCAAACAGCATAAGCAGTAAGTGATCCCACAATCAACATATCAGATCTAAGCTCTGATGTCCTGGCATATCCAGTTGTGAATGGTGGTGGACAATTAAACAACTCACTGGAGGAGGAAACTCCACAAATATCCCCATCTTCAATGATGGAGGAGCCCAGCACATCAGTGCAAGGCTGAAGCATTTGCAGCAATCTTCAGCCAGAAGTGTCAAGGGGATGATTCATCTCCACCTCCTCCAGTGGTCTCCAGTGTTACAAACACCAGCCTTCAGCAAGTTCCATTCACTCCAAGTGATATTAAGAAATGGTTGGAGACACTGGACACTGCAAATGTTATGGGCCATGATAACATTCCGGTAATAGGACTGAAGACTTGTGCTCCAGAACTTCTTGTTCCTCTAGCCAAGCTGTTCTGGTACAGTTACAACACTGACATCTACCCAACAATGTGGAAAATTGCCTACATATATCCTGGACATAAAAAGCAGGACAAATTCAACCCAGCCAATTACTATTCCATCAGTCTACTCTTGATCAACTGCAAAACGTTGGAAGGTGTCATCAACAATGCTATCAAGCAGCAACTGCTCACTAACACACTGACGCCCCAGTTTGGGTTCTATCAGGGCAACTCAGCTCCTGACCTCATTACAGCCTTGGTTCAAACACGGACAAAAGAGCTGAATTCCAGAGGTGAGGTGAGAGTGATAGCCCTTGATATCACCGAATATCACTGCATTTGACCGAATGTGGGATCAAGGAGCCCAAGCAAAACTGGGATCATTGGGTATCGGGGGGCAAACTCTCTGCTGGTTGGAGTGATACCTGGCACACAGGAGGATGATTGTGATTGCTAGAGGTCAGACATCTCCGCAGGAGATCCTCAGGGTTGGGTTCTAGGCCTAACCATCTTCAGCTGCTTTATCAATGACCTTCCCTCCATCATAAGGTCAGAAGTAGGGAAGTTTGCCAATGGTTGCACATGTTCATCATCATTTAGGACTCTTCAGATACTGAAGCTGCCCATGCTCAAAAGCAAAAAGACGTGGACAATGTCCAATCCTGGGCTGACAAGTGGCAAGTAACATTTGCACCACTCAAATGCTAGGCTATGACTATCACCAATAAGAAACAATCTAATCACCACCCTTGAAATTCAATGGTGTCACCATCACTAAATCCCCCACTACAACTGGGGGCTTACCATTGACCAGAAATTGAAATGGACTAGCCATACAAACACAGTGGCTACAATAGCAGGTCACAGGCTAGGAATACTGCAGAAAATAGCTCACCTCCTGACTCTCCAAAGCCTGTCCACCATCTACAAGCCACAAGACAGGGATGTGATGGAACAATCCCCTTTTGCCTGGATGGGAGCAGCCCCAACAACACTCAAGAAGCGTGACAAAGCAGTCCAAGACAAAGCAGCATGCTCGATTGATATTACATCCACAGGCATCCACTCCCTCCACCCCAATGCGCAGTAGCAGCAGTGTGTACTATCCACAGATGCACTGCAGAAATTCACCAAAGATCCTCAAACAGCACCGTCCAAACCTACAACCACTTCTGTCTAGAAGGAGAAGGACAGCAGAATGGGAACACCACCACCTTCAAGTTCCTCTCCAAGCCATTTACCATCCTGTCTTGGAAATGTATAGCTGTTCCTTCACTGTTGCCGGATCAAAATCCAGCAATTTCCTCCCCGATGGCCTTGTGACGTTAACCTATGGCAGGTGAACTACAGTGATTCAAGAAGGCAGTTCACCACCACCTTTTCAAGGACAACTAGGGACAGTAATAAATGCTGGCTAGCCAGCGACATCCACATCCCACAAAAATGAATAAAAACAAGAATGTGGGGAAGAAAATTAAACAGGAGATAGAAAAGATATGTAGGACTTCAATATGCGGTGGTCTGGGAAAATCAGATTGAATTATTTGCAGAATGTCAATGAGATTTTTTTGGAGCAGCTTGTGGTAGAGACCACTTTGGAATAGGCAATTCTGGATTTGGTGATGTGTAATGTGGGAAACTTGAGGTGAAGAAACCCCTGGGAGAAGCAGGAATCAGATGTAACAGTGTTACTATTGAGAAAATGCAATTACCAAAACATGAGGGAGTTGCTGGCCAGAGTTGATTGGAAAGGGACCCTAGCAGGGAAGACAATGAAGTAGCAATAGCAGGGGTTTCTGGGGGTAATGCACGAGGCACTATATAAATTTATCCAAAGGAAGAAAAAACACACGAAGTAGAGGATGAGGCAACTATGGCTGACAAGGAAAGTCAGGGGCGATACAAAAGCAAAAGCATACAATATTATGAAGATCAGTGGTAAACCAGAGGATTTGAAAGCCTTTAAAAATAAGCAGAGGATGACTAAAAAAGGAACAAGGAAAAGATGAAATAAAGAATAAGCTAGCTGGTAATATAAAAAAAATGATTGGCGGAGTTTTTTTGATAGATAAAAGGTCTGAGAAAAGCAACAATGGACATTGGACTACTGCAAACTGAGGCTGGACAAGTTGTAACGGGGAGCAAAGAAATGGCGGAGGAACGGAAAAGATACTTTCCATCAGTTTTCACTGTGGAAAACACCTGCAGCAGAACAGAATTTCAAGAGAATCAGGGAGCAGAGGCAAGTGTAGTGACCATCACTGAGGAGTAGGTACTGGGAAGCGGATAGGTCTGAAGGTGGGTAAATCACCCGGAACAGATGAACTGCACCCAGAGCTTTGAAGCTCATAGCCAAGGAGATTGTAGACGCATTTATGGTGATCTTTCAGGAATCACTCGAGTCAGGGAGGTCACAGAACTAAAAAATGGCTAATGTAACACACTTGAAGGGAGGGAGGCAGAAGACAGGAAGCTACAGACCAATTACCCTGACCTCAGTATTTGGAAAGATTTAGGCTCCATTATTTAGAATGAGATTGTGAAGTACTTGAAAGTGCATGGTAAAACAGGGCTAAGATAGCAGGCTTCGTCAAGGGTAGGCCACGCCTGACAGATTGTTAGACTCTTTGAGGAGATAATGAACAAATTAGACTATTGAGAGCCAGTGGCGTGACCTATTTGGATTTCCACAAGGTGCTGCACAGGAGGCTGGTAAATAAAAGTCCAAGGTATTAGACGCAAGATACTGGCATGGGTAGAGGATTGGCTGCCTGCCAGAAGGCAGAGAGTGGAGCTAAAGGGGTCTTTTTCAGGATGCAGCTGTTGACTAATGGAGTTCATCAGTGGTCAGTGTTGGGACAACAACTATTAATGTTATACATTAATAATATGGATGAAGGAACTGAGGGCATTGTGCTAAGTTTGCAGATGACATAAAGATTGGTGGAGGGGCAGGTAGTGTTGAGGAAGCAGGGAGGCTGCAGAAGGACTCAGACAGGCTAGAAGAATAGGCAAAGAAGTGATAGATGAAATACACTGTGGAAATGTGTCAGGTTTTGCACTTCGACGGGAAGCATTGAGGCGTCAACTATATTTCTAGGGGAAGGCCTTTGGAAATCTGAAGCATAAAGGGATTTGAGAGTCATTGAAACTTATAGAATACTGAGAGGCCTGTATAGTGCGCACAAAGATGTTCCCATTCGTAGGAGAGATTAGGACACAAGGGCACAGCCCCAGAGTGAAGGGATGACCTCTTAGAACTGAGATGAGTGAATTTCTTCAGGCAGAGGGAGGTGGTGATGAGCTGCGTTCTTGAAATGATGCAGTCTATTTGGTATCAGTAGACTCACAATGTCATGAGGAAGAGTTCTAGGATTTTGACCAGTTACACTGAAGGGGCAGCACTATAATTTTCAAGTAAAGATAATGAGTGACTTGGATGGGAACTTGAGGGTGGCAGTGTTCCCATGTATCTGTCATTGTAGAAGGTATTAGTAGTGGACAGGGAAGGTACTTACTGCCTAAGGAGTATTGGTAAATTTTTGCAGTGCACCTTGTAGATTTGTATACATTGCTGTTACTGAGTGACAGTGATGGAGGGAGTGAATTTGCAGGGATAAGGTGTGAATCAAGTGGCTGCTTCATTCTGGATGATGACAAGGTTCTTGAATGTTGTTGGAGCTGCACTCATTCTGGCAAAGGGTGACTATTACATCATATTCCTGACTTGTGCCTCACAGGTGATGGACAGGCTTTGAGAGATGTCAGGAGGTGAGGTACTCACTGCAGGATTCCTAGCCTCTGACTTGCTCTTCAGGTCAGTGTATTTGTATGGCTAGTCCAGTTCACTTTCTGGTCAACGGTACCCTCCAGGATGTTGAACTTGAACCTACATCTTTTAAGTGAGAGGAAATAGTATCAGCAACTGAAACACTTCTGATAATACAAAAGATGTGATTCCTAAATCTGTTGTAACATTGTTGCATCCTGCAGCCCAAAGCTTTTCATTGTTACTACATCAATTAAAGTTTAACAGGTTCCTGCTAGCACTGGAAAATGCCCCTAAAATAAATAATGGAAACTAGAACTGAAACAGTAGCTGCCTACAATTCACCTCTAATAACTAATTATTGATCTAGACATATTTTACCTTGATTAACTAAGTTTAAATATTTGAATTAGAACATATCTTAAATATACTGGAGTAATATTTGCTTTAGACATATAAAAAGCTGATACCAAGTCAATACTTTTCAATTTGCAAAGTCAGAAGTCACACTGTACCAGGTTATAGTAACCAGGTTTATTTAAAATCACCAGCAGGTGAAGTTTCAATTTGCACTCATCAGGACCAGGACACAACAAAATAATCAAACTTAGATAAAGAATGTCAATTATCCTGCCAATTGGTTATATCAAGGTTGGCATGGTGATGTAGTAGGAATTATTAACTGTCATTTTACTTTGCCCATTAAATTCAGTTCAGGAAGCTAGGCTCTGATTGGTTAGGTCATTGGCGTGGGAAATTCAACTGGGTTTGGCAGCCTTCATAACCCTTTCTTCAATGACAAAGGTATAATATATGGGCAAATTCCTTTTGCCTACAAAGAACAAGGTCTTGTGGGTGAATAAACATGACTTATATCATGCATAAATAAATCCCAGTATATCGCAAGCCCGATTGATAATCTTGAATTGTTTTCCAGTATAATTCTTACAGTCAAGATTATTTAATAAACTGTCTCCAATAACAGAATCACATCAAATAATGGACAGGTATTGAGGTTTGCAAGCACGGGTTGGTTCAACACAATACCCGCTGTGGATGGTCAATGGAACGTGTTGTTTGATAGAGTCCACCAGTCACTGGAACATGTAACCTACATTTACACCACATTCTCTTCCAAGCAACTCAACGTCATGCCTTGGAAATATATAATTCATTGGGTCTAAATCCTGGAACTCCCTCCCGAGGGGCATTGTGGGTGCCTACCCCAATGGACTGCAGCAGTTGAAGAAGGCAGCTCACCACCAACGCCTCAAGGGGAACTAGGGATCATCAATAAATGATGGCCCAGCCAGCAATGCCCACATCCCATCAATGTTTTTTTGTTTAAAAATCCCAATGTTAGAGGAATCATTATTTTAAATATTGCATTCCCAGGGTAATGCTGATTCTAAACACACAACGTGTATACTGTCTTGTCAAGCCAAAGGAGATTTCTTTCTGTCTTGAAATTTTAAACATTAAAACAATAATAGAGGTGGGTGATTAATCTTTTTCATAGGCAGCTATTTTCTACACTTGTGTATATGTAATTTGGTTTAATATTTCCATTTTACTTTCTAACAACTACATTTTTGTTTAGTTACAATTTTACATGTTTTACATCACTGCATCTTCATTATAAAATTAAACACTTAAACCCTAGTATGTGATCAGTAAACACTAGCCTTTTCATCACATGCATACTGCACATGACTTCAATGAGAACTGTTTCTATAGGACAATATGAAGGAACGGCAAGTATTTCCTTGTCCACCCATATATCTCCTGCTGAGCCCCTTCACTATGTTTTATACAGATTCAATTTACAGGAAAGGTGAAATATAAAATCTGACCAGAGTGCAGTGGTCTAACCATACGGAAACAAATTACCAAGCTTTAATCAGCAAATATTGCATACATCCATATACTCATACCTGAACTGAATGTTAACAAGATGAGGCTGAGATCCATCTGACTGCCAATATGTTTCCAGGTTATCATCACGTAACTGATCCACACCAAATCCTGTTGAAGCAATTAAAATCTATCAGTTTGTTACATATTCTGTCGAATAGAGAGTGAAATGTTTCACTATGTTCAACTGATGACTGCTTACAAGAGTAATGTGAACTATTACATTTGGAACATTAGCAGCAACAACTTCTTTAAACGTTCTATTCTTAGCTTGATACATTTGTATTCTTTGTAAAAGTTCCCATAACACAGGCTGCAGGTATACATCAAAAACAGAAGTTTCTGGAAAAACTCAGTAGGTCTGGCAGCATCTGTGAAGGAAAAAAAAAATCAGAGCTAACATTTCGGGTCCAGTGACTCTTCCTCAGAACTGATGGTAGCTGGGAAAGTGTTGGCCTATGTGCAGAAAATAGGGAGGGGAATGGGGTTGGGGGTAAACGATAGGATAGAGCCTGAAGAGAGAGAAGAGCAGTTGGACAGACAAAGAAGTTGATAATGATCTGGCTAGGAGGGTGAATAGTTGTTCATGGGGACTATTAGTGACTAACAACAGGTGGTGTGTAATGGCAGGCTATGTGATAACAAGGCCTGGTGTGTGGGGCAGGAGGCTAGGACATCGGAGAGTTTAGGCCCTAAAACTATTGAACTCGATATTGTGTCCCCAGGGCTGCAGGGTCTCCTAGTGGAAAATGAGGTGTTGTTCTTCTGGCTTGCATTGAGCTTTGCTGGAACGCTGCAGCAAGCCAGAGACAGAAACGTTGGCCAGGGAACAGGATGGTGTGTTAAAGTTGCAGACAACAGGTAGCTCAGGGTCTTTTTTTGTGAGCAACACGTACATGTTCTACGAAGCAGTCACCCAGTCTATGCTTTGTTTCCCCAATGTACAGTAGACCACATTGTGAGCAGCAAATGCAGTAGATTAGATTCTAGGAAGTGCAGGTGAAGTGCTGCTTCACCTGGAAGGGATGTTTGGGGCCTTGGATACTGAGGAGGGAGGAGGTAAATGGACAAGTGTTGCACCTTCGCCGGTTGCAGGGGAAGTGGAGGAAATGGCATCTGATGATATTCTGGATGTGGATGCTGGTCAGATGGTAGGCAAGGACAAGGGAAACCCTACCACTGTTGCGGGAGGGGGTGGGCGGGGAAAAGAGTGTGGGAGATGGGTCGTACCTGGTTGAGGGCCCTGTTGACAACAGTGATGGGAAATTCTCGGTTGAGAAAGAAGGTGGACATTTTGGAGGCTCCCTTATTGAAGTTGGCCTCATCTGAACATAAACAATGGAGATGGAGGAACTGAGAGAATGGGATGGAGTCTTTATAGGAAGCAGGGTTGAGGATGTATAGTCCAGGTAGCTCTGGGAGTTGGATGAACACAGCAGGTCAAGCAGATCCAAGGGTTTAGGCCCGAAACGTCAAGTTTTCCTGCTCCTATGATGCTGCTTGACCTGCTGTGTTCATCCAGCCCCATGCTTGTTATCTCGGATTCTCCAGCATCTGCAGTACCTTTTATCTCTGATACAAGTTTAGCTCTGGGAGTTAATGGGTTCATAGTGGATATTAGTAGCCAGCATATACCCAGAAATGGAAACAGAGATGTCGAGGAAGGGAAGGGAGGAGTCAGAGATAGACCAGGTGAAAATTGGAAGCAAAATCCAGGAAGTTTTCCAATTCTGGACGAGAGAGGGAAGCATATTGGTATATTGGAGACAGAGTTATGGGTGGGGGCCAGAGTAGGACTGGAACAAAGAATGTTCCCCTTACCCCATGAAGAGATAAGCATAACTGGGGCCCATGCAGGTACCCATGGCCACCTCTCTGACCTGAAGAAAATGAGAAGAGTTAAAAGAGAAGTTGTTGAGGGTGAAGATGAGCTCAGCCAAGCGGAGGAGGGTGTTGATGGGTAGGGACGGTTCAGGTCTTTGCTCCAGGAAGAAGCGGACAGCCTTAAGACTGTCCTGGTGGGGAATGGACATGTGGAGGGATTGCACATCCATGGTAAAGAGAAGGCAGCCGAAACCTGCAAACCGGAAGTTTTGAAACACACGTAAAGTGTCAGAGAATCACAGATGTACATGGGCAGGGATTGGACCAGGGGACAGAAGACTGAGTCAAGGTGGGAAGAGTTGAGTTCTGTGGGGCAGCAGCAGGCTGAAACAAAGGGTCTGTCCGGACAGTCCTGTTTATGGATTTCAGGTAGGAGGTAGAAGCGAGCTGTGCGGGGCTGGGGGACTATCTGCTTGGTAGCAGTGGCAGGGGAGGTCACCAGATGAAATGAGATCAGTTACTGTAGTAGATGCAGTAGCCTGATGTGCCATGATGGGGTCATGATCCAGGGGAAGATAGGAGGAGGATCTGAGAGTTGGCGTTCAGCCTCTGCAATGAAGACGTCAGTATGCCAGACGACAACAGCACCACACCTACTGGCAGGCTTAATAATGAAATCAGGGTCAGATCTGGGTGCATGGAGTGCAGTCAGTTCGGAGTGGGATAGGTTGGATTTGTTGAGGGGGGGGAACGGAGAAATTGAGGTGACCAATATCACATTGACAGTTCTCATTGAACAGATCGAGTGCAGGTAAAAGACAGCGGGGTCCAGGTGGAGGGAGAGTGTTGGAACTGGGTAAAGGGGTCTGTGGGACAGAGAGAGGACTCATGTCCAAAGAAATGGGCGCAGAGACAAAGCTGGTGGAAGAAGAGTTTGTCATCATGCCATGCCCGAAATTCTTTAAGGTGGGGACACAGAGGAATAAAGCTGAGGCCTTTATTAAGTACGGAAAGTTCAGCATCAGAGAGTGGAAGGTTAGGAGGGATGGTGAATACCTGACAGGAGGAGGGGTTGGGAGAGGGGATTGAGTCAGAGGGAAGAGGAGGAGAGAAAGGTTCCAGAGGACTATGGGTATCTTTGAGTTGTTGCATCTTGTGGGCCTTGATGCCTGAAAGGAAAAGAAAAAGTTTCTTGTTAGCATGACGAATGTGCTGGAGGATGAAGTAAAACTGCGGAGTGGTGCAATCCTCAGCCAGTGTCTTGCGATGCTGTTGGAGAGAAAGGTCGAGAGTGTGCATGCGACGCTGCATGGCAGTGAGGGTGGATCCCAGGATGTGGCTATAGCAGCTGTCTGTGGAAAATTGACCATCACGGAGATATCTGTGATACTGGGAGGACTCAAAACACGAGGAATGAAACTTCAGTTGGAATCCATGTGGGTTGAGTCTGAGCCAGAGACAGTCACTGAGGAATGTGATATGGCTGTGGAAACAAGTTTTAGCAAATACTTGATCAAACACAAGTATTAACAGTGAAATTAATGTCAGTGGGCAAGAAGAAAGATTGCAACAGAAGTCCTGTCGGATAGAGGAGCAGAACTTCAAGGCGGGCATGCCTAGAAGTGATGCGGCAGTGAGTTAAATACTAAATAAAAACTGAAAGAACTGCAGATGCTGTAAATCAGGAACAAAAACAGAAGTTGTTGGAAAAGTTCAGCGGGTCTGGTAACATCTGTGAAGAAAAAAAAATCAGTGTTAATGTTTCTGTTAAATTAAGAGCTAAAATCAAGGCTGGAAAATCTTAGAAGATCAGGTAGCATCCATGGAGAGAAACAGAGTTAATATTTCAGGTTGATGACCTTACAGCTTTCCAGCATTTGCACTATTTTATTTTTGTGTTGCTATTGGTGTAGACATTCATTAGAAGAAACAATGATATAAAGTCTTCATATCATTAGGGTTTTTCACTCAATTTAAACTAAATCTATATAATAAATCCCCTCGCCCTTGCTTTTCATGACCTCCCTGCACAAAAAAAAAGCAGTTGCTTAAGCAGAGAAAAAGCACTAACCATTTACATTAATGTCAGTCTCAAAGCTGCCTGTTATAGTATCTTAAGCTTCAGGTTTATTTTGGACAGAAACGGCTATACTTCCTATCATATGAGTAAAGTACATGTGAAAATATTCATCAATTTTGTCCATTAGTTTCTTGTATGCACACATAAAAGTCAGGAAACGACATACATGTAAACACTATACTGTACTTAGTTTGCAATCTCCTAAATGTAATATACCAGAAAAGAGTGGAAGTGCAAAATAAACCAAAAAGTGCCTATTCAAGATCTTGGTTTCTAATCTGAAGCCTAATGTTTGAAATAGGGTTCACCACCTTTGTAAGGTACATTGCTGTTACTGTTCAGATTATGAACAGCCATCACCACTTAATGCTGGTCACTGCTTAGTTTTGAACTATATAAAGAAGAAGAAATTTCAGAGATTTTTAAGCCAGTGGAGAAGGATGGAGGTGGTGGGAGAGGCAAGAGGAACAAAAGAGAAGATCTAATACAGAGGGGAAGTCGGGGGAATTAGGCAATAAAGATTTCATGATACTCCAGACAAAAAGAGCGGCAATGCATACGGCGAATAAATAAATTTTGTCTGAAAATAAGGAACGGATTGCCACATTAAAAACTCTCAGTGCAACATGAAGAGATACAAAGGTGAAGATCAACCCAATAACACAAAATGAAATAAACAATAGCTCATAGAACAACATGGAGGCAGAAGCTATGATCTGAAGTTGTTGAACTCAACGGCGAGTCCAGAAGTTCGGTGCCAAGTTGAAAGATTTAGGATGTCACTTCCCATGCTTGCAGTCAGCTTCACTGGAGCAGTGTAGAAGGCCAATGACAGAAGGATAGCATGGGAGCCAGGTGGAGAAATAAAGTGACGAGCAACCAGAATTTGGATTTATGCTATAACAGAGGTTCTCCGCAAAGTGGTCACCCTTTGAATATTCAGCAACTCCAGTGTACAGAAGACCACCTTGTGAGCTATGTATACTGAATTCAAAGTAGTACAGGCAAGTAGCTGTTTTGTCATTGAATTAAGACACCTCTTGGCCATTTCTACGGTCTGGCAATTAAATGATGCATTCAGGTAACAGTTCACAGACCTGTGAATAAATGCACGACATATAATACCTGTCATCCTGTTTGATAATAGACAACAGGGTGTAGGGCTGGACGAACACAGCTGGAGCTCCCCTCCAGCCCCACCACACCTGGCACTTTTCCCTGCAACCGCAGGAAGTGCTACACCTGCCCCTACACCTCCCCCCTCACCCCCATCCCAGGCCCCAAGAAGACTTTCCATATCAAGCAGATGTTCACCTGCACATCTGCTAATGTGGTATACTGCATCCGCTGTTCCCGTTGTGGCCTCCTCTACATCAGAGAAACCAAGCGGAGGCTTGGGGACCGCTTTGCAGAACACCTACGCTCGGTTCGGACTAAATAATTGCACCTCCCAGTTGCGAACCATTTCAACTCCCCCTCCCATTCCTCAGACTACATGTCCATCCTGGGCCTCCTGCAGTGCCACAATGATGCCACCTGAAGGTTGCAGGAACAGCACCTCATATTCCGCTTGGGAACCCTGCAGCCCAATGGTATCAATGTGGACTTCACAAGCTTCAAAATCTCACCTCCCCCTACTGCATCTCAAAACCAGCCCAGCTTGTCCCCACCTCCCTAACTTGTCCTTCCTCCCACCTATCCCCTTCTCCCACCTCAAGCCCCATCCCCATCTCCTACCTACTAACCTCATCCCGCCCCCTTGACCTGTCCATCCTCCCTGGACTGACCTATCCCCTCCCTACCTCCCCACCTACTCACCTTTACTGGCTCCATCCCCGCCTTTTTGACCTGTCCGTCTCCTTTCCACCTATCTTCTCCTCTATCCATTTTCTATGCGCCTCCCCTTCTATCCCTATTTATTTCAGATCCCCCTTCCCTTCCCCCATTTCTGAAGGAGGGTCTAGGCCCGAAACGTCAGCCTTCCTGCTCCTCAGATGCTGCTTGGCCTGCTGTGTTCATCCAGTTCTAAACCTTGCTATCTCAGATTCTCCAGCATCTGCAGTACCTACTATACTGTTTGATAAATCGTGTTTGTACAATCAAGCCTACTATGAGCAGCCAAGACAGTATCAGTATATACCAGAGATTGTATCAACAGCCTTTGGTACACAAACAAAAATATTTAAAATAGAATTTGAATTGAAGCATCCTTTGCCAACAATAAGTTGCAGCCAAAGAATAATGCATAAAGCTCATATACTACATCACAAAAGGTGAGGGCTCATAGTGCAGTGGTAGTGTTCCTATCTCTGAGCCAAGAGGTCTTGTTTCAAGGCCCACCTGTCACAGAGGCATATAGTGCCATCTGCGAACAGGCTGATCAGAAAAAACTTAGTATATCACATGATGCTTTGGAATTCCAAATACACTAAAGTTCTTTGGACATTTTTAGATGGTAGTATCCTATATCTACTATTTGTGCTTAATCTAATTTGAATTTGAAAATTAATGTAATCATTCAAATGAACCCCAATATCCAAATTAAATTGTGTACACAATAAGAAGTTAGCAATTGCCTCAATTTGTCCTTATTCTTATTTTCCTAAATTCTCAGCTTTTAATAAATTGGGAAACTGAACCTTTACATTTTTTTAAGTTCATTCTTGGGATGTGGGTTTCATTGACATCTCCAAATGCCTACAGGCCAGTTGAGAATCAAGTACATTGCTGATGGTCTGGTGTCACATACAGACCACACCACGTAAGAATGGAAGATTTTCTTCCCTAAAAGATATTAGTGAACTAGATGGGTTTTTATGACAATCAGCAGTGTTTACATGCTTACAATTAGAATCATGGAATAGAATCCCTACAGTGTGGAAACAAGCCCTTCGGCCCAACAGGTCCACACCGACCATCAGAGCATCCACCCCAGACCCATCCCCCTATAACCCACCTAATCTACACATCCCTGAACACTACGGGCAATTTAGCATGGCCAATCCACCTAGCCTGCCCATCTTTGGACTGTGGGAGGAAGCCAGGGCACCCGGAGGAAACCCACGCAGACACAGGGAGAATGTGCAAACTCCACACAGACAGTTGCCCGAGGGTGGAATCGAACCTGGGTCCCTGGCACTGTGAGGCAGCAGTACTAACCACTGAGCCACTGTGCGCCCCAATTAAGTGAGCTTTTATTCAAGATTTTATTCAATTCAAACTACATCATCTGTCATGATAGGATTCAAACCCAATGACCCCAGAACAATAATCAGGGCTCTGGATCACTAGATCAGTGACATTACTATTTTGCCACTACCTCACGTACCAAGTTGAATGAGTTGTTAGTTGCCGACTTGAAAGGTTGCAGGTTCAAGCCAAATTTCAGGACTGGAACAGATAGCCTTAGTTGACAACAATGCAATGTGAAAGAATGCTTTATTGTTGAAAGCAAGATCATTTGAATGAGTCATTAAGTTGAGGATCAGAGTGCTTGTTCATGCTAAAGATCCCACTGGAATATCTAAGAGCAAGGAGTTCTTCCTGTGTTTTGGCCAACGTTTCTCCTTAAGCCAACATCACTGAAAGCAAGTTAATCTATCATTTAACTTTTTATTAATGAGTACTACATTTGCAATTTGGCTGTTTTGGCCTAATTAAAAAGCATTTTTTTAAACGTGAAGAACTTACACATATTTTAAGGATATGCTACCAAGTTAATACAGGTCTTCATCCTACTATGTCTGCGTTGGATTTGACCTAACTGGAACAAGAAACAAATTAGAAGATAAATGGCTTTATAAGTGCACAACCAATCTACAAGGTTACCTGGTTTACAAGAAGATAGGGACCAAACAGCCTGTGAGCCTATCTCACGCACTGTGCCAGTTCTTTCCAACTGTTTTGGATCTTCTCCAGGTGGAGTTTTACTTGGGGTGGTCATTATTTTTTATTCTTGATCTGCAAAATAGAACATAATTTGATTGAAAGACAACAATTGAAAAACCAATGAACTCCTTTATTATAAATACGTAAATGAGATACACATATATGTCAAACATGGACAGCCTGTTGACCCTTGGCTCCATTCAGTCAGTGGGGTCTTCTCATCCGGTAAGTGTTAGATGCGCCACCGAAGACAGCTCCCAACATCTGGTCAATCATTATTAGAGGTCATGAAAAGAAAATGTTGATCCCTGAGATCTTCAGGCGCAGTACTTCATGGACAATGAAAATATTTCCTGATAAGTTGGAGTCAGCCGATGATCAGGAGCTGTACATGGGCTTTCCTTGGGAAGTGAAGCCTCCATGTTAATGGGATGAATGACAGAGGATAGGCAGTGGAGAAAACAATGAGTGCAAAGTAAGTGTATATATAAGATTACAAATACATTTTAATTTGCCATTTTAAAATGCATCAAACTTCAGATTAAAGAGCAACAGAATGGATAAATTTCAAGAGGCTGGCTTGTCACAACACAATTAAGTGTCAGAAAGCAAAATGAATTTGCACCACTATCCTTGGGGAATGTTCTCCGTCAGCATTTGTTACGACGTTGGGTACAGTATTCATGAATCGGAAGGCAGGAAGTCAGAATTTGTTGGTAAAAATGATCGTCGGGAAAAGAGTGCTGTGGTACCTTTAAGAGCTTGTGCTTTGTCTGTGCTTGGAAGTTTATAAATGCAGGTGCACAGAGTGTGCCCGAATGGAAACATTTTGCATAGAACAGCCAAGCAGCACTTTTTCCAAGACAAGTTTGATTTTGGCCAATTAATTTTAAAAAAGCACCTAGAAACAGAAAACCGATTGAATTTAAATCTGACGATGTTGACAATCTGAAACTAATCATATTATAAGAAGTTGATTATGTCATTATGGGTATCTAAAATGAGGGCATTTGGAAAATCGGGGACAGCCATCTGCCACCTGCTAGAGTTAGAACCATTCAGCTTTCAGAGAAAGCCCATCTAATTAATCAAAGGTACCATGGTATTTTAGCTCAAAGTTCTCCATGAGGAAATTATAAAGGTAAAACATCCTTGACAGCAGAATTAACAGAAGAAAGGCGTTTGTGAAGACAGCGAGGACAGAATATTCCAGAAGACGGTCTGTGCGAATCAGGAGAGATTATATTATAATTCATTGTTCTCTTATAATTGGGTTTATTAAGTGGGACTTGTGTTTACTTGAACAGTATTCCAGTGAATTTATACCAGTTAGGAAGTAGTTAACAGTCTAAGTGGGAATTGTCAGTTTGTTAGTAATTCTGTTAATGTGTTCATTGTTGGATTAAATAAATAGTTTCTTGTTACTTGTAAAATAGATATCAGGGATTTTCTTCCTTTTAATCACTCTTCCAATAGATTACGGGGGGAAAGGCAAGCTTCTCTGGGTATTTCAGGGGTAATTTTTAGACAGGAACCCCCACGCCTGTCATAGCAGATTGGGGCTTGTGTTATGGTTTAACTATCAGAGGGATTCAGGTATTACCCATCCATAACAAATTCCACTAGTTTTTCTAATATTCCAAACATCACTAAAGTGGGTAGAAATTCCAGTGTGGATAACAGCACTACCTACTGCCTACAACTAAAATAATATGCTTGAGTCGTCAGCTTACATCACAGAAATAAATGAAGAAAGAACTGAAATTACATTGTGCTTTTCACCAGATGTCACAAAGTGTCTTACACTCAAAAAATGCTTTCGCAATGTAGGAAACACGGCAACCCATATGCACACAGCAAACTCCCATAAACAGCAGTACGATAATGACTAGACATTCTGTTCTTCTGATGTCGATAATTATTGGCCAAGGCACTGAGGTTAACTCCTCTACACGTCTTTCAGATCATTTACATACAATCAAACAGGCAAATAGAACCTCAGTTTAAAATTTTCATCTGAAAGACAACACCTTGAACAATGCCCCACACACTCAGTGCTGCATTGGAGTGTCAGCTTTAATCTTCATACATAAACCCTGGAACGGGATTTTTTGTATTCAATCATGAGATGTGGACATCACTGGCTGGGCCTGCACTAATTGCTCATCTCCAGTTATTTAGAGGATAGTTAAAAAGTCAACCATGTTGCTGTGGGTCTGGAGTCATTTATAAGTCAGACCAGACAGGGATGGCAGATTTCCTTTTCGAAAGAACATTAGTGAATGAAATGGATTCTTTTTCCCAAAAACAATCAATGGTACTTACAATTGGTTGCCACTAGGCCAGCATTTTATACTAGATTTTCTTTTAAAAATTGAATTCAAATCTCACCTGCTGTCATGGCAGGATTCAAACCCATATCCCCAGAACATTAGCCTGGGCTTCTAGATTACCACTATGCCATTGTCTTCCTCAAAAACCAAAACGTAGAATCTTGTGACTCAGAGGTTAAAGTGCTATCCAGCAGTGTCAACTGAAATAGCATTAAATATTCTCTATTTAATTTGTTGAGGCATGTTAAGGCATACCTCTGAAGCAGGTTCAACTTGAACCCATTTTTCTTATCAACCTTTTCAGAGACGTTATTACACACCTCTGGAGCAGGTTGGACTTGAACCCGGGCCTCTTGGTCAAGGGGCAGGGACACTACCATTCCACCACAGTGCTTACTGGGCTAGTAATACCTAACAATTGCAGATGTTAAAGTAGATGCAGTTATTGATCACCCTGACAGTTTTCCAAAAATTGCTATTATTTCTTCACCTTGGGTAACAAACATGGTGCATGATCAACAATCATGCATATCATATCAGAATTTAAACTATTTTAGTTAATGCTAGTTGACCAGGGTAATAGTCAACCAAACCAAAAAAAAAAGCAGATCAAAAGAAAAGGTTACTGAGATAGGACATTGTTGTTTTAACCTTGGGTTGTAAACTCACCGTAAAGTTTCAATTCAGTCAACTAATCAGCCACAAAAGACCAACATACTTGCATCATATTCAATCCAAAACAGGTTTTTTTTTTCTAATCAACCTGTTCAGAGATGTTATTACACACCTCTGGTGGAGGTGGGACTGGAAGCTGGGCCTCCTGGTCCAGGGGTAGGGAGACTATCATTGCATCACTATTGAATGACTAACTGGAATGGAAACACCTAAAATGAACAGAGTTTTCAATTAGGATCAAATTTTCTTGGCATGACATCTTATTAAAAGCAAAGTGAATATTGAATCAGTGATTAACAGCTGCAGCAGGTTTGAAAACTGCATGCTATTGTACAGAAGAATGAGAGCAAATTAAAATTGTTTTCTCAATAAATGGAAAATTTTTATATCAATGGCATCTATATTATTGTCACAAGAACATAAGAATATACAAAAATGATTTAGATGAGAATATAAAAGGCATGGTAAGTTTGTGTATGACACCAAAATTGGTGATTTGTTGGTTAAGTGAAGAAGGTTACATAAGATTACAAGGAGAACTTGATCAATTGGGTCAATGGGCTGAAGATTGGCAGATGGAGTTTAATTTAGATAAATGTGAAGTATTGCATTTTGGTAAAACAAACAAGGGCAGGACTTACACAATCATAAGTATGGCCTTGGGTAGTGTTATGAAACAGAGATACCTGGGGGTTCAGGTCCATAATTCTTTGAACACCTTCATTGTCTATTATGCAACTAATTTTGCTGTTGTCCACAAACTTACTAATTGTACCTTCTATATTTTCATCCAAATTATTTACATAAATGACAAACAAAAGAGTACCCAGAACCTGTGGAACACCACTCTGTTTCCATTAAGCCAATTATGAATCCCATCTGACCTAACTTTACTGATTAGTGCACCATGCAGAACCTTGCCAAAGACTTTGCTAAAATCCAAATAAAAAACTGCTTTGCCATCATCGATCTTTTTGGCAACTTCCTCAAAAAACTCAATCAAGTTTGTGAGACACGATTTTCTGACTATCCCTAATTAATTTTTGCCTCTCTCAATGTCCATAAATCCTATATTTTATAATTGCCTCCATTGTTCCATAATCTTACCAACCTTACCCTCCACTCTAATAGGAACTTAATGCCTTTGAACTCTCGTCGTCACACTCTTGAAATCCTCCCACTTGTCAGACGTCGTTTTATTTTACCTATAAACAGTCTACTCCAAACAACTTTTGCAAGTTATTTTCTGATGAAGGGTTTAGGCCCGAAACGTCAAGTTTTCCTGCTCCTATGATGCTGCTTGACCTGCTGTGTTCATCCAGCCCCATGTTTGTTATCTCGGATTCTCCAGCATCTGCAGTACCTTTTATCTCTGATACAACTTTTGCAAGTTCTTGTCTCATAGCATTAATGTTCGCCTTACTCCAATTAAAAACTTGTAACTTTTATGGAAGGCCTACCCCTTTCCATAACCATTTTGAAACTATTAGAATGATGATTGCTGGACCCATAGTGTTCCTCCACTTTTGCTTCAGTCATCTGCCCTGTCTTATCGTCCAAAAGAAGGTCTGGTTTTGCTCCTTTTCTAGTAGGAGCATCCACATATTGATAAAGAAAATTTTCTTGAACAGATTTAGTAAATTTTTCACCATCCAAACCTTTAACACTATGGTAGCCCAGCCAATGTTTGGAAAATTAAAATCCCCCATTATTACAACCTTACTATGCTTACATATATCTGAGAATGGCCGTTCTGTTACAGAAAGGATATTATTAAGCTGGACAGGGTTCAGAAGAGATTAACTAGGGTGTTGCTGGGAATGGAGTTATAAGGAAAGGCTAGATAGGCTGGGACCTTTTTTCACTGAAGTGTAGGGGGTTGAGGGGTGACTTATAGAGGTTTATAAAATCATGAGGGGTACAGATAAGGTGATGGCAGGAGTCTTTTCCTCAGGGTGGGGGATTTCAAGACTAGGCAGCATATATTTAAGCTGAGAGGAGAAAGATTTAAAATATACACGAGGGGCATTTTTTTTTGAAACAGAGTAGCTCATGGGAATGAACGTCCAGAGGAAGAGGTGGATGTGGGTACAGCTACAACACTTAAAAGACATTTGGACGAAGTACACAAATAAGAAATGTTTGGAGGGATATGGGTCAAGCACAGGCAGCTGAGATTAGTTTTATCTGGGATTGTGGTTGGCATGGGCCAACTGGACCAGAGGGTAGAAGGCAATTCAGCCCCTCAAGCTTAGTCTGCCATTTAATATGATCATGGCTGATCTCAACTTAGGCTCAACTTCACTTTCCTGTCCACTCCCTGTGACCCTTTAACTCATTATTTAAAAATATGTCTACATCCTCCTTAAATTTACTCAGTCCAAGCTCCGCTGCACACTGGGGTAGTGAACGCCACAGGCTCATGATTGTTTGAGAGAAGTAATTTCTCCTCATTTCTGTTTTAAATCCACCGCCCCTTAGCCTAAAACTATGACCTTGTGTTTTTGATTATCCCGCAAGGGGAAACGTCTATTTTATCAATCCCCTTTAGTATTTATATACCCTAATTAGATTTCCTTTCATTCTTCGAAACTCTAGTGATTATAGGCCTAAACTGCTCAATTTCTCCTCATAAGACAAGCCTTTGTTTTCTGGAATTAATCTCATGAACATTCTCTGAACTGTCTCTAAATGCAATTACATCCTTCAAGTAAGAGGATCAAATCCATACACAGCATTCCAGATGTGGTATCATCACTGCCTTGTACAATTGCAACAACACTTCCCAACTTTTATACTCCATTCATTTAGCAATAAATATCAAAATTCCATTGCCCTCCATATTACCTCTCTGCAACTCATGCACAAGGACACCCAGATCACTCTGCACCAAAGCATTGTGACACTTCTCTCTATTTAGACAATACGTTGCCTTTTTATTCTTCTGACCAAAATGGATACATCCATCAGCCAGATTTTGGCCCACATAATTAATGCATTTGCAAATTTCTTCATTGCAACTTATTTTCCCAACTTTTTTCAGTGGCATCTCCAAATTTGGCTACAGTACATTCTATCCCTGCATCAGAATTATTAATTTAACTGCAAGTTATTACTGTTAAGTGAAAACAATTTGTAAATAGTTATAAGCATAATCCTTAAATCCACATGCATTTAAAACTTGATGTAAACAGAATTACTTTTATTTTTAAGCATATTTTGAACAAAAGGTAAACAGGTACTCCATAGGATAAAAGACAATCTCAGCAGTATGGGAAATGGCATCGCTGGCTGGACCAGTATTTACTGCCTGCCTCTAGTTGCCCAGGGGAAGATGGTGGTGAGCTGCCTCCTTGAAGCACTATAGTCCATGTGCTGGAGGTAGACCCACAGTGTCAATAGGGAGGCAATTCCAGGATTTTGACCCAGTGACACTGAAGGAACAGTGACGTATTTTCCAGTCAAGATAGTGAGAGGCTTGGAGGAGAACTTGCAGGTGGATATTGTTCCCATGTATCTGTTGCCCTTGTCCTTCTAGATAGAATTGATTGTGGGCTTGGAAGGTACTAAGGACCTTTGGCAAATTTCTACAATCCATCTTGTACAATAGATAGTGTACACTGCTGCTACGGAGCATCAGTGAAGTGACGTGGTGCCAATCAAATGGGTTGCTTTGTCCTGGATGGCGTCAAGCTTCTTGAACATTGTTGAAGTTGCACTCATCCAGGCAAGTGGGGATTTTCCATCACACTTCTGACTTCTGCCTTGTAAATGGTAGGCAGGCTTTGGAGAGTCAGGAGGCATTTCATTTACTGCAGTTTTCATCATCTCTAACCTGCTTTTGTAGCCACTGTATTTATATGTTAAGCCCAGTTCAGTTTCTGGTCAATGGTAACTCCCAGGACATTGAAAATGGGAAAATTCATAATAACAATGAATGGCTAGGGGAAAAGGTTAGACTGTTTCTTATTGGAGATGATCAGTGCCTAACATTTATGGGGCATGAATATTACTTGTCACTTTTCAGCCCAAGCCTAGGTATTGTCCAGGTCTTGTTACATGTGGACAATGACTGCTTCAAGATCTGAGAAGTTGTGAATGGTACTGATCATTATACAATCATTGGTGAATATCCCCACTTCTGACCTTATGATGGAGGGCAGGTCATTGGATGAAGCAGCCGAAGATAGCTGGGGATATGACACTATAAGGAACAGAAGGCTCTTGTAGCCCAATGGTAGTATCTCTATCTCTGAGCCAGAACACCTGGATTTCAAGTCCCACCTGCTCCAAAGATGTGTCATAACACATCTGAACAGATTGATCAAAATTTTATATCCTGAGGAATTCCTTCAGAGACACTAACCAACAACCACAACCACCTTTCGATGTTCCAGGCATCTACTAGTTGTTAGCAGTCAGTAAAGAAAAGTTTACTGCATATTTACTGGAAAACTTGCAATTTCACTTAAAGACCACAAATGGTAGAAATAAATCCATACTATTTGGTAGAAAACAATCTGACGTTGGGGCTCAGGCAGCTATTGGTAGTTTCCACCAGTGCAATCTGGAAAGAGAAAAATGTCAGAATTGTCGTAGAGAGATCGCTGATGGTTATAGAGATCGAGGTGGTTATATAAACATCGAAGGATGAGGCTATGGAGGGATTTGAAAACAAGTGTGCAAGTTCTAGAAGAAGCTTTTCTAGCTGGGGGACAATGTAGATTACTAGGCACAGGGGTGATAGGTGAATGGAATAGACAAGTTGATGTTCACGTAAAGTATAACATTTATGGATGTGCGCCAGAAGAAAGATAACAATAACGTGAGTGAGAGTTTCAGTAGAAGAGATAATGAGACAGGGGAATGTTTGAAGGTGGAAGTTAGTGGTCTTGGTAATAGAATGGACATGTGGATCATAGAATCCCTACAGTGTGGAAACAGGCCCTTCGGCCCAACAAGTACGGATGACACTAAAGTCGGTGGAGTTGTGGATAGTGCGGAAGGATGTTGCAGGTTACAGAGGGACATAGATAAGCTGCAGAGCTGGGCTGAGAGGTGGCAAATGGAGTTTAATGCGGAAAAGTGTGAGGTGATTCACTTTGGAAGGAGTAACAGGAATACAGAGTACTGGGCTAGTGGTAAGATTCTTGGTAGTGTGGACGAGCAGAGAGATCTTGGTGTCCATGTGCATTGATCCCTGAAAGTTGCCACCCAGGTTGATAGGGTTGTTAAGAAGGCGTACGGTGTGTTTGGTTTTATTGGTAGAGGGATTGAGTTTCGGAGCCGTGAGGTCACGTTGCAGCTGTACAAAACTCAGGTGCAGCTGCACTTGGAGTATTGCGTACAGTTCTGGTCACCGCATTATAGGAAGGATGTGGAAGCATTGGAAAGGGTGCAGAGGAGATTTACCAGGATGTTGCCTGATATGGAGGGAAGGTCTTATGAGGAAAGGCTGAGGGACTTGAGGCTGTTTTCGTTAGAGAGAATAAGGTTAAGAGGTGACTTAATAGAGACATACAAGATAATCAGAGGATTGGATAGGGTGGACAGCGAGAGCCTTTTTCCTTGGATGGTGATGGCTAGCACGAGGGGACATAGCTTTAAATTGAGGGGTGATAGATATAGGACAGATGTCAGAGGTAGATTCTTTACTCAGAGAGTAGTAAGGGCATGGAACGCCTTGCCTGCAGTTGTAGACGTGCCAACTTTAAGGGCATTTAAATGGTCGTTGGATAAACATATGGATGATAATTGAATAGTGTAGGTTAGATGGGCTTCAGATTGGTTTCACAGGTCGGCGCAACATCGAGGGCCGAAGGGCCTGTACTGCGCTGTAATGTTCTATGTTCTAATGTTCTATGTTCTATGTAAGTCCTCACTGACCCTTGCAGCATCCCACCCAGACCCATCCCCCTATAACCCTGAACACTACGGGCAATTTAGCATGGCCAATCCACCTAGCCTGCACATCTTTGGGCTGTGGGAAGAAACCAGAGCACCTGGAGGAAACCCATGCGGACATGGGGAGAACGTGCAAACTCCACAAACATCTTGGTTAAAAGCTCATCTCAAGGACAGTAGGAGTCAAAGTTCAACCTCAGACAGTTGGCAGGTAGTGGGATGGAGTCAATTGCTATAGATATGAATTTGTAGCAGGAATAGAAGACAATGATATTTAGTTGAAGTAAATGTCTACTTATGCATGACCGGATGGTAGAAATTGACATGTTTCACAGACTTCACATAACTGTAGTTCACATGTTTCAGAGTAGTGTCTACATGGCAGTTAGAAAACAATCCAGCAAATAACATTCAGACATGCAAGGCATTAACCAAACCATCTTTTTTAATGTTCAACTTAATTATCATTAAAAGGTGCCCACATCGATGTCCTGAAAGGGAGGGATGATTAACCATTGAATGAAAATCTAACTGGGAAAAGCATAAATATTACATTTGGAACAGCAGGTAAAAAGCTAGGAATTTCTGAAGGATTTGAAGAATCTGCAAAACAAATTACAAATCAGCAGTGTAATAAAATACTCTCCAACTGTTTGGTTGAGTGCAGCTCCAACAACACTCAAGAATCTCAACATCAGGATAAAGCAATAAGCTTGACTGGCAATCTATTCACCAATTTATACATTCACTTCTTCCATAACAGGTGCAGAGTACCATTGGTGTGCACAATGTAGAAGATGCAACAAAGCAACTCACTCAGATTCCTTCAATAGCAGCTTTCAACCTTGTGATCACCACCACTTTGAAGGTCAAGTGGAGCTGCCACGTGGAAATACCACATTCTTGAATTTCTGAGCTTTTGTTTCATCATCTATTAGTCAAGGTCCGGGGACTCCTCTCCAACAGCACTGAGAGTACTCCAGACCACATAGAAGTAGCTCAAGAAAGCAGCTGATGATAATTTCTCAAGAATGAAAAGTTAAAGCATAAAAGGAGATTAGGAAGGAGTGCATATGATAGATGTTAGGTAAACAATAAGAACATACAGGCTGAATATAGAGGATTCAGAGGGGAAATGGTAGCAAATTATAAAAGCAAATAGTGTGTACAACAAACATAAATGACAATTCTGACTAACATTAACAGTCACCTGGTGAAATTCAATTAAGAAAAGCTCAAGTGGAATGAAGGGCACACTGTGTTTAACTAAACTTGGCTGAGTTTTTTTTAAAATGAGGTAACAGTGAGGGTTGAAAGGGAAGTGTGGTTAATGTACGATAGACTTTCACGAGAGATTCATAAAAAGTGTCATATAACAGGCTTGGTTACTAAGTTTGAGCTCATGGTATAAAAGATACAGCAATAGTTCAGGTGAAAAAATTGGCTGAATTACAGGAAACATGGTGCTTGTACAATGGACCTTGTACAACTGTTTTCCAGATTGGAAGAAGGTATACAGTGGGAATCGCCTACAATGTCAGGATCACTGTTTTTCGAGCTACACATATTGATGGCTCAGAGAATAGGCGCCATTGCAAAATTTGCAAATTACTCAATTGGAAGCATTCTGAGCAGAAAAGAAGACACTGATAAACTTCAAGAGGAAATAGTCTGATGGAATAGGTGGACTAGTGGCAGAAAATGGGACAAGTAGCCCACTTGACTGGCACCTCATCTACCATCTTCAATATTCACTCCTATCAACCCTGGCACATCATAGCTGCATTGATCATAGTCTACAAGATGCACAAATCCTTGAAAAACATTTTCCAAGAGTATAAGCTTCCACTATCTTGAAGGACATCATCTATACACAGACTGGAACACCTCCAACATTCTCCAACTCACATATCATATTTCAGAATATACTACTGATCCTGAACTTCACAAGAACACTCTGGATAAACTTGACCAAATGAAATGCAGTAGTTCAAGATGTCTCATTCATCACTTGGTCAAACAGTTCGGGATGGGCAATAAATGTTGCCCTTCAGCAACTCCCACGTCCCATAAATGAAGATTTATTTTAAACAAGAAATTTCAATTGGTCAGGTAAAAACCGAAAGAACTGCGGATGCTGTGAACCAGGAACAAAAATAAAGTTGCTGGAAAAGCTCAGCATATCTGGCAGCATCTGTGAAGAAAAAAAGTTAACGTTTCGGGTCCGGTGACCCTTCCTCAGAACTGGGGAAGGGTCACC
>JAHRHZ010000097.1:7162443-7263812 GCA_024137785.1 Ginglymostoma cirratum | reverse complement strand
CAGTTCTGAGGAAGGGTCACCGGACCCGAAACGTTAACTTTTTTTCTCCACAGATGCTGCCAGACCTGCTGAGCTTTTCCAGCAACTTTGTTTTTGTTCAATAGATCAAGTGTTTTCTTTGTGGTCAAATTGTTTTAAATTATTCTTAGCAGCAAGAGAAAGCACATCATCTCATCATTGGCAGTCCGGTAACAAATTGCCCAATAAACTGGTAGAAAAACAGAACGCGTTGGAGAAACTTGGTCAGCGCATCACGACTGAAGGTCAATACGAAACCTCCACAAGCTACTCGTTGGCCTGCTGAGATAAAAGGTACTGCAGATGCTGGAGAATCCGAGATAACAAGCATGGGGCTGGATGAACACAGCAGGTCAAGCAGCATCATAGGAGCAGGAAAACTTGACGTTTCGGGCCTAAACCCTTCATCAGAAATGGGGGAGGGGAAGAGGGTTCTGAAATAAATAGGGAGAGAGGGGGAGGCGGATACTGCTGAGACAGTTACCAAATGCACTGCAAAAAGTGTCAGAAAAGCCGGAACCTTCTTAGTGTTGACCTGTGTAATCCCGGGCCACTGTCCAGAAGGAACGAACACGAAGTGCAATGTTGTCCTGTTGTATTCCAAATCTTCGTTACCTGCGGAGATAGGGGCGAACTTCCCACAGATAATCGCACACACAGGCACTGCTACCGCGGTACGGTGGTTCGTACAGTCGTCATACTCGGGCGAACGTCTGTGTGGAGTTTACACATTCTCCCCGTGTCTGCGTGGATTTCCTCCCACAGTCCAAAAATGTGCAGTTTAGGTGGATTGGCCATGTTAAATTGCCTATAGTGTGCCGGATTGTGCAGACTAGGTGAATTGACCGTGCGCAATATGCAAGGTTACAAGGGAATATGGTAGGAGGTGGGTCTGGGTGGAATGCTCTTCGGAGAGTCGGCGTGGAGTCGATAGGCCAAATGGTCCGCTTCCACACTGGAGGGATTCTGTGATCAGTGTTAATGACCAGGAGCGTGGCAGCATTTTGACAGGCGCTTATTTTTCGGGGGGGGGCCCCCCCGGATATAGTTCACAATCCGAACAGTTCACTTCACTGTCCCCTCAACACGGTTCACTTGGAGGTCTAGTCTCAGTAACCTCATACGATGAAGTTTCACTTACCTAATAAAACCAGCAGAGATGAACTTCAAACAAGCTTTAATACGCTCCACCCGCCTCAGCATTCCACCGCCGCCACCGGAACACGTCAACCGTCAACGCGCTGGCGTCAGGCGCCATTGAATGTGGGCATTGCGCATGTATGTTGGGGGCCATCTTCACCGGCTTTTTTTTTCCCTCTTTTCACTCCTGAGGAACACGTTTGCAGTGAGAAGATAAAACTTGGGGAGGGATTTTTCACATCAGATAGACAAGAGATAATACTTACGAGGCGTTGGCTTAGGTAGTGGTTGCTACTTGCACTGTCACCGCGTCCGCTCAGGTAAGGGAGAGATCGGAGGAGTGTATTCGGTGCTAGGAAGATTTCCATGTGACTCAGGGCAGGGGTGGGGTAAGAGTTTGTGAGAGGGAGGCAGCGAGCAAGAACGTGGACATCATGCAGGCCTCGGGCCCATTGCCTTACATAGGCCACAGCCGAGTCTACCTGTTAATAATCTTTGGACAGTAAGCGCAGCATTTGCTGGAGATGGCAGTTCTGTTACAGGCCTTAAATCTTAACGTTAAGGCGAGGAGAGTTGGGCAGTAGATGACGTATTTGATAAAACAATTGGTTTTTCACGCTATTCAAATTCTGTAGAAGTGAATGACATTACTCCATCATGCAATGATACAATTGAACGCTGTAGGTGTTCAAGTTTGAAACGTATATGTCACGAGGAAGTTTGAGAGGGGTTGCGGCTTTTTCATTCAGTCTTTCATTTGTCAAAAATTTAACTATAAGTAGCATTCTGGCAAAAATCTTCCTAGTTGCGAATTTTTTGCCGTACTAAATGCACTACTCTGAAATACACTGTGACGAACGTGTAAATATTCAAACCTAAAATTGTTATTATCTTAATTGAGTTGTGCCTACCTTGTTGAAATTGGTTAAAATTAGTTTTGTTTGTAGAAAATGAGGCTGATTGAAAACCCCATCACGTTTATTGAGAGGCAGAGTTGAAGCATTACTTCACCTTCCTAAGGAAACAGTTTTTTTAATATCACAATTTGTAGGTCTGTCTGCTTTTCAGTCTAATATTGATCTTCTCGCATTAATCTGCAAAATGATTTAGTTATGCAATACTTGTTAAATATTCTTCAGTTTAATGGGGATGTTTTCGGTTTTTTTCTTATACATTTCAGAGGTGTTACTGACAAGGCCAGGTTTTATTACTCATTACTAACTTCTGTCCAGATAGTCGGAACTGCTGACTTAAATCTCCACAGATTGTGTGGTGTAGGTATGTTCAGTGTTATTAGAAAGGAACCGCTAGGATTTTGATCTGTGTCGAGTGAGGTAGTGACAGTTTGAAATCTGATCATGAAAGTAAGAGGACCTCGGTGAAATGGCAAGCATAATGTAAATGGTACTAATCAAACTGGAGTTCAATTTATACCTTTTCAGACCAATAAAACATTTGGTTAACAAAAGCCCAATATGATAGTGCTGTCACTTTAAGTGGTTATTTTGTCCCTTTTTTTATTTGGAGAGATTATACAGTGGAGGTACTGAGCTGGCTACTGGAGACCACTTCAGTAAACAGCTTGGGAGGCCTTTGGTGCTTTGTTTTAAAACAGCCTGAATGGTGTGGCCAGCTTTCTGATCCACATTTCTGGGTTTTGATTTTGTCTGTAGCATCTGAAGCTGTTGGGGTGTCAACAGAGTTGGAAGCTTCAGTGATTACCTCGCTGCAACTTTCTGAATTTTCTCTTGATTTTTCTTCCTCCTGGATTGGAGAACTGCATGTGAGAATCTGTCTGAATTTTCCTTTTTTTGCCAAGGGAAGTGTTTGTGGAATGTTACTATATTTGGAACAGTTAATTAGTAATAGTTACTATCTATTGCTGTTAAGTCTTCCAATAGAATTAAATTATTCTAAGTTCTTTGTTGTATTTTAACGACAGTGTTTAAATTGTTTTGCTTCACACTGAGTAGATTGACCAGTCACATTTCACCTGGAACAGACACTTACATTTGCCTTTAAAATTTAAAAGAAAACTTGGGGTCTAGACTAATTTAAAATAATTTGAGGGTGTTTAGTCACCAAATGGCAATTTCCCATCAAGTCACCTGTCAGCCATCATTGTGCAGAGAGTAGTTACAACAGTGATTTTTTTTTAAAAAAAAGGAAGTATTTAATTCAATGTTTACTAATTAAGAAGCAAACCAGATATAGGATTTCCCATGATTCTCATAGTTTACATCTTGAAGGGAGGAATTCTTTCTCTGACCCCTCACTCAGTTTCATTCTTATTTCCCTGTTTTGTTTTGGCTGTGCCTGGGGTCCAATCTACTTGATCATTTCTTCTGAAAGAGTGTTGAGAGTTCTAAGTTACTCATGCACAGGCACATGAGCATCTGCAGCAGATCATGGATGTAAAAGATTCTCTACTATTTTTATTTTCACCAGTTGTTGCTGAATATTATTTTTCCCAAGGCCATAACTATCCTAATCCAAATTATTACTGCTTAAACTCACTTTTGACCATTTCCAATCTGGGCCAAGATGAATTTTGTCCTTGGGTCTTAACCAGCCAATTAGCCACCTCTTTTGTGTCCGTTTATTAATTTTCCAAAATTCTCAGGTTTCAGGAAGGGTTCCAACGGCCTAGAAAGTTACAAGTATAACCTCCCTTCAAAAAAAGGGAGCAGAAAAAGGGTATCTTTTATAGTCAGCTTGATAGCTTGCATGTGGAAGTTAATTGTTAGAGATTGTAGCTACGCACTTCCAAAAAAAACCTGAGGTAATCTGGAAGATTTATCATGGTCTCATCAAAAGAGAATCCTGTTTAGCCAATTTATTGGAGTTATTTGTAGGAATAGCATACATTGGGGATGAGGGGGAGCTTATTGGTGTAACGGACGTAGGTTTCCAAGGGTTACTGCACAAAATAAAAGCTCATGATGTAGCTGGTAACATATTAGCAGAGAGAAAAGATTGGCTGGCAGAAGATCATATAGAGGGTCTTTGGTAGGATGTGATGAGTGGGAGGGTTCTGCAAGAGTCTCTGCTAAGGCTGCAGCTTTTCACAACTTAGATCAATAAATTAGATGAAAGGAGTGAAAGGTATGGTAACCAAAGTCACACAGCTCCAATTGATAGGAAAGAATATTGGTTAGAAAGCTTAGAGTTTGCAGACAGGTAATTTGGGAATGGCAAAAATCCAGTAGATAGAAGATAATGTAATTAAAATGTGAAGTTGTCTGCTAGTCGATCTAGATGTTTTGGTGCATAAGTCACATAGAAAAGTATATAGGTACAACACAATATTTGAGATATTGTTACGTGTACCGAAGTATAGCGAGAAGTTTTGCTTTGTGTGCAATACAGGCAGCTCATGACATACAGATGATCAGGTGTTTAGACAGAACAAAGCATACAAGGTTACAGCTGCACAGGAGGTGTACAAAAGCAAGATCAACATTAGATTTGAAGTTAGAGGGGTCCATTCAGCAGTCTGTTAATAGCATGAAAGAACCTATTGGTATGTGTGTTTAAGCTTCTGTATCTTCCTGGTGCAAGAGGTCAGAAGAGAGAATTACTGGTGTGGGAGGGGGTCTTTAATAATGTTGGCTGCTTTTCATCTCATTAATATTTAAGATTGAGAGGAATTGAACATAAAAGCAAGGATGTTATGCTTCAGTTATAGTGGATATTGATGAGACCATCTTGAGTACCATCCTGCATACTTTTCTTTGGTCGCCTTATTTGAGGAAGGATTTAAGTGGTGGAGTTGGTTCAGCAAAAGTTTACTAGATTAATGTCTGGAATGAGTGGGGATTCTGAGGATAGTTTAGATCGTCTAGTTTGCTTCTGCAGGAGTTTAGCATGATGGGTGACTTGATGGAAAATGTCAGATTCTGAATTGCCCTAAAGAAGGTCGATGTGAAAATATGGTTGCTGTTGTAGGTGAGCCCATCATAGGGAACAATCCTTTAAAATTAAGGACCGCCCTTTTACAATAGATGAGGGGAGGGCTTTTTTTCACAGGATTGCGTGAAATTGGAACACTGCTTCTGATGGCAGAGGAAATGGGGTTATCATTGAATATTTGTCAGGCAGAGTTGGATAAAGTCTTGTTAGACAATGGAATCAAATAGCGGGGGTAGAATTTGAATCACTAACAAAGCAACATGATCTCATGGAATAGCAGATCAGATCTGAGGGGCTGAATGATCTACTTCTGCTTCTATTTCTTATGTTTGTAAGTTGTGGTGTGTAGCTTCTGGAGGAACTTGCAGTTGGTCCTTTCAGCGTATTTTCTTTTATTCTTCTCGGTGACAGAAGTCACAGGTTTTTCTCAATACCGTTGAAAGAAGCTTGTTGAATTGCTGCATTGCGTATTGTATAGTACTACTGCCACTGTACACTATGTTAGGTGGGCTGCCGATTGAGTGGTCTGTATTGTCCCAAATGATTTTGAGCTTTGAGTGTTGTTGAAGCCACACTCATTCTAGGGAAATGAAGATTATTGCGGTTATCCTCTTTGCACAGACCGCAGGTTAACTTCATGTTTATGCAAACAATCTCTGCTCACCTCTCTGTCCAATATCTGTCCAGTCTGATGATTCTCTGATTAGAAAGTTATGCACAGAAAGTTATTGACCTTTAAGCCCTCACGGTTACGCGTAGACATTATTTAAATTTAATTATTGGACATTAAACAGAACTCTTCTGTTGTATGTTCTTATCCAGTGTACAGGAATATGCACATGTACTGTCCAGTTTGCTCTTGATGTTGTTACAGGTATTGGGGTGTACAATATTCCCCTCTAGTCATTTCTGCTGCTGTGTCCATAGGGTGTTTCAAGGTTCTTGCCTGCAAAAACACGCATTACAGTACTAGCTTGTCTTATTCCTGTTGGTATCCCTTCTTTATCAAACTTTGTTGAATTTCTTCTACATTTTACTGCTGCCTTTGACCTAGCCCAATGGAATGTAGAACAGTACAACACTGAAGCAGGCCCTTCAGCCCATCAGCTGTGTGCCTACACAGTGCCATTCTAAACTAATCCCTTCTGCTTGCATCTGGTCCATTACCCCTCTTTCCCTAACTGTTCATGTCTGTCTAAATGCCTCTTAAATATTGCTACAACATTTGCTTCTGCCACCTCTCTTGGCAGCGCAATCCAAGCACTTACCACCCTTTTGTTTTAAAAGAAAACACTTGTTCTCTCACTTCTTCTCCTTTAAACTCTCCTGTTCCCCCAGGTACTTGACATTCTCATCCTGGGAGAAAGACTGAGTATCCACCCAATTCATGTCCCTCATAATTTTACATACTTGTTTCAGGGTGACCCTCAGCCTCTGATGCTTTAGCAAAAAACCATCCAAGTTTGTCCAGATTATCCTTATAGCTCTCCAATGCAGTTGAAGTCCTGGGTAAACCACTTTTGCACCCTTTCCTAGGTAAACCTCTCTTCTCACCCTCATCCTGGAATTGTTTCGCTGTTCCCATACTGCTCACCCACTGAAACTTGGCCAGGCTCATTCCACAATACTATGTCTAGTACGGCCCCTTTCCTAGTTGGGCGTTTTGTTTCAGGGAGCCCTGCTGAATGCTTCTAACAATTTCTGACCCAACTAAGCCCCGAAACTTGGAATGCCAGACAATATTGGGGAATTTAAAATCACCTATTAAAAACAACCCCATTGATTTAAATCTTACCATGATCTGTCTACATATGTCACTCTCCCAAGTGGCACTAGCAGACTTTCCTGCAAAGATTTTGGTTTCTCTCCAGTTTAGGTGAAAGCCATCCGTCATGTACAGGTCCCTTTCAGCCTGCAAGAAACCCCAATGATCCAGTTATCTGAAGCCCTCCCTCCTACGCCAGTTCTTCAACCATGCATTCAACTGTAATATCTTGCTATTTCTGGCCTCATTACCCTGTGGCACAGGGAATAATCCTGAGATTACAACCCTGGAGGTCCTGCTTTTCAACTTGCTACCTGACTATCCAAATTTTCTTTTGCAGGATCGCATCTCTGTTTTCTGCCTTTGTTATTACTACCAATATGAACAACCACCTCTGGCTGCTCACCCTCCCCTTTCAGAATGTCCTGCGACATCCTTGACCCTGGTAACACAGCGTCCTGGAGTCTCACTTGAGACCGCACAGATGCCTATCTAAAACAACTGACTATAGGGTCCCTCTATTACTACTGCTCACTTGCACTTTGGCCCTCCCTGCTGTACAACAGAGACAATTCATGGTGCTACTGATTTGGCTGCTGCTGTTGCTTTCCCCACAAGAGCTCGCCACCCTCACTAAATATGTCATCCATAATGTCCTCTGCATCCATTGATGCTCCACAGTGAGTCAGTCTGTTTCTCCCAGCTGTCTCATGTAGTCAGTCAGAAGCTGCAGCTGAATGCAGATCTAGCATACGTGGTCACCATACGTAGATTTTGGAAGTGTTCATGATTTTCCCCAAAATAAGTAGCAATTTTCAGTGGTAGTGTAATTTCTCTTTACACTCCTCCACCTGTTGACACTGGCCAGGAATCTATCAGCTTGAGGTTGTAAAGTTACTAAGTCAGACAGACTATCTCAACTAGTGGGTCTTTGGTTTAGGCTGTTGGTCTGTTACCATACAAGTTTGTTTACTTAACTTCTTGGTTATGTATCAAAGTTACATAAAGCTACCAGAACTGTAAATATCAAGTCTTGAACAGCTACTAAACATACTAAACTAAATATAAACCCAATGTTCTCAACCAGTGGATCAGACCAAAATTAAATGTTAGGTCATACCAGACATGTTCTCCTACCTTTTCACTTTCTTTTGTTTGGCTGGACCGTTTTTAACCAATTGCTTTTCTGAGATAATGGCCCGATCTAGAATTGATCTGTGATTTGGAGACGGAGGGGATTGTGTGGCCGATCTAGAGAGAGACAGACAGAGAAAGTAGCCAGTGCCTTACTCAAAATGGTGACGTACCGTATGGAACTTCCAGTCACAGTTGTTCGTGTGTTGGAAGTGGAAAGTAAGCTTGCAAATGTGTAAATATCTATGGACAAGTAGTGTTCCACATTAGTTTGAGCTGAGTGAGGACTGTTTGTGATAATTAGCCGGATTTCATTGCCCATGGTTGACGGGATGTCATGAAACTTCGAGTCCAGAGTCAATGTTGAGCACTACCAGGATCATCCCTTCCCAGATACACGCAACTGTACCCCCTCTTCTGGTTGATCCATCTTGCTGATGAGAGAGGGCATACATAGAGGTGGTGATTGAGGAATCTGAAACGTTGGAAGTAAGATATGATTCTGGTTTAGTCTGTGACACATCTCTCAATTTTGACCTTGGTGCTGTATCTCAGTGACTTTGAACAATTGACTGGGCAGGATGTGCATTTATCAGTTCAATATCAAGATCCATTCTTGTAGACTACTCAGTTGTATTGTTCAACTTTTTCTCAGCAATTTGATGTGCCTGAACGCCTTGCTAGGCTATTTCAGAGGGTAGTAATCGTCAGCACAGAGTGTATTTCCCATAATAAATAAACTAGACTAGGTAGGGATGACAGCTTTCCTCCTCCAAAGAGCATTAGTGAATTTGATTGGTTTCCATAAAGTTGGTAGCTTCACAATTGTGGTAGCTGATACTAGCTTTTATTTTAGATTTATTGAATTTTAAATCCTTTTAGATCACCAGTCGCTTCTAAATTGTCTTTTTACATTTTCAACGTTATTTTTTCTGAATTTTTTGTAATGTACTTGTTTATATAAATGATTTGGATGTGAATACAGGAGGTATGGTTAGTAAGTATGCTGATGACAGCAAAATAGATGGTGTAGTGGACAATAAAGAAGATTATCTGTGTACAATGGGACCTTGATCAGATGGGCCAATGGGCTGACAAGTGGCACATGGACTTTAGTTTAAATATGAGGTGTTGCATTTTGGTTAGGTAAACCAGGGCAGGATTTATACAGTTAATGGTGGGGCCCTGTGGAGTAGTGCCAAACAAAGAGACCTAGGGGTGCATAGTTACTTGAAAGTGGAGTCACTGGGTAGGCAGGGTGGTGAAGGTGGTGTTTGGCCTGCTTATACTCATTAGTCACAACATTAAGTATACATGTTGGAACGGCATGTTGTGGCTGTACAGAATATTGGTGAGGCCACTTTTTTTAGAATACTGCATACTTTTGATTGCCCTTCTATAGGAAGGATGTCATTGAACTTGAGGGTGCAGAAAAGATTTACAAGAATCTTGCTGGGGCTGGAGGGTTTGAGCTATAAGGAGAGTCTGAATAGGCTGGGGCTTTTCTCCCTGGAGCATCGGAGGCTGAGTGGTGACCTTTAGAGGTTTATAAATTCGTGAGGGGCATGGATAGGGTGAATAGCCAAGGTCTTTTTCCTGGCAAGAGGGAGTCCAAAACTAGAAGGCAAAAGTTTATGGTGAGAGGGGAAAAATTTAAAAGGGACCTGAGGGATATCTCTTTCGTGCAGAGGGTGGTGCCTGCACAGAATGAGCTGCCAGAGGAAGAGATGGAGGTGGGTACAATTACAACATTTTAAAAGTCATCTGCATGTCTGTATAAACAGAGGGATATGGAGCTAGGTCAAATTGCGACGTCTGGCCAGCGTGGATGAGTTGGACCGAAGGGTCTGTTTCTGTGCTGTATAACGCTGACTCTATAACTAACATTACACACTGGTGTACTTTTTTCCTGTAAGTGAGGTGTTTCTGATTAATGGATTTTTTTTGTTGCCTGTAGACTGAGGTTGTTTTCTGGCATGATACAAAGTTTTTCTTGTCAAGATATAACCTCACTGAGACAATATGGCAGATAAGCTAACCAGAATTGCCATAGTCAGCCATGATAAATGCAAGCCCAAGAAATGTCGTCAGGAGTGCAAGAAGAGCTGTCCAGTAGTTCGAATGGGTAAGCAGCTTAATTTTTCTTCTATTGTAGTAGATAGATGAGAAGAAAGATAAATAAATGTATGCAAATCTGTTAGTGGCATATTAACCTTTTGTAATTCTTTATATGTTGGAAAAGATCAATTTGTTGTTTACGTTCTAACACTTTAAAACTTTTTAGCATGTCTGTAATGTGTTAATAAAAACCTTACATTTTTTAAACAGCCATTGGTGAGCGCAAGAAGTGCCCTAAATCAGTGGAGTATAAGTAAACTTCCTACTTCCAATAAAAAAGAACTAAGATTTTGATAGCACCTTTCGTGTAATAAAAAGCTAATGTACTTCATGAGCTTTATAAAACAAAATTGAGTACACAGCCTCGTAAGGTGATATTAAGGTAGATGACCGAAAGCTTAGTCAGAAAGATAGGTTTTAAGGTACACCTTAAAGGAGGGGAGGGAGGTAGAGAGGCAGTTAATTAGGAGAATTCTAGAGCTTAGGGCCAGATGTTTGGAACTGTTCCCAAGATAATAGGTTCTGCAGATGCTGGAGAATCCGAGATAACAAGGTGTGGAGCTGGATGAACACAGCAGGCCAAGCAGCATCATAGGAGCAGGAAAGCTTGACGTTTCGGGCCTAGACCCTTCATCAGAAATGACTGTACTCTTAGGGATCATTTCTACAGTAGTTTCCTGGAACTGTTCCAATTGGTTTTGTTCAATACCTTGTAATAGCTGCTGTTCTCACTTTTCTGTAATCAACTTCTGCATTCCTCCAAGGGGGTATCCTTGATCACCTCTTTTCAACAGCATGCTAAACAATTTTTTAAGAAAGCTTGTAATAAAATATTCACTTCTAATGAAAGCACTGATCAGTAACGATGAATGTCCCCTCGCCATAAAGAAACGAGGGTTGGCACGGTGGCTCAGTTGGTTAGCACTGTTGCCTCACAGCACCAGGGACCCGGGTTCAATTCCACCCTCGGGCAGCTGTCGTTGTGGAGTTTGCACATTCTCCCCGTGTCTGCGTGGGTTTCCTCCAGGTGCTCCGGCTTCCTCCCACAGTCCAAAGATGTGCAGGTTAGGTGGATTGGCCAGGCTAAATTGCCTGTAGTTTTCGGGGATGTGTAGATTAGGTGGGTTATAGGGGGATGGCTCTGGGTGGGATACGCCAAGGGTTGGTGTCGACTTGTTGGGCCAAAGGGCCTGTTACCACACTGGAGGGGTTCTATGATTCTATTCTATGAAAGTTTTGTCTGTTATTTTCTATGCTTTAATTTCTGTTGTCAAAATATGGTCTTAAAGTAGATTCAAAAAGTTAAACCACAGCAAATTGATTTATTTATCTCCATTAAATTCATTCAACTATTTTAAAGCATCAATTAAAAATTTTCAATGGTCAGGTGCCTGTATAAAAGACATTTTCCTGATTATGCATGGTTAACTGTTATATTCCATGAACTGCAGAAGCATCTTTGGCTGGATTTTGAGGAATGGCAGGCACACTTAGATTATTACTCTGCTCTCTCTTTTGCGTTCAAAAAGAGTTTTATATTCTTGCCAGGAGATTTTGATCAGACCTCCATCAGAAATACAAAACATACTCTAAACCCCACAGGCCCCTCATAGTGCAGGATAGTCAAACCATATCCCACTTTCCACGGTAGTTTTATTCTGTGATTTAAATGTCCGACATCCCAGAAGGTTCAATAGATCCTGGAAAATGAGAGGTTCATGTGCCAGGCATATAACAGAGGAGTGTGAGGTGGTAGCTGTTGGGTCTTGGGGAGAGAGGTTGTGGGTGAGGGAGTCTCCAGTCTGTGGGGAGTGTCGGCTCACAAGGAATGAATATAGCATGTTGGGTTGAGAGGTCATTTTGGGAGTGGGGGTGGATGCTGGATCTCAGTGTGACGAGGGGTGTTATCCGATCAGGGTCCAGGAGGTATGTACGGTTGGGGAAATGTATGGTAAATTGAGAGGATCAGTTTAATAGCTACCGAGGATTAGACTGTTTTTAATTGTCTAATCTTTTCCGGAATTGCTATTTACTGCAACAGAAATCTCTCAAATCTCTGATTTAAGTGGACCCTTTGAGAGTTCCAGGCATAGGCAAATTGTCAGTCAGAATCTTCAATTTCCTGGACAATACCCATAGTCTGTAAAGTCATGGAATCTGCTTGGTCCCAATGTGCAGCTTCCACCCATGCTGCAGAAATAATTTCTGGCCATCAGAAAATTTGGTGCTGTTTAATTTATAAGTTCTTTCCTTGCCATAATGTGAATTTTGAAGCAAACAACCTCAAGAGCCCAGTCCTAAATGATTTCGAAACTTTTAACAGTTTAATTTTGGTCAACTCAAAGCCATTCAGATTACATCCCAAGAGAGCCATTTTGTTGGAGATGCAGTGTAACTGCTGCATTCTACTCTATAATAGAATAGGAGAGCACCATTCAGATCATTAAGCCTACTGTACCGTTCAAACTGATCATGACTGATTTGTACTTCAACTCCATTTACTGGACTTAACTCAGTATCCCTAGATATGCTTAAGCCAAAAAAAAGCTATCGAGCTAAATCTTAATCTTCAGTTGTCAGAACTGAAGCCTTTTAGGGCAGAGCATTGTGAAAGTATTTCCTGATTTTCTTAAATGGCCTGGCTCTAATTTTGAAATGACCCCCATGTTCATGATTTCCCCAGCATTGGAAATAAATTTTCTTTTTCACCCTGCTTAAATGACACCCCTGCTTAATTATCTATGCTGAAGGGAATAGAAGACCAATATGTGCAGCCTGCCCTTATTTAATCCTCAGCTTCACTCGGATTACAGCAGGCACTCATGGCACCCCTTCCACGATCAGTGCTTTAAAATGTATTCTGTGATGGGATGTGGGGATTGTTGACACAGCGAATGTTTGTTGCCTGTCCCTAGTTGCTCTCAATGGCAATATAAGCTAGACCAGGTGAGGTCAGCAAATATCCTTCCCTAAAGGATGTTTGTGAACCAGATTTTTTTTTTACAATAAACAACAGTAGTTATATGGTTTCCACTGGGTGAGCTTTTTAATGTCGATTTTTATTGAATTCAGATTTCACCATCAGCCAGAGTGGGATTTGAATCAAGTCACCAAGGCATTAAGAGATAACAAGGTGTGGAGCTGGATGAACACAACAGGCCAAGCAGCAGCATAGGAGCAGGAAAGCTTGACGTTTCGGGCCTAGACCCTTCATCAGAAATCACCAAGGCATTAACCTGTGGTTCTAGATTGCTAGTTTAGTGACATTGCAGCAAAGCTACTACCTTACATGCTCATGACATTCTTAAATTACATATAACAACTAATTAAATATTATATAATTTATAATATAATAAATAAAATTAAATTAGAAAACAAACCAGTTAAATGCAAATTTAGAAAGTTCAAATAAAAATATTTCTTTTTTGTATATTTTGTTTGTAGGAAAGCTTTGTATTGAAGTTACTCCTCAAAGTAAGATTGCCTGGATTTCAGAAACTCTTTGTATTGGTTGTGGTATTTGCATTAAGGTAAGCTATGTGCTTCCTGGGAAGCTGTTGTGATTCCAGCTAAAATTGAAGTTTTAAATGTTGCTGATTTCTTAAGTATATCACTTTATTGACTGTGTTGCTTCTGCAAATAGTTTGCATCATCTGAATCTCATTGTTTTCAAAGTCATGGCATTTTTCAATAAAATTTTTGTTTTACTCCATCTAATCATGTCCAGCACTATTATATTGGATCTGTAAACATTCAGCACTAACTACCCAGAAGTGTTGCTAAATTACTACTTTTATCTTGTTACTGGATAGACTAGAAAATATTGCTTATGGGTGAACATGTTACCTTTTTTTGAGCTACAAATATAGTCAGTTTTCAAGAAGGCAACAGCACCCCATGTTTGCTTGTGCTGATGTGTCCTGTTTCTTAATCCCTGCTCTTCCCATCTTTTTATTGGCCTTGTTGCAATTGCCCTTTTTCCCTCAGTGGATAATTTCCTTGTTAAATCATATTATTTTCTTTATGGCAAAATTGACTAGCTCAGCATAGATTGGAATTGAATCTGTTACTACTTGGTCGGTATAGCTCTGCTTCTTGCTATATTTCTCAACTGAACATTGGAACAGTTTATTGTTGTTTATACATAGCACTATAAATGATACATTACATGTGTGTGCCATCTGAATACACAAGTGAAATGTTCGTAAAATGCATAGGTACTCGTGGTTTCTAGTGGGTGATGAATCCTAGAATGGTTACAGTACAGAAAATGCTTTTCAGCCTGTTGTGTGCTGATTCTCTTAAGGAGCAATTCACACAGAGCTACTCCCCTGCTTTGTCCCTGTAGCCCTCCATATTCATTCTCTTATGATGATCCATTCCACTCTTGGAGGCATGCTCATTCAAGGCATTCATCACATTCTCAGACAATGCATTCTAGAACCTTACCACCTCCTGCATGAGTGCTAACCTAAACAACAGTACAGAACTAGATGCATGGCTGCCCAGAAGCAGCAGCAGCATGTTCTCGATAGAGCAAAATGATCCCATAACCAATCCATCAGAGCAAAGTCTTGCCATATCTAATCATCAGCGGCAGAACACCTAACTGGAGAATAATCCATAAACGTCGCCCCCCCCAAAGATGATAGAGCCCATCAGTGCATAATTAAAAGACTGAAGCACTTATCACTTCCAACTGAAGATGGCTGTGAATGGATTATCCATCTTTGCCTCCTGCGAACCCAAGCATTGTAGATTTGGTACAATACCAATTTGATTTATAAAAACTAAAATCACTGGATACCATAAACGCTAGCTAAAGTTCAATGTAAAAGGATTCCTCTCATTTATCATAACAGTTGCATTTTTATACATGTTTCTTGCAATCCTTTCAGTGATAGCCTTACCATCCCTCCCCCACCCTAAATTCTTAGTCTTCTCTCTGAATGCTCTGATTTCTGGGATCAGATTGTATGTTCCTCACACACAGATTTATACAATTGTAGGGAATGTGGTAAGGTTTACATATAATTTTTCTCTGCAAATATTCAAATAGTTGCAGTAGATTTTTAAAATTATTTCTCTTTTTTGTACTCCTTTTAGATTATAGTTGGTTCATTTCTATAAGTCTTCCAAAATGTATTTTTTCAATTATTTTCCACTTATTATTAATTATGCAAAATCATTTTAATTCTGGTAGTGTTGCCAGTAGTCAGTTGCAAATGATGTAATGTTAACATTTTGTTAACTATATTTTTCTTTTTCCTGTTTCAGAAATGTCCTTTTGGGGCGTTGTCGATTGTTAACTTGCCAAGCAATTTAGCTAAAGAGACAACACACAGATACTGTGCAAACTCCTTCAAACTTCACAGGTAATGATGTTGAAAAACTTGGGAGGTTTGAGAATCATAAAGTCATAGTCTACAGCACAAAAAAAGGTACTTGGACTCATTGAGTCTTTGCCAGTCAGAAGCAAACCACCTAACTATTCTAATTCCAATTTCTAGCATTTGGCCCATAACCTTGCAGGCCTTGACATTACAAGTGCACATATGAATACCTTTATGCTTAGCAGATTTTGAGATTATGTAATGAATGTCCATAAGATGTATTAGTGCTTCTGTTTAGTTACTATTCCACAAAGAAGACGAATTCACCTTTTAGCTCATTAGTTTTGTCCTTTTTAGAAGTGAAGCTTATTTTTGAAAGATAAGACCATGATGAAGGATATTGTGCCTTGAATGAGTTGCTTGATATTTGATATAACACTGGCCCAGGACTATGCACTAAAATACCTTGTTGAATGTTCAGGGAATAATGCTTCTGTCAACAGAGTTAACAGTAGTTGCTGTTTCTAAAAGCACAGCTTTAGCTTTGGCTGTGCTTTGGGGAGTGCTTCAGTGTGTGTTGGGATGTCTGATGAAGTTCTGTATCTGAGCTGATCATAGAATCTGAGTCATGCTGCACGGAAACAGACCCTTCAGTCCAACTCGTTCATGCTGACCAGGTATCCTAAACTGAACTAGTCATTTTTGCCTCCATTTGACCTATGTCCCTCTTAATACCTTTCCTATTCATGTACCTGTTGAAATGTCTTTTAAATGTTGTAATTGTACCTGCCTCCATCCCCTCCTCTGGCAGTTTGATCCATGTGCACACCACCTGTGTAGAAAATGTTGCCTCTCAGCTTCTTTTTAAATCTTTTCCCTCTCACTACTTTTTTTGGACTCCCCTACCCTGGGGAAAAAAACTTGGCTGTTCACCTTACCTGTGCTGCTTATAAACCTCCAAGGTCACCCAGCAGCCTTCTACGCTCTTCCTTCCCCATCCTCCCACCCAAAAAAGAGTCCCAGCCTATCTCTCTAACTCAAACCCTCCAGTCTCAGTAATGTGCTTTGTAATTCTTTTCAGCACCCTTTCCAGTTTAATAATATCTTTCCTATGGCGGAGTAACCAGAACTATATGCAGTACTCCAAAACTGGCCTCACCATTGTCTTATACAGCAGCAACATGACATCCTAACTCTTGTATTCGATGCTCTGACTAATGAAGGCAGATGCTTCCTCCACCACCCTGTCTTGCCTTTGCTACTTTCAAGGAACTATGTACATTAACGCCAAGATCTGTCTTTTGACAACAGTCACCAGAGTCCTAACGTTAATTGTGTAAGTCCTGCCCTGGTTTGTCTTACCAAAATGCAACATCTTTGCATTTTATCGAAATTAAACTCTGTGTGCCATTCCTCGGCCCATCAGAGGTCACGTGACATGAGATTATAGGTTTATTTGAAATCACAAGCTTTCTGAGCACTGCTGCTTTGTCAGGTGACCTGTTGGACAATAATCTGGTGTCGTGTGACCTCAGACTTTGTCCTCTTCAGTCCAACACCACCACTTCCTCATATATTCTCACCCAAATTATTTAATGATAAACAACAGCGGACCCAACACCGATCCTTGCGGCACACCAAGGTCAGAGGCCTCCAGTCTGAGCAACAACCCTCTACCACCGCCCTCTGTCTCCTACTGTTAAGCCAATTTTATATCCAGTTGGCTAGCTCTCCCTCGATCCCACGTGATCTAACCAGTCTAACGTGCAGAACCTTGTTGAAGGCTTCCTAAAGTCTGTTTAGACAGTATCTTCCACTCTGCTTTCAACTATCTTCTTGGTCATGTCTTCAAAAATCTTAATCAAGTTTGTGAGACACAATTTCCCATGCACAAAGTCATGCTGACTATCGCTAATCACCTCTTGCCTTAACAAATGCATGTAAATCTGTCCCTGAAAATCCCTTCCAGCAATCTACCTGCCACTGACATCAGGCTCAACACTCTGTACTTCCCTGGCTTTTCCTTGCATTGTTTCCTAAATAAAGGCACAGCATCAGCTATTCTCGGTCTTCTGGCACCTCACCCATTGCTGTTGATGATTTATAAATATCTCAGCAAGGGCCCCCGTAATTTCTTCCCTAGCTTCCCACAATGCCCTGGAATACACTTGATCAGGTCCTGGGGATTTATCTACTATTCTGCATTTTAAGACTTCCAGCACCACTGTTTCTGTAGTATGGATTCTTTTTCAAAACATCACTATTTCTTTCCCCAAGTTCCCTAGCTTTCATGTCTTTTCCACAGGAAATAGTAATGCAAACTATTCGTTCAGGATCTCACCGTTCTCCTGTTGTTCCACATATAGACAGCCCCATTGATCTCTATGGGGTTATTAGCTATTTTGTAATACTTTATTGTTACATTTGGGTACTGAGTATATTATCTATTACGTTTTGTGATCCATTGAATACAAGGTCCCTGGAGTAAAGGGGGAGGTTCTTAAATAGCTTCCAGAATTACTCCTTAAAGCTGTCATTGAGCCTAGACAATAGTCTATAATGCTCCAATCTACCTAGACCAACATTATCCCATCTTGGGACCTTTTGGTTTTGATACTGAGCTCCATACTGTGTTTAAATAGGAAGTGATGATTGAATGATCTATCTCAGCCTCCTGAACTCCAAGCATCCAATATGCCAGTTTAAAGCTGGCATCAAAATTTGTAACAAAGCTAATGTAACATGAGCTTTTCCTGTATTCATTTTGTGTAAATGTTCTAGCTGCTGCTCTAGACCACTCTCTTTCCACTTTTTTTTTAAAAGTTCTATTTCTCATTTCCCCTCCAAGACTCCTCCTTTGAATTGCAATGGCCCCTTTCACGTTTCCAATCTCGGGTCCCCTGAATTCCAATTTCTCAGCAAAACCTTTCAAAGCTCTTTGACCTTCCTGCTTCCTTGACTGAATCTGGATATGACTGTCTTTTTAATTAGCTGACCGCTTCGCTCTGCGCCTCTCTCAATCTTCTGACAGATTTGATGATGCACTGAGCAGTGCACCTGCTGAGGACCAATCTTGACGTCCATCTTGCCCCTCTCATTCCTATCTTTACTCCACTGGACACTACACTTGCCATGCCTCAATGCATCTCCCTCTATAATGTCTGTTTATCTGGGAACAAGGGCCTTGTGGTCCATGAACCTATTGTGAATTATTACTTCAGTATGATGGCCTCACTGAAAACCTGGTTGAAGGATGAATTCTCCTTGCCTAGCTGTATCTTCCATCATTTGACCCATCAAGACTGTAACAGTGACAATGTGGCATTTATCTACAAATCTCACTTTGGCCTGACCACCTCTCCTGCCATTTCCTCCTCCTCCATTCAAAATATTAAACTTGTTTTACTCACTCTCTTTCAAAGTCCTTGTTCTAACAAAAAGACAGATTTGAGATTTCTTCAATACGTGAATAACTTCCATCATACCTCATGGTTATTTAGGTTTTATACCTTCTTATCCTCCCTAACTACCCCTCAAAGCATTTTCATCATTAGCCCCTCTACTGTGCCATGTCATGTGATCCTGCTAGGGCCATTGTGTTGATCAAGGCAATTTATTTTTCTTGGTCTTTGTCTGCATCCCATTTCCACTCCCAAACCTTACTCCTTTGATCATCCATCGTCACACTATCCCCCAGTTCTCTGACAGTTGCTCTTTCAAAATCACACCAGTAAAACTGCTGTATCGAATGGTTTCTACAGCCACTGATTTTTGCTGAAATACATTATCATCTCTATCTTTGAGACTTAGGACATTAATAAAATTCATACTTGCTCTTACTCGGGCCTTTTCCCTCACTCTGGCATTTGTCATCTTTCCCTTAAGTCCAGACAACTCAAACTTGAAAGAAAAGGAAGTTTATCCATCCTCTACCAGTTTCTTTAGGTATCAGTAAAGACTTTCAGCCCAGCTGTAGTGTTGGCAATAATGAGCCCCCCCTCCCATAAATCATCTTATTTAAATCTTCTCCCTTAAATCCTCCACCCTTGCCTCTAACAAGATGTGCAAGGAACTGATTAACATCTTTGTGCCTTCTGTAAATCTGCTGTAATTAACCCCCCAACCACCGAGCTGGTTTGTTGTTCCGCAGACGTTTCGTTACCATGCTTCGTAACATCTCAGTGCAACCTCTGATGAAGCGTTGTTGTTTTCCCACCTGGCTTTTAAACTCTGGGGTCCGTTGCGATGGATTGCCTCACTTCTGGGTTTCCTCTGTGGTGGATTGTATATGGGGTCAAGTTCAATGTGTTCATTAATAACACGCTTCATGGAGTGCCATGCTTCCAGGAATTCTCGTGCTTGTCTCTGCCTAGCCTGTCCTGGGAACTCGACCCCGTGTACGTTCCACTATGGAGGAAACCCGGAAATGAAGCAATCCATCGCTTCGGACCCCAGAGTTTAAAAGCCAGGCGATGAAACACACCGCTTCATCAGAGGCTGCACTGAGGATGTTACCAAGCACACTAACGAAACATCTGCAGAACAACAAACCAGCTCGGTGAGCCAACCAACCCCAACACCCACAACCCGAGCTACAAATCTACTCCAAAACCTTAGTAACCCCCCACCCCTCAAAACAGTTGATCCCTTTGTCCTTCTAAATAAATGCTTTGTTCCCAACCTCCCTTTTCTTCACAAAGTCCTTGAAAGTGTTGACCCCTCCCAAATCCATGCTCTCCTTTTCCAGAGTTCTGTTTGAATCTTTCCCATCAAGTTTCTGTGTTTAGAAGTGTATCACAAATGGCACTTATTGAAATCCTAGAACATCTTAAATGTGCCATACTATTCCCCCCTTGTCTTCCTTGAGTTATTTGTAATCTTTTGACACAATTGTCTACATTATTTTCCTCCAGCCTTTCCATTGCTTTTAGCTGAGCCAGTCTGTTTTACCTGACTCTTATCTGTCTAATCACTGCCGAGATATGGCTTCTCTTCCCCTCTTATGCTGTTTACTGTGGTGTCCCTGATGGATCTGTTGTTGGTTTCTTTCTCATCTGCATGCTGCCGCTCCATGCCATCTCACAAAAATTTGTTTTGGTAAGTATGCTGACCCTGCCTCACTGTTTTCTGTCAACTCCTCCACTGTTGCCAAATGATCAGTTTGCCTATTTAAAAATTCAGTAGCAAATGAGTGGAAATTTCTTCCACTTAAATGTTAGGAACACTGAAAGCCGTTATTTTCACGTTCAGTTCTGTAGCTACCAAATCCATGCCTCTCCCTGGCAATAGTCTGAGACTAGACTAGTCAGTTCACAACTTGATTTAATATTTAATTCAACAAGGAGATTCTAAACACATTTACACGATCACTAAAATTGTCCATTCCACATTTTATAACATTGCCCCTGTCTGGCTGAACAGCTGCTGAAATCAGTTTCCCTTCCTTATTACTACTTGGCTTGATTGATTGAATATGCTTTTGGTCTGTCCCCCAAATTCTATGCATCATTAAATTTAAGGTCATTCAAAATATGCTGCATGTGCCTTTTAATTTACAGCTTATCCCTATCACTTTGGGCCTTGCAGACTTGCATTTACAACCAATCAAGCAATTTCTTGATTTTAAAAATCTTTTTTTCCTTCATTTCAAGTCCTTCCATGGCCTCATCATCTCTATTTCTGCAGTATCCAGCCTAGCAACCCTTAGAGATATCAGTATTCATCCAATTCTGACCTCTTGAAAATCCCAGTTTTTACTTCTTATCTTGGGGGGCTGCGCCTTCAGTTACCTAGGCCCTGTGTTCCGAAAATCTGTTATTTGTTTCAAGCTTTTGGTCATGTGATCTAATATCCCAGTGTCATACTTTGTTTTATAATACTCCTGTAAAGCACTTTGAGATATTTTCTTATGTAACAGGTGTTTCATAAATGAGTTGTTGAAGCAAACTGAGGCTTCTGATTGTCTTTCTACTTCTCTGATATTTAGAGCAGCTTTAAGGATGTCAGGCACACTAAGGGGTAAACACGCTGGGCAATAAATTGACTTTTTCTTGGCGAAGCGTCAGACCTGGACCTGAAATGATAATTTTGATTTCTCTCCACAGGTGCTGCCAGACCTGAGTTTTTCCAGTAATTCATGTTTATGTTCCTGTTCAGTGAATGCTTATTTTTCTAGTCAAATGTTGCACAAAACGAAACCCTATAATATTATACCATTCTGTCAATGATTTATGAAATTCTTATGAACTTTGGCAGAGTATAGTTTGAAATTATTATACTTATGTCTAGTAAGTTGTAAAATTATTTCTAAGTGTCATCTTTGAAGCTGAACATGTCAATGTGCAAGTATGATATTAATTTTAATGTAAGTTCTCTTTTTTAAAAAAAATCATTCGTCAATAAAGTACACTTTGAGAAGGGAAGTTAGTAATTGATCAGGCTTTCCAGGTTTTTTTTTTCTTTTGGCAACATATCTTTAGTTATCTGGAATTTAATGAAAGGAGTTTTGAAATCATCTGCCTCTGACCTGAATGTAGACCACATGCAAATTTCAACTTGTCAGATATTTCATTATGCTTAACTTTGTTTAGGTATTACTTGTGTACAGGTAATGCAAGTTGCAGTATTTTCAAAGCTGAGTACGTTTTAATAATTCATTTGAATTTTAGGTTGCCTATTCCTCGACCTGGTGAAGTTTTGGGTTTGGTGGGAACGAATGGGATTGGAAAATCCACAGCTCTGAAGATTCTAGCAGGAAAGCAGAAACCTAACCTGGGGAAATATGATGTAAGTTTTCTTGGAGCGGTTTTGTTCATGGAAATGTGTAGTGAAAAAAATTGCAGATTTAATAATCCATTGTGGTTTTGCTGATATTGCTTGTGTGATCTGAGCGCTAAATATTTTAACAAATCGATTTGTTGTATTGTCTAAAGCTTAAACTGCTATAAGTGGAAAGTGTATTGTGGTAACTGCAATAGGTTTACTGGATGACCATTAGATGTGATTATTTTGATGCACTGCGTAGAACTCTACATAGTGGTAGAGAGTGATGTCTTTAAAGAAACATCCCCCAAAATAGTTTTAAATGCCATAGTCCCAGAATTATATTTTTGTTTTCTAGTTGTCATGGACACATTTGAATGAAACATACTTTTTCACCTGGACCATCTCCAACACTTCTGTCTCCTTCTTGGACCTCTCTGTCTCCATCTCGGGTAACCACCTAGAAACCGATGTCCATTTCAAGCCCACTGACTCCCACAGCTACCTGGAATACACCTCCTCCCACCCACCTTCCTGCAAAAATGCCATCCCCTATTCCCAATTCCTTCGCCTCCGCTGCATCTGCTCCCAGGATGAGACATTCCACTCCCGTATATCCCAGATGTCCTCATTCTTCAAGGACCGCAACTTCCCCCCACACAGTGGTCGAGAACGCCCTCGACCATGTCTCCCGCATTTCCCAGAACACATCCCTCACGCCCCCTCCCCGCAATAATTACCAAAAAAGAATCCCCCTCGTCCTCACGTACCACCCCACCAACCTCCGGATCCAACGCATCATCCTCCAACACTTCCGCCATCTGCAATCAGACCCCACCACCAAAGACATTTTTCCCTCCCCACCCTTATCTGCCTTCCGGAGGGACCACTCCCTCCGCAACTCCCTTGTCTGCTCCACACTCCCCTCCAGCCCCACCACACCTGGCACTTTTCCCTGCAACCGCAGGAAATGCTACACCTGCCCCCACACCACCTCCCTCACCCCAATCCCAGGCCTCAAGAAGACGTTCCACATCAGGCAGATGTTCACCTGCACATCTGCCAATGTGGTATACTGCATCCGCTGTACCCGTTGTGGCTTCCTCTACGTCGGGGAAACCAAGCGTAGGCTTGGGGACCGCTTTGCAGAATACCTGCGCTCAGTTCGCAACAAACAACTGCACCTCCCAGTCGCGAACCATTTCAACTCCCCCTCCCATTCCTCAGATGACATGTCCATCCTTGGCCTCCTGCAATGCCACAGTGATGCCACCCGAAGACTGCAGGAACAGCAAATCATATTCAGCCTAGGAACCCTGCAGCCCAATGGCATCAATGTGGATTTCACAAGCTTCAAAATCTCCTCTCCCCCAACCGCATCCCAAAACCAGCCGAGCTCATCTCCACCTCCCTAACCTGTTTTTCCTCTCACCTCAAGCCACACCCCCATCTCTTATCTACTAACATCATCCCGCCCCTTGACCTGTCCGTCCTCCCTGGACTGACCTATCTGCTCCCTACCCCCCTACCTGCTCTCACCTTTACTGGCTCCATCCCCGCCTCTTCGACTTGTCTGCCTCCTCTCCACCTATCCTCTCCTCTATCCATCCTCTGACCGCCTCCCCCTCTCTCCCTATTTATTTCAGAACCCTCTTCCCCTCCCCCATTTCTGATGAAGGGTTTAGGCCCGAAACGTCAAGTTTTCCTGCTCCTATGATGCTGCTTGACCTGCTGTGTTCATCCAGCCCTATGCTTGTTATCTTGGCATATTGTCTGTGTTTTCTAAAAATATGGCAAGTTTTAGTATTGGAAACTTGTTTCTTGATTAGTGTGCCTGATGTTCTTGATATGATCTCTATAGAGATGAGCAATTTTTTTTTTCGGAAGCCCTAAAGCCAGGTATTTTCTAAAAGGATGAAGTCTCAACATTCATCGATTTAAAACAGGAAAAATTCCACTATGTAAAAACAAATTTATACTTGAATAGCAATAAATTTGATCTAACTTCAGTGGTCAGTTATATTGTGTAATCCAAAGTAGCATAAATACAGCTACTTGTACTCTATCCTCAACACAAATTTCCTCTGCCTCCCTTTGATTTGCACCCTCAACTTGTCAGGTATTCATCATAAATTAGCAAGTTAACAATTCTGAGTGCTATTTCATGGATTTATACAAGGATTGGGGTTTCTTGGATGTCGTTTACTTCCAGTAAGGCTGTCTGTCTGTTCAGATTTCCTCCAAGTGTCCTACAGTTGTAGGTTCCCAGTTCAACACTAGGCATCATTAGTGTTCTAAGTGTTACCATCTCTGATCAGAACTTTGCTGGTTCTTTGACTCTTAACTTTTTTTCTCTCCCTTGTGCAACTGTGCCCAATTCTGTTTGGTATCCCAGGCACCCAGTTTGCCATCTCTTGCGCAGCATGGTCACTTGATAAGTTGATGGAAACAAGTTATTTTCTTCCAGAGAAACCTGGTTTTTAAAGGAACCACTGTTCTAACATAAAATGTAGCAGTTTTTTTTTGGCAAAAGCCATGGAAAATGTTGCACTCTTTGAGTAATAAACTTATTGTTCTCATAACAGGACCCTCCTGACTGGCAGGAGATTTTGACGTATTTCAGAGGTTCTGAACTACAGAACTATTTTACAAAGATCCTAGAGGATGATCTCAAGGCTATCATCAAACCCCAGTATGTGGACCAGATTCCAAAGGCTGTAAAGGTAATTTTAAAACCAAGTTGCACATAATTTCAACAAATGTGGCTATACTTACAAATTATACAGTCTGCATTTTAGGAATAATCTTGTGTACTACTGAATGATCCATCTTGTGAGACTTGAATCGGCAACATTGTATCTTTTATTGAAAATAGACGAAATGTTCTTACAGACCTTTTTAAAGATTTTATCTGTCTTCATGAATCTAAAAAACACAGGAGTTACCTCCTAAGGTTTTATTGCTTTTGGTGCAAAAATATGCCTAAATTGTTTATCTCAACATTAAGTTCACTGGTAATACAATTGAATTGAGATCATTTGGGTCACTCCAGCCCATAATGCAGAGTTAAATTATTGAATTCACTACAACATGAATTCCAGAGGTATCTTGCATATCTATCAAGTGTGATTATGTTTTCTATCTTTTCACTTAGCTGGTTTTGATGATGAGTGAATGCTTGTGTACTTTCGAAGAAATTTGAAATTCCGCCTGGACAGATCTACTACAAGCCTCCCTTACAGAGGGGACCATTAATAATACAAAACAAGCGGCTTAGTCAAACTAAAAATGCTATCAATTAACATGTAGTTTTTGTCATTTAATATGTAGTCTACATCTTTTGGTCACTAACTTTGAGTAAACCAATAGACACTTTGATTTCATGAAACGACCACAGTATGCACGGTGGCAGACAGTCAAAACGATCCCAGCCTACAGTCCTAATTATCCTAGACCTGCGCATAGCTGTTTTCATCAGACCCAGAATTAGACCTGAGATTCTCTAGTCAGTTCTTCTTTCTCCGTTGGCAACTGGAGACAGTGGTTTTGGATTTGAACTGAAACTAGAAAGCCAATTTAAATAGGAACATTGGAAGAGGAATGGGCCACTTAACTGCTCAAATATTGCTCTATCACTCAGTTAAATGATGTCTGAACTAGGATTTAACTGTATACTGACCTTTGCTTCATGCCCTTTGAAACAGGGCCAGCATTTAAAGTCAATTTTTGTCTGCCCATGAGAAGGTGAGCAGTTACCATGAGTTCTTGCAGTTCTTGGGGTGTGGGTGCTGTTATGAATGGAGTGCCAGAATTTTGAACCAGTGACAGTGAAGTATTGGCAATATGGTTCTAAGTCAGGATAGTACGTTACTTGGAGGAGAACTTGCATGTCATGATGTTCCCTTGCATCTGCTGGCCTTTGCCTAGAAAGACATGAGGCTGCAGTTTTGGAAGGTTCACTTGAGGTGCCTTGAGTGAATTGCTGCACAGTATTTTGTAGATGGTATGCCACTTTACCTTACTGGTGAAGGGAGCAAATTTTGTTGGTGGTGGGTGGGGAGGCCAATGAAGCAGGCTGAAGGAGCGTATTCCAGCATAATCTGATGTGAATCTTGTGGATAGTAGGCAGGGTGTTGTAGAGATGGGAGATGTGGTACTCAACCCAAATGCCTAGCCTCTGAACTGCTGTTGGAACCACATATTTAATGTGGCCAGTTTCTGGCCAATATGTTTGGGGATTCAGTGATTAAACATCAAAGGATGGTGGATGTTTTATGGGGTTTTTTTGTTCAATCACGCATTGCTTTACTATCTACGGTTTTCTATCGCAAATGGCACTGAACCTTGAGTAAGGATCAACAATCATCCTCACCTTTGGCCTTGTGGTGGGAAGCTCATTGATAAAACACTTGATGGTTGGACTAGGGCATTCTGTTCATTTCGGTTAAGATTAATGATTGATCTTGTGTCAATTGCTGCTCTCATGAGGTAACTCATTACAATCATATTTATACAGGAGCATTCTGTAACTTCAAGAAAATTGCTCTAGACATGTGTTCAAACAATTAATTACAAATAGTGGCTTTTGTACTGTGCTTGTAGTATCCCAATCTCTGGGCTAGAAATTCCACTGAGTCCTACTTGCCATGAAGGTGTCACGTAATATGACAAGTTCGAACTGGGTGATATTTTGTCTTTATATTTTAAAAAAAAATCACTGAATCTATCGTGGGTGTAATATTCCTTCAGTTTTTGTCTGGTGTTCAAACCTGTGTTGTCAGTGTAAGTCACAACTGGGTACACTCAGAGGGAACTTTGCTCGTGAGTCATTCCTAAATCTAATCTGGCCCGTTTTTTTTGGTCTTAAAATATACATAACAGGTGCATTTTATACAAAATGCACTGTATTGACTATTTTTCTCGTGTCCTTGTCCAAATGTGTATATAAGTTGAAATGCCATTTTAAAGCTTCTTTCTTTAAATTATTTATAACAAAAGCAATCTGTTTCAACATGTGGCACACCTCTAGGTCAATAAAAGCTGAAAGAACTGTAAATGCTGTAAATCAGGACAAAAATAGAAGTTGCTGGAAAAACTTAGCAGGTCTGGCAGCATCTCTGAAGAAGAAACTTTGAGTTAATGTTTCGGGTCCGGTGACCCACCCTCTAGGTCAGGTGGGATTTGAAACTGGACCTTCTGGTCTAGAAGCGAGGATGCTCCACTGTGCTGCAAGAGCCCTCTGCCTTTGTGATATGCTTGTCTAATCTCTAAATTTAAACAGACAGAATCTTCAGATCATTTACTAGGAGGCTGATGCACAACTCCCCACCGTAGTTGTGTCCTTTTCATTGGATTGCAGTTATCAGTAGAGAGAGCTTTACAAAATTAGCTGTGATAGTTTTTCACAGTGGGTTTTTGTGGACCGCCATTAGAGCAAAGTTGTTGGCCTTGTTGAGACTTTTTTTTGATTTGGAATGGAATTGCAGTTGAAAATTGACCTTTTAACAGCAGATCCTCTTTCAAAATAAAGCAAAGGATTGATGTTTGGGAACTGGCCTGGAAATGTAATGCACGTTAATTAGTACTGTTCTACGGACACGAAATGAAACAGTACTGAGGTGTTATGTTTGGAGACTAGCAGCTGATTGGATGTTGAATTGCTCAATCAAGGAAGGACCAGAGCTGGTGAGCCAACCACAGAGTTGAAAATGTTGAACTAGTGCTGACTGGTTTTTTGGGCAGGAGGCAACTTTGCTTTGGAAGATGGCAGACTTGGAAGCTTTTTTTTCAGTTTTGCTCTCTAGTTATTCTCTTTAGTTATCGACTTATTGAAAGTTCTGAGAAGTGTTTCCCAATCGTAACAAATAAGTCTCCAGTGATGTACAGAAGCTATTTGGATTGACCGGTGATTTTGGAATACAAGCAAGATTTACAGTCATAGTCATAGAGATGTACAGCACAGAAATAGACCCTTTGGTCCAACTTATCCATGCCAACCAGATATCAAATATCAATGTAGACCCACTTCCCAAAGTTTGGCCCATATCCTTCTAAACCCTTCCTATTCATATTCCTATCCAGAGGCCTTTTCAAATGTTGTAATTGTACCAGTCTCCGTCTCTTTCTCTGGCAGCTCATTCCATATATGCACCACCCTGGGAGTGGAAAAAGTTGCCCCTTTTTAAAATCTTTCCCCCCTCACCTTAAATCTATGCCCTCTAGTTTTGGACTCACCCCACCTTGGAGAAAAGACCTTGCCTATTTGCCCTAACGATGCTCCTCATGATTTTATAAACCTCTGTAAAGTCACTCCTCAGCCTCTGACACTCCTGCGAAAATGCCCCCAGCTTATTCAGCCTCTCCCTATAACTCAAGGGGCAGCTCAGTGGTTAGCACTGCTGCCTCAGTGCCAGGGACCCAGGTTCGATTCTACCCTTGGGCGACTGTCTGTGTGGAGTTTGCACATTCTCCCCATGTCTGTGTGGGTTTCCTCCGGGTGCTTCGGTTTCCTCCCACAGTCCAAAGGTGTGCAGGCTAGGTAGATTGGCCATGCTAAATTGCCCATAGTGTTCAGGGATGTGTAGGTTAGGTGGGTTGCAGGGGGATGGGTCTGGGTGGGTTGCTTTGAGGTTCACTGTGGGTATGTTGGGCCGAAGGGCCTGTTTCCATACTGTAGGGATTCTATGAATTCAAACCCTCCAACCCTGGCAACATCCTCGTAAATCTTTTCTGATCCCTTTCTAGCTTTACAACACTCTTCTCATAGCAGTGAGACCAGAATTGCATGCAGTATTCCAAAGGTGGGCTAACCAATGTCCTGTACAGCCACAACATGACCTGCCAATTCCCATACTCAGTGCACTGACTAATAAAGGCAAGCATTGCAAACACCGCCTTCACTATCCTATTTACCTGTGACTCCCCCTTCAAGGAACTATGAACCTGCACTCCATGGTCTCTTTGTTCAGTAACACTTGCCAGGACCTTAGCATTAAGTGTATAATGCCTGCCCCAATTTGCCTTTCCAAAATGCAGCACCTCACATTTATCTGAATTAAGCTCCATCTGCCACTCGGCTCATTGGTCCATCTGATCAAGATCCTGTTATACTCTGAGGTAACCTTCTTCACTCTCCACCACACCTGCAATTTTGGTGTCATTTGCAAGCATACTTACCATACCTCCTATGTTCACATCCAAATCATTTATACAAATGACAGAAAACAGTGGACCCTGCACCGATCCTTGTGGCACTCCACTGGTCACAGGCTTCCAGTCTGAAAAGCAACCCTCCACCACCACCCTCTGTCTTCTACCTTCTTGAGCTAGTTCTCCCTGTATTCCATGTGATCTAATCTTACTAACCAGTCTACCATGAGGAACCTTGTCGAACGCCTTACCAAAGTCCACATTGATCATGTGCATGACTTTGCCCTCCTCAATCGTCTTCGTTACCTCTTAGGGAAAAAAGTGTCAATGGGGTTAGTGAGACATGATTTCCCCCACACACAGCCATGTTGACCATCCCAGTCAGTCCTTGCCTTTCCAAACGTACATAAATCCTGTCCCTCAGGATTCCCTCCAACTTGCCCACCACTAATGTCAGGCTCACTGGTCTGTAGTTCCCTGGCTTTTCCTTACCAGCTTTCTTTTTAGTTCTAAGTGCCTATAATACACCCATCAAAAGATTTCATCAAGGCCTGGTATCTATTGTTGAAATGCTTAAAGAACTAGCAAATTAGTTTTTTAAATGTATCCCTTAACTGTTAGTGAAAATTTTATATTCAAAACAACTGGGCTTAGATCATAGATATGAATTAGATTGCTGTGTAGTTTGACTGTGTTCTGCTAAAGTTATATTCTTAACAAAGTAACCATTTATTATTTAAGTCATTTGTAAAGTTTAAAATACAACAATTGAGCAGTTTGGAGGGTAATTGAATGTTTTCATTTGTGTTGTAAATCTAGTGATAGGAGGACTGGTTTGGCTTCCTGGGTCATAGCAGCCTGGAATTTAATGTGACTGGTCATTAATTTCTCTTTGAACCCTATCGAAAGTTGTAGTTCGTGGTGTGAAATTGAAGTGCATCAGCTGCTTCAAGGTTTGAGTCCTGCTGTAATGGTATCTCACTGGTAATAATTAACATAGCGCACATGAGTGGTGTGTTCCCCTACAAAATTTGATTTATTCATGTACCATTAGTGTCAGATCCTAGGCTATCTAGGAGAAAGATGGATTATTGTGTCTTGTACACCCGACTTTCACACAATGAATGGGAGAGTAGTGATAGCTTTCTGCAGCCATTCTGTGCAGGAAGGTCCCAAAAATAGTATTGTGATGAATGGCTGGGAAGATGTATTCATCGATAAAGAGACAGAAATACCTTCCCATGAGTGAAGAGAACTTTGACCATTTGACAACAGTTAACAAGTAGTCCTTTTGGCTAACAAAAAGCTTTGCCCATCATGGTGGTCAGCATATAGTTGCATCTCTTTGTTTTATCTTCTGGATTTGTCCTTGTTTGTTGTGCTTGATCTGTAGGAATGTTACCTCATTGACTTGGGCTTTTGGATTGTTTCAGCAAGCAATGAAACTTTATTTCATTTCTGGAACACATTCCAGCATTTTTTTTTCAAACTAGTCGTCATGCTGACATTACTCCAATCTAGTGATCTGGGCACATCTAGTGAAGCTGATTCTGTATTTGCTCTCACTATTTTGGAATTAAGTTGTATATCTGAAGATTTTCCAGATTGGTCATGAGTTGTGTGTGGAATTCCTTTTTTTTTTTTTGAGGGGCTATTTTGGGGCTAAGATGTTGAACATTGTTTTGGATCTTTGGCGCTTCTGATGTCTTGTGGATGTTTATTGCCAAACAGTCCAGTAGGCAGTAGTCCCATCACACTGATGCAGATACTTTGTTTTTGACCTGAACAATGCCACATTGAGAGATTCCAATGATTTGATCAAGATGCCCTCATATAGTTTTGTATTTGTCCTTTTGGCAGAAAGCGCAGTTGTTACAACAAAATCTTGCCAAGCATGCTTTGTCAGTAGGAGGGCACGGTGTTAATTGACTAGTTACCATTCGTTTTTTTTTTTTTCCCCCAATGATTCTGTTCTAGACAACATAGTTGCTTCCAGCCTTTGCATTCAAGTCCCACTGTGGGATTATCTTATAGGGGATGGCAGTGAGGACTTCAGGGTCAGGAATGGAATTTTTCCTTAACCTCTGCAAAGTCAAGGGATGGAGCTAAAGGTGAAGTATCAGTATACACCTGTATGTTTATACATTGCATCTATGTCCAAGATCCTATTCTGAACACAGAGCCAAATCCCTGGGCAGGCCGATCACTGTTGGCCTTTCCTTTCCAGCTGCAGTTCCTTCAACTGCCCTTCCCAGAAAAAATGGTTTTCTCTAAAGATGGCAGTGGCAACTTGAGTCTTGCTAGCTCAGTTTCAATTGCAGTTCTTTCTGGAGGGGCGTTGTTGAGATTATTTGAGAGTTTTTGTTCCAAGTTGCAAAGTTAGCTTGCTTTCTTTGACTGCAGAGATGGTGGTCCCCAGGGTGTGGTTCCCCACTCAGGAGAATGTGTAGGCCGACCAAGGACATGCATTCTAGCCCCCTCCCTATTTGGGTGAGCAGAACGTATCCTGAAGAGAATACCAACCATTCTGTTTAAAAGCAGAGAAGTAACAGTAAATCTTCACAATTTGTTTAAAATTCCAACTGAAAGTCTCCAGTTCATTCCAACATGATTCAGAATAAATGTCAATGCACAAGAGATTTACCAAAATTGACCAAGGATGAGGTAATACAGTTATGCCAAGAGACTCAATCTAGGATTGCACTCTTTTTAAAGCAAAAAAAATTGAAGCAAGGTGTTCAAAATGATGTAGCTGTCTTTATAGAACACATGGCAATAAATGTTTTCATTAACAGGACAGTTAGGAAATATAGGGTTCAAGATAATTGGCAAAAAAAAAGGCCAGAGGAAGGATGACGTACTTATTTAGTCAGCAAGTTGTTGTCTAGAATGCACTGCCTGAGGCTAGTAGAAACAAGTTTAGTACTAATTTTCACAAGGTAATTAACTTGAGAACATAGCACTTGCAGAGCTACGGGGAGAGATCAGGACAGTGGGACTAATTTGAAGGAGCCAGCAGAAAGAGTCAAATGGCCACCACCTGTACTATGTATGTTTTTTGTTCTAAAAAATGCAAGAGGTAATAATGTGAAACATTTCACCAAATAGAATTTGTTACAGGAATGTAACTATTCTTAAATTTATTTCTGCAGGGCACCGTGGGTTCTATTTTGGATAGAAAAGATGAGACCAAAACTCAGGATGATATTTGTGAACATCTTGGTAAGAAAACTATGCAGCTAAAGGTCCTGAAATATTTTTGTTTTATTAGATTATGGTATAAGCCACAAACATCTGTTGAGATTTATGATGCCATCTGATGGTAATATTGGACAGTTAGATCCCTGAAGGAAAACTAGCTTCAAAGAACACAATTTTTGTGATTAGTTACCATGGTGGTTTGACACTTGACGTCTACTGCTTTGTGTGAATCGATTTTGTTAACAACAGAACAAGTTTTTTGTACAAAAGAAATAAATGAAGTTGGAAAGGTATTAAATAACCATTATAAGTGCTAGCCTATCTCGTAACACTTTTTTAATATTCAATTCCAGAGAAATATCATTCATATCCCAGCTTTTTAAATATTTACCTAATTTAATTTTTGATTAACACGCCGATTCTCTGCTCTTCAATACTTACTGGATTAGGTGCTGGTTCTGGAAAGACTGACCTAGTTATGGTTTTAAACCCAAGGACCTTTCAGTAATAACATAGACTTTACAAATTCGAACTTTTAGACTTGTACATGAGCTTTCATGGCTTGGAAATTCCAGATCCACAGAAACCACTTCTACTGAGGTAGCTGATTCCCCTAAACTAAAAGTTTTTTGTTCTTTTTTTCTGAACTGAGACCTTTGAACTTTAACTTTGAAAGTTAAACTAACGGCATTGTGTTACCTCTATCTAATACAGGCTCGGTGGGATAAACATTTATCCATTAACACTTAATAACACTTGCATGGATTTTCCCTTCACCACACTTAACTGCAATCCTATCCTTTCTTGAAACTAATCTACTTGGATCATTGTCCAAACGACTGACCTGTTTTTTTTAAATGGTACCTCCACAGATCTCACTCACTTCCAACTGCCTCTTTTGGGTCCAAATCCCAAAATATATATGGCATTCACCTTTCACAACAACTGCCAGAAACTTATTTTTCAATGATCGGCATTTTTCCAGAGCCATCCGATCAGTCATATTCTTAAGTATTTTAAGAGTGAGCATTTGAAGTGCAGAAAGAGCTTGCATATATACAGCATTATCACCTCTGTTGAATAACACAAAATGGTTTGTTACTCAGAATTGTTCATTGGTTAAGGAGTGTGCAGGCTAGATTACTGGGATGAGTTGTTTGTCTTATGTAGTGGCATAAACTGGTTTAACATCCGTGTGAACCACAGGAAAAAAGCATACTATCGTACTCTAGATGTGTCGGGCAAGGATTTTTGCTTAAGTTTTCAAAATGAAGCTTGAACTCAATGAGCAATTAGACTTCTGAATTGGCTGCGTTAAACTTGAACGAATGCTAGCACTTTGTCTTTCCAAGGGAAAGAGTTGTCCATTCAAGCTTTGCTGTAAATACTCCACGTCTTTCTAGGCTGATATTGAGAATCCTCTTGATGTCCTGACCAATATTTGTCCATCGACCCATAATTACTAAAACAAAATATCTGTTCATTGGGCAGCACGGTGGCTTAGTGGTTAGCACTGCTGTCGCAGCACCAGGGACCCGGGTTCGATTCCACCCTCGGGCGACTGTCTGTGTGAAGTTTGCTCATTCTCCCCATTGTCTGCGTGGGTTTGCTCCTGGTGCTCCGGTTTCCTCCCACAGTCCAAAGATGTGCAGGCTAGGTGGATTGGCCACGTTGAATTGCCCGTAGTGTTCAGGGGTGTGTAGACTAGGTGGGTTATAGGGGAATGGGTCTGGATAGGATGCTATTTGGGGGGGTCAGTGTGGACTTGGGCCAAAGGGCCTGTTTCCAGACTGTAGGAAATCTATGAAAAATCTATGAAATTTCTCTCTCTAATATTCAAATTAATTAGTTCACTTGTCTACATTACAACAGTGTTTGTAGTTTTTAAGTACTTAATTTGGCTGTGAAACATTTTAGAGATGTCCTGATCTCAGGACAAACTACATAGCAGAACCAAGCTGAAAATAGACAAATAGATTGTCAGCTGTAATCTTAAAATTTAATTACTGTGATTTAATAGATTACAAATCAATTTCTACAGATCTGACTCACTTAAAAGACAGGAATGTTGAGGATCTCTCTGGAGGAGAGCTGCAAAGATTTGCATGTGCAGTGGTGTGCATTCAAAAAGCTGATATGTAAGTTTCCAAAAGAATTTTAATCTTTTGTTATTTGTATATTCCTTTCTCCCCCTCTCTGTCTGTCGCTGACCCTCCTCATGCTCTGCAGCTGCCCCTCCCCCTTTTAAAAGAAAGGTCATCCTGCTTTCCACTTTCTTTAGTGATTTTCTTTAAGACCACCTTTCGGTTGAATTGGCCCAAGATTTCATGATAGTTCTACACCATTTTCTCATGTAGGATCGTTGGTCAGATTGCCAGGAAATTAATTTGATTCAACAATGTTGCGTTTTGAACACTGCAAAGCAAAACCAGGACGTGAATGAGATTGTATTCATATTTGGCCTCTTTCTGTCCCCTTGATTTCCATTGATGACTTGTATATGTTTCAATATGACAATGAACTTTTTATTTGACATGGAGTACGACTGTATCTCTTGTTCAGATTGTATTGGTGTTAAGATATTTGTTTATCCTTTGACTTCTGGAAGGATTTTGAGGTACTACTTTGAAGTAAATTCTGCCAACCAAAATGATGTATTTCTTCTCAGTTTCATGTTTGATGAGCCCTCCAGTTACCTGGATGTTAAACAGCGTTTGAAGGCTGCCATCACCATTCGCTCTCTTATAAATCCAGATAGGTAACCTTCTAATATGTTATGCCTTCAAGTAATGACCCATTGCACAACTGTAGCTCTCCGTACTACATCAGCTACAATTATTCAACCATGTTAAATTGGCAACTAAATTTTTAGTGGCTGTCTGTATTCTATCTCTAGTTTTTTTTTTGCTGGAGCTATTTAAATGTCAGTATTGTATATTGGAGAAGTTAATGCATTACAATAGCAGTAGATTTCTTGAATTAGCTGTGGTTAATTTGCTATAAAGGTAAATTCATAATTCTAATTTCAGTATGTTTCAATTGTATTATAAGCCAAATCTGTCATTTGTTGAAAGGCAGTCTATTGCCTCTTGAAACAAAATAACATATCCATTAACAGATTGAAGAGTTAGAGCTCCAATGTCTGAATATCTCCTCTTGCTATTCAGATGGACTCATTAGTGCATGAGTTGCAATTGTATGAATACAGTCTATCGCCTGACCCCTCTTGTGAAATTCATTTATTAGTCAACAGACCCTTTTTGAAGTTGACAGTGACACTGTTGCCAAAGCATTTTGGTAGTTTTGTGATTCTTTAATGTTTTTTTTACTATGTAAGTCAACATTAACTGCAGAAGTACAAATTTAGTGGTTACAATTATAATTCATTTTTTTGTGGTGGAGGCATTCAAGTGGACATTGGGTATTTATTTGGATGGTAGTTGTGTGAAGAGTTACAGGGAAAAGGCGAGGAATTGGCACTAGATAGTAGAGCACAGAGGCCTTCTGCCTCAGTCTTATTTGAAAGTTGTGTAGATCTTCAAGCTTAAAGAATATTCAAAAGGCAATGTCTGCTGGAACCTGTAACTGCGCATGCACACCATTTCAGACCCAATATGTTGCCATATGAAATTTATGTATGGGGAAAGAGTTAGGTAAGGATTGGGTGGGGGGAGGTGGGGGTGTGTTAATGAGGACATGGGCAAAGGGGAGAGGAAATGAGGATACAGAATGGGATTTGTTGTGGGAAGGAAGAGGAGAATTGGGAGTCTCTTGTATCCCAGGTCCTAGACCAATCCCGCTGAAGTGTGTCAAACGCGCATAACTGATTTTTAAAGAAGTGCATGGTGCTATCAGCAATGCTATCAGCAAATGCAGCCTATTCAAAATTGTCCTTGCATGACACTTCATGTTGACAAAATATGGATGTCTTCATGGATGCTGAGGTGCATGGTTTGGAACCTCAGATTCTGTTTAAAGCATCGTTTCTTGTTAATTAGTATAAAACCTCAATTTGCTCATGTTATCTATATTCTGATTGAAGATATATTTGCCACTGTGGTGATAATGCTATTTTTAAAACAACATTTCAAGTCTGTATTTCAAAATTGAAATGGGATCAACAAGGGAACAGGAAACTTACCATAATTTAAACCCAGCTACCTGAGTGCCTCTTACGTTAAATGTTTTTGAAGTTTTTTTTTTCCATTGTTTCCATTGGTCAGCACAAATTTCAATTGATCTAAAGTCAATAACCTGCTGAATTTCTTTTCAGCTTTAAGTGAATTTTCAGACAGTTCCATTGATGAGAATATTTTGAATTGCCTTAATGAAACGTGCCGTTTTTAATTTTATTCTTATCGACAAATAACCTTTCCTAAACTTTATTTTAATTAAAATTGATTCAGTGCTTTAAAGTTTACAGAGCATTATTGGTAGAACTAATTGTTTGAGCACAACTTTATTTGGGTACAGGCTGCAGTAATTGTTCTATTAGATAGAGTATGATGTTCTCATTTTTGTAACCAGATATATTATCGTTGTGGAGCACGATTTGAGCGTGTTGGATTACCTTTCTGATTTCATTTGCTGTTTATATGGCGTGCCAAGTGCATATGGTGTTGTCACCATGCCTTTCAGTGTTCGAGAAGGTAAACTCTGAATTAAATCCTTAATATTAAACTTGGAAAGATTTTTTAAAGTTCACCTGCAAGCTGCATGCAAAAACCATCACAAATTTTATGAATCACCAAATCATAGCATTATTTTGTATTCCTTTCCACATTAACAGCTGATTTTGTTTTTGTTGCTGCAGTTAAACTGCAGGTCACTGAGCATTACAGGTGAACATCATTGAGTTTTACTTTGTGTGCACACTTAATTTTATGATGAGTAGACTAGCCTTTCTTACTCTTAATGAGCATTGAGATTTGAAATAGTTCTATGTACTGCACAGGAACTCGTTACATTTAACTTTTAAAAAAGTCCTTTTTCATGCTGTTCACATTTTTGAGTCTTCAGTATCACATAGATTACTACATGTCATTGTCTCTGTGTTAAATTTGTTGCATGGTCAAACTGGTAGTTTTAACTTACCATCACAAAGTTCTATAACTAGTATGAAAATAAACTTCACTTCTTCTTTAAGTGATCATTTACTTACTATTGTTACAGTGACGTGTTTTATTTCAGAATATTTACATTCGAACATAATTGCTGTGACCTTGCAAATATGCATCTGTAACATAATAAAATTTTAACTGGCTTAAATACATAACTTGTGGTAATGTGCAGTTTCTATTACTGGGGGCATTATAGGAAATGGCTGAAGCTAATGTTTTGAAGCTAATATTGTCGCATGTTATTGCTTTGACATAAACCCAACAACGCTGAACTGACAACTTTCCCATCAAGTCTTACTGTTTTTAATTTTCTTCTCAGTTAGAACACAGGGTATGTTTCTATATCATTAGTTCTTTCAAAAACTGTAATGGATATTTTATTTCCCAACAGGTATCAACATATTCTTGGATGGATATGTGCCAACAGAAAACTTGAGATTCCGCGATGCTTCTCTGATTTTCAAAGTTGCTGAAACAGCAAATGAGGAAGAGGTCAAAAAAATGTGCCGATATCATTATCCAAAAATGAAGAAAAAGATGGGCGAGTTTGAACTGGAAATTGGGACTGGAGAGTTCACAGATTCTGAAATCATGGTAATGCTGGGAGAAAATGGTGAGTGTTTAATGTTGTAAACAAGTAACGATATTTCAAAATAGATGCTTGGTGTTTTGAAATCTGATGTAGTGAAGTGTTTGAAAAAGGTTAAAAGCAATGGGCAATCATGGAATTTGTGTGATACCTTTATGTACAGAAGTAAAATAGCCATCAGTTTTTGAAAATAAGGAAAAAAACAAGGAAAATTGTGATCACTTAAAACTGTTAGATTTGTGATCTTGCAACTACATACTATGTAGCTCTTTTATACATTCTGTAATTACTCTGTATCTGATTATTTATTGTTTCAACAGGTACAGGGAAGACCACATTCATCAGAATGCTGGCTGGAAGATTGAAACCAGATGAAGGAGGTAATGTGCTTTTTATGTAATCTTTGCAAATTGAACTTTGAACTCATGCTGTGAATTCTGACATAATGACTGTATAAAATATGCAACTAATAAATATGCTTCACCTGTAGGTGCAGTGCCTGTGCTGAATGTCAGCTACAAACCACAGAAGATTAGCCCCAAGTCCCAAGTAAGTAGTAAAGTCTTTCTGATTTATTTATTTATTTTTTGTTTTGTTTTGTTTTGTTTGGTCGCGCCCCAATCCCACAAGATTATGGGAACTTGATTGCTGGAGCAGGTTACTGAAAGTCACTTGGACTTTTTCAGTAGCATCTTATCCGATCTTATTTAAACATTAGACTTCAAGCTGTTCAAATTGATTCTTAATTATGATTTTTAATAATTGGAACCATCAATTCTGAGTTGAAAAGAAGTTAAATGGCAAGTGTACTTGCCTGTAGCTGAATTATTCAGCCAGGAAAATTTATATGGTCAACTTATAATAACCATGATTGGTCCAGATCATTGTTCGCTTTCTTTTCTTGTGTGCGGTCTTTTTATTGCGCCATGTCATCCCTACTGTGCACCTTTACGTTTTTTAAAGGCAATTTTAGTTATGCATAGTCGATTTTGTTCTTTTCATGTGGTGCTTATTGGCTTGCACCGCTTAGAACAACATTGGTGCTCACTAAATTACTGAAGTTGTAGAAAAAATTGTGTCCTAATTTTTCAAATGGCAAGAAAAGTTCCATGATTTTTAACTTTGTCATGCAATTCTAGTTGTATGTGTTGCAGTAGGTTTTAGAGATGGAACTTCAGCAATGAATGGTTGTGGCTTTTAGAAACAGTATCTCTGGTTTACTCTTCCAGGGGACTGTTCGCCAGCTGCTTCATGAAAAAATCAGAGATGCCTACACCCATCCACAGTTTGTGACTGACGTAATGAAACCATTACAGATTGAAAGCATCATTGATCAAGAGGTGCTGGTTTAGATTTTTTTCATATTCAAGTAATGTCTTGTGTAGTTCTTTTGATTAATGTAAAAGTGTATTCTTAAGGGAGATGTTTGTCATGCTATAGTCACTGCGAGCTAAGAAATATAATTAGCGTGCTCATCATTTAGTTAGCCAGAATCTTTATCCCTAATTATGAGCCAGAAGACCCTGCTGAAAGTGTACACAAGGACAGGTTCTCAGATGCAATGGCTACTGCAAATAAACAGTTCACTATTGGATTTTCCATTTATCAAGTAGCTTTCATGTAGAAAATTGTCTACCATCCTTGAGACGTGAAGTAAAAAGTGTCAAAGAAAAAATTTAGAAGGGTGATGACAAACATTGTGAATAGAATAAATTTTAAATTGGGTTTGAAGAAATATGGAGTAGTTGCACAATAAATTACAGGAGAAAATTCTAGAGTGGAATCTAGACTGCTGAAGGTGTGATGGTTAACGGATATGTAAGGGTTGGATGTACAAAAGGTCAGAATGAGGAGAAAACCAATGGTTTTGAAGGAGTTGTAGGGCTGGAGGTGGTTATGAATATGGGATGGACAGTCCCATGGCAGGACTTAAAAATGTAGTAAACAGTTTTTAATTGCAGGCTGGTAGTGACAGAATGAATATGAAATTAGCTGAGTTTAGAAGAAGATGCATATCACAATTGTCTCATTGATAATATAGTTCAGAACTAGGCTTAATACAGTAAAAAGGTGGTCAAAGTAATTGGGCCAAATGGGGACCAAAAAAGGAGATTTATGCAGGATGAGCGAGAGAGAAAGACAGAGGCAGAGATATCACTGAAAGTATTTAAAAAGGAGGTAGGTAGATTTCTTGAAATGAGGTTAATGACTACTGAGTTGTCATGAAAGAAGTTGAGGCCTGGGTCATATCAGCCATGATCTTGATGAATGGCGGGGCAGGTTTGAGGGCCAAAGGGCCTACTCTTGCTTCTATTTCTTATGTTCTTATCAGAGCATGGCTTGGGTACTAAGTGATTTATTTTTCATCTGATCTTACAATGAAGATGGTTGTAGTTTTTGAGAGTTCAGTCACTGGTTGCACTGAAAATTGATAGAAAAGGAAAGGCTGCCTGTAGTTAAAAGTTGATTTATCACTGGGACTGGATCACGTGCATCTGAAGGAATTAAAGGTAGGATTTGCAAAGAGTTTGGCCATAATGTTTCTATCCTCTCAGATGCTAGCATAATGCCAGAGAACTGGAGAATCAAACAAATGTATAAAGATAGTCGGGGAATTACATGCCGGACAGTTTAACCTCTCTCTGGGCCAAATTAACTGTTTGCTCAAATGTGAATTAATTAAAGCCGGCTAGATTTGTTAAGGGCAAATTTCGTTTAACAAGTAACGAACTGCAGGTCATGTGGCATGCATGGACTGGCAACTGATAAAATACCACACAACAGCAGGTTTGCCAGCAGAGTTGAAATCCATGGAATGAAAGGGGAAGTGACAGCATGAATATGATGTTAGTTGAATGACAGAAAACAGTAATTGGTGAATGTCATTTCTGAAGGACTGTGTGTATAGTGAGGTTTCCCAGGGGCTGTTAAGAGGGCCATTGGTTTTTTTTTTTGGATCTACACTAATGACTAGTGTTTGAGTGTGTAGGGTACAACTTCAGAATTTGCAATTGAGACACAATTTGGAACTCTCATAAACTATGAACAGGATAATAAGACTCCAAGAAGATATAGGTGAGTGAAAAGAGTTACATGGCAGATGAAATGTAATGCAGAGATACGTGAAGTGATTCATTTGATAGGAAGAATCAGGTGAAGCAGCACAAAAGTACTGAATACAATCCTGAAGGGAGTACACTAACAGTGACAGTGTGACACTTAGGGGCATGTGTAAACTCACTGAATTTGGCAAAGCAGGTTGAGACAGTGATTTTAAAAAGCATACAAATCCTGGGCTTTATAAATACACTCAAAGTGGAGGTTCTGCCACCAAATTAATGGTATAGTGGACAGTGAAGAAGGCAAACTAAGAGTGCAATTGGATCTTGATCAGCTGGGCCAGTGGTCTGACGAGTGACGGATAGAGTTTAATTTAGATAAATGCAAAGTGTTGCATTTTGGTAAAACAAACCAAGGCAAGACTTAGACGGCTAAATGATAGGGCCTGGGATTGGGGGTGTTGTCGAGCAGGAAGATCGAGGTACAGTTACATAGTTCTTTGAAGGTGGCTCACAGACAGGATGGTGAAGAAGGCATTTGGCACGCTTGCCTCCATTGGTGAGAGCATTGAGTGCAGGAATTGGGATGCCATGTCATAGCTGTACAATGCATTGGTAAGGCCACATTTGGAGTACTGCGTACAATTATGGTCGCCCTGCTATAGCAAGGATGCTATTAAACTGGAAAGGGTGTTTTTAAAAAAAAAAAAAATTGATAAGGACATAACTCAAATCTTCCAGTCTTGGTAATAGGGAGAGGCTGGATAGGCTGGGACGTTCCTCCCTAGAATGTAGGAAGCTGAGGGGTGACCTTTATAGAGGTTTATGAAATCATGAGAGGCCTAGATAAGGTGAATAGCCAAGGTCTTTTTTTTTCCCCAGGGTGGGGGAGTCTAAAACTATAGAGCATTCGTTTCAGGTGAGAGGGGAAAGATTTAAGAGACCTGCGTATATGGAACAAGCTGCCAGAGGAAGTGGTAGAGGTAGGTACAATTACAACACTTAAAACTTATTTGTCAGGTAAATGAATAGGAGAAGTTTAGAGGGATATGGGCCAAATGCAGGCAAATTAGATTAGTTCAGTTAGGCATGAATGAGTTAGGCCAAAGCGTCTGTTTCTGTGCTGTATGACTCTAGTAAAAAGGCAGAAGATGGGGACGTATTGAAACTGGACTTGGTAAGTCAGGTTTGTTACAAGGAAAGTTAAGATTACAGATGTACTGGAAAATTGTTGTACTAGTGTACGTGATTTAAGTCAAATAAGGTGACTCAACAATGTGGCTTAGCATGGTGAGTTCTTAACTGGTGTTACAAAAAGTGTAAGTTGTATTGGTAGAACTTAAGTGATCCCAGTAATAGTATTTATACTTCTCTGTTCACCTTGCTGTGAAATACAGCAGCTTAAGTTTTATCTGGTGACATCTCGCTGATTATTTGGTCCAATATGTAGAAGGCCTGAATATCCAGGTTAAGTTATGCTCTGCGTCTTGTTCTATGTGTAAACAAATGTGAATCCGCTTCAATAACAAGATGCTTAGCAACTGATGCTGTGTAGTCAAGACGCAGAAATAAACTGTTAAGGCGTCTGAGGGTTTAATTGGGTGAAACAGTGCAAGGTTGAAATGGGCCATGTTATGGAGTTGGAACTTTCATTTGTACATGTACAATACCTATGTGCTGCTTCTTGGGTTACTGTCCAAGTTATAAGGATGAATGAACAAGTGTTAGAACTGTTGTTGTTGTTGTTAAACTGACTAGGAGGCCCTAAGTTGTAATTTTAGCTAACTCATGGTAGATAAATGGCAGTGCCATCAATTAGTAAAGCAATTAAAACGTGGAATATTAGAATGTTCGTAAGGATAGGATCTTGAGTTTTAAGTGCAAGTGGTCTTTGTTGGTGAGGCTGTTGGTTGGAAATTAAGACTGAGGTCAAACAGTGCACAACCTGAAACCATCCAACAACAACTTAGAAATCTGTAGCACTTTGGATATTGTGAAACATCTTTATAATCCCTTTGGGAAGCACGTTTTAAAATATGGCACTGAGCGGAGATATTTGGGAAGATGATCAAAAGCTCAGTCAGAAATAGTAGTTTTGAAGAAGTGCCTTAAAGGGGAAAACATCATGTAGAAGAGCAGAGAGATTTACGGGGCTTGGGATAGTTCCAGAGTTTGCGGTGAAGGCTGGCTGCCAGTGATGGAGCAGTTAAAATCAGAGATGGTCATTATTTAGACAAATAATAGCCACTGTTCTAAAGTACTGCAGCCAAGCCCACTAAAGGTATAAGTCATCTCTGAACCTGAACGTTGAGGAGAGATGTGGATGGAAGGTGATTAGTGAGAAGAAAACTGGGGAGTGACTTTTTTTTTGAAAGGCCGAAGCTGGTGTCTGCTTCTTGACCAAGAATGTTTAATAATTCAGACTGCTGTAAAACTTCTAACTTAAATTGTCAAGTTCATAGAAGTAATCTTTGTCTGTATAAAACTTTCTGCTTTTGTTTTCCTTTTTAATAAACTTTTGTTATCATGGAGGTTTGGAATTTGGGCATATTTGAAGAAACTGGGTGATGTCAATCTGATCCTACGTAGTTATAATATTTGAACGTTTTTATTTCAACATTGTATGTGATGCCTGTGCACCACTTCTTTGGTTCCTGTCCAAGTTATAATGACAAATGGGCAAGTGTTAGAGCTGCTGTGAAACTGAGGTCCTAAGCTGTGATTTTAGATAAATCTTAGATGAATGGTTGAGCCATCAGTTTCGTAAAGCAAGTAAAAGCTCAGAAATGTAAGAATGCTAGGAGGGCTAGGGTATTGAATTCTAATCTGGTTTTCGGTGATGTGGAAGAAACATCTCGCCTCGTATTGAGCGGTTTCAGCAGCATATAAAGGTGGTATTGTTACTAAACTGTTAAAGCTGCTGCATGGAATCTTGCAAGTTTGAATCTAATGCCATGAGCTATCTCTGGAGAGCTTTATTTGTGAATCCATTTTGTTAAACTCAGTTAATTTTCCTTCGGTATTGTTTTCAGTATCATTGTCAAATGTTTACCCCCGCAGGTCCAGAATCTATCTGGAGGTGAATTACAACGTGTGGCACTGGCTCTTTGTCTAGGTAAACCAGCTGATGTCTACCTGATTGATGAACCATCAGCATACCTGGATTCTGAACAGCGTCTAATGGCTGGAAGGGTAATTAAACGGTGAGTATTTTGGGACAATCTGAGGTCTTTATTTACTAATCACTTTTTAAGGTCAGCTTGACAAAATTGATTTAAACTTTCCAGCCTGTTAAGTGTTCAGTGTACATTTCAGGCTGACACTAATTGGTCCTGACGTTATGGTGAGGCATTAAATAAAGTTCTCACTTACCTGCTGCAATTGGAAAAAGATTTGGAAGTTCTTCTAGTGTCCTGACCAAGATGGTGTTCTCAACATTTGTCACCAAAGAGAGATTGAAACTTATGCAATGAGAAACCAAAATCTCTTGCAAGCTGCTGAAAAGCATGATGGTGGCAGATTCAATAACCTCCAAAAAGGCAATGGATAAATGCTTAAAGGGAAACACTGTACAGGACTTTGACAAAAGTGCAGTGGAATGGGATTAATTGGATAGCTGTATTAAAGAGCAACACAAGCTTTCTTGTGCTTTTATGATTCATGCATTAATTTGCTGTAGTGTGATCTTGCTGTGTTATAAATGGCTACTGTATTAGCCTGCGTAACCAGTGCTATCAACTGTGTCAAAAAGCTTCTGTAGTTTGTAGTACTGAGATTTTACGACTCACTTTCCAAAAAATGTACTGTTCATCAGATGCCAACTGATGTTCTTATAAAGTTGACTGTGGTTGTAAATGTGTTTATATTTCATACATTTATGAAATGCAGTAATGTGTAGTGCTATCAACTATCTAGATTTACTAATGACTGAAAATCGTAATATTTTTAAGCATACGTTAAATCTAACATACATTGTTTTCTCTGGCTATTCTGAAATGGCTTTATTATTTTGACTCTTTTTAAATTACAGAATTGTTAGTGATTAACTTTTTTTTAAACTTGTAGTTTCATTCTCCATGCAAAGAAGACTGCCTTTGTTGTGGAACATGACTTTATAATGGCCACCTATTTGGCTGACCGTGTGATTGTATTTGATGGAATTCCATCTAGGAGTACAATAGCTAATCCGTAAGTTTTTTTTTTCTCAGAGTACATCCATTTTTTTGTTTCATAATTTAGAGAAATTTCACGAGTGGTTAGTGTAAACTCGAGACAGTAAGCATCTAAAATTTAGGTGTTTTAGTGCTTACTGTCAGTTTTTAGTGTGGCAAAAGAACTTACAACAGACAAAAAAAGTGATTCTAAATAGCATACACTAAGATTTATTAGACCAGGTGGAATGCCTGGATGACAGTATTGTGGGAGTTTGAGAGGCTGTCCTTTGAGGACATCCCTCCACTAGATGTCACTGTCTTGAATCTTTCTGACTTTGTTACTGAACTGAAGCCTGTGTTAGAGACACTCAACAGATCAGGAGGGAAAGGAGAATCTGGTGAGTTCGTATCAGACCTTGAGCACAGTTTTTTTTTTGTAAAGAGGTGCAGGATGAGAATACAATTGACGACATGACCAGTAGTATACAGAGTATAGGGAAACAAGAAGAAATAGACTAGGAGGATCTGCAGAATTTGATCCTATCCATCAATTCTAATAGGTAATATATACTACTACCTTTGTGATAGTTATAGGAGAATCAGCAATTAGTCATTTGGTAGCTCAGATCTTGAGTATGACTGAAGAAAAACTTTTGAAGCTTTCTGTCTTGCTGTTGTCAGGAGAATTCACAAGAATACCAGTAAAGGGGAAAACCAACATTTGTACTGCATGACGGGAGACTGTTGAATGGCTGGCAAATAAACTCTGTATTCTCCATGGCAATGGACCAGAAGTTAGTGATGATTGACAGTTAATTGTCTGGCTTTTATTTAAATTTCAAGCCAGGCAGATTGATCCTGATTTGATGAAGAAATGGGCTTGGCATGCTTTCAGCTTGACTGATAATCCTAAATTTGTTGTTAGTGTAATTACTAGTAAACATTGCAGTTGGACATCTGGATAATTCTGAATCAGTTCTGTTGGACACTTGAGTTTTACAATTGCAGGCTAGTCAGGTATAGTCAGTACCTTTTATTGTAAATAGCTGAAGACATATGCAATAATCCACCAGTCTTTGGGACGTAAGGCCTTCATACCTGGAATCAGCCTGGCACTGATTCATGTGAATCCTTAAGAGTAATAGGTAGAATATCATTTTGGCCTGACAACAGCATCCAGTTGTCATTCCTGCATTTTAGCAGCAAGAAACAGCTAACCTCGCCTGTTTCTGCTTTATTGGTATTGTTACAAATTGTCCTGATGAGTACAAGACAAAAAGCTTCAACAAAATGTGCTCAGAATTTATCGTGACAGAGAACATCAGTTGAAGGTGGCAACCAAGAGTCTCAATGTTACGTTTTGCCCACCTCTTGCTAGGGTAAGTGACATTTCAAATTGTCTTAAGGATTTTGAAGATGATGAAGATCCATTTGTTGTGTCCATGTTTGGGCCAACAAGATAAGGGACGAGAAAAAATGCAAAGAATCTGTTTAGACGTTTTCAGATCTAGGCGTTAAATAGAGAAATCTCTGGATTAGTAACTGACTGGATGCAAATTAGCATAGGAATATTAAATTGTGAAGGTACACATGTTGCTGAAGGAGTTGAGAAAGAGGTGTTCCATTGATTTGGACATTGGATTCACTAATACTGCAGGAATAAACTGTGCTGTTGGGACAAGCTGTAACTGAATCATGGTGGGACCAGAGTAGGAGCAAATTAGACGAATAGGGGCTTTCAAATTCAATTTGTAGACTATTAAATAGTAACCATTCTGATGCACAGTTGCAAGTTGGTAAGGACTGAAACTAAATGGGGAGGCAGTGGCCTAGTGGTATTTTCGCTGGACTGTTAATCTATAGACCCAGGTTCAAATCCTGCCATGGCAGATTGTGGAATCTGAATTCAATAAATATCTGGAATTAAGAAGCCAATGATGACTGAGAATCCATTGTCAATTGTTGGAAAAACCCATCTGGTTCACTAATGTCCTTTAGGGAAGGAAACTGCCATCCTTACCTGGTTTGTCTTACATGGGGCTCCAGACCCATAGCAATGTGGTTGACTCTTAACTGCCCTCTGGGCAATTAGGAATGGGCAATAAATTGCTGCCTAGCCAATGATGCCCTCATCCCATGAATGAATAAAAAAAAAATCGGGTTATAAAAGTCTATGGGAAAGTTAGGGAAAATTAACAAATAATCTACTCTATTTAAGGAGAAAGTTACTCCAGTAGCAAAAGATAGAACAAAAAAGTAGGCAATGACTATGTGCTTTGGATAGAGTTAAGAGAAACAGGGATTTAAGACTGCACTGGAAGGTGTGATCAACCTAGGAGCTATGATACAGTTGAATACCAACACAAAGTTTAATCTAGCAAAACCAAAGTGGTTTAAAAGAAATTTTTAACTTCTGTATGTCTTGGATTAGCAAACAGTCTGTTGTCAGGTAGATGGCAAATGCTTTGAATGTGCTCATGATACAGTTTTGCAACATGTGCCAGCAGGCAGTGTTAGATTTAGGCTGTTAATTAAATCTTTTACATCACTATCAATGAGTGAATGATTTTTTTTCTAGTGGTGTTGTGACAAAGTTTAACATGCTGTTTGAAAGGGAGAAATGCAAAAAGGCTATCCAGGTTCTAGATGCAAGTAAGGCTGACTTTGATGCAATGAATAAATAGGAATTGTCAATATTTAAATTGTGCAAATTTGTTAATAGAAAAAAATGACTCTAGTGGTTGTCATTAAAAACATTTAAAGGTTATATAGGACTTATTTATATCCCCAAGTGTGAAATCTTTACTTGACAGAAAAAAAAAGCCATGACGACGAAAGAGGTATAACTAAGAGAAACCACATAAGTGGGGGGGAAAAAAGATTCTGGAAAGTAGGAATGATACAAAGAACAAGTAACAGTAGACAGTAAGAGTTGAAAAAGGGGTATATGAAAATGAACTTGCAAAGGATAGAACATTGTGAGTGTCTTTATTCTAACATAAGATCATAAATAGGAATGGGCTGAATGACATTGTTCCAATCAACAATACCATGATTGTGAAACTTTTTTTTGAAAATCTGGATGGGGCTAGGAGAATTTTTAAAATTATGCACACCAAGTTATGATACGGAGTTTGCTGCCTAAAAGATTGTGATGGCAGATTCATTATCACTTTGAAAGGGGAATTGGATGCATACATTTAAAAGTAGACATCTGCAGAGCTATAGGAAAATAGCAGAGTGTAGAACTTACTGGATAGCTCTTTCAAAGAGCCAACACAGTGAGCCAAATGGCCTTCTACAACGCTTTGCAATTCTGTGTTTGTTTCAAATCTGAGGTTAAGATTCTAAGCAATAAAGGGCAAAGCTAGGCATATGCAGTTAGGCTACAGTTCAGCCATGATCTTATTGCAACATAGAAACAGGAGTTGGCCAGTTTATCCTTTAAGCCTGTTCCAAGTTCATATTGCTAGTAGTAATAGGGGTTCCAGGATTAGAGTTTTAGGCATTTAAATGCAGGATTGATGGCTGGCAGGCAGGCTGCAAAAATAGGAAAAATGGTTTGGGGCCAGATTCCCTGTAGGCAGGTTGCTAGTGGGGTCGAGAACCACTATAATGGAAATTTGCAGCCTTTTAGAGGACAATTAAGCCAAAATAGGGCTATTTCTCAGGTACAGTGGTACTTTCTCAACAATGCATGGGTTGCATGACAAGTAAGAAGGAGAAAGAGTGTCTAATTTGGATAGGAATTCCTGAAGGTAGATATTTTATAATCAGCCCATTTAGAGGTATGTGAACCCAGGCTTCCTAGCTCAGAGGTAAGGACACTGCTATTGCACCACACTTACCCACTGCCTCGGGTTAAATATTTTGATCAACCTGTTCAAATTTATTTTGACACTTTTGAAGCAGGTGGGACTTGAGCCTGGGCCCAGAGATAGGCATATTACCAGTATGCCACACGAGCCCTATTTGTCTCCGGTTAATACCCTAGGTTCAACAATTGTCGGCTGCTTCTTTGTTGACCTTCCTAATATCATGTGGTCAGAATAGGGACTTTTGCCTATGTTCAGCATCGTTTGTTATGTTTTAGTCACTGAAGTAATCCATATGCAAATACAGCACGACCTGAACAATATTCAGCCTTGGCTGACAAGTAACATTTGCACCACAAAAAATGCCAGAAAATGACCATCTCCGCTTGAGAAAAACTAACAATCACCCCTTGACATTCAGTGCAATACTGTAGCTGAATCCACCCTCTATCATCCTCCTGGGGGTTACTATTGACCAGAAACTGAACTGGATTAGCCCTATAAATAATGCAGCTACAACAGCAAGCCAGAAATTAGGAATTCTGCAATAACTAACTCACCATCTGACTCCCCAAAACTGTTCACCGTCCACAAAACACAAGTCAGGAGTGTGGTGGAAAACTCTCTACTTGCCTGGATGAGTAGAAGAACAAAAGTATCGTGGCAAAGTGGGAAATCAACTTCCAGTGTCTTAACCATTGTGTAAGGTCAGAGTGACAGGAGCTGTTCCTTTTGAAGTAAATAATTCAGATAATCTGCTACAAGAGAAAGTTGGTTTCACTCCATTAAAGGCCAATGAGAGAACTACTGTTTTGACTTCTTTTTAAGACTGACCTTACATAAGGACTTGAGTTCAAAAGTCGAAGTTTTGCAGTAATAGCTATATAGCATGGAAACAGACCCTTCAGTCTAACCAGTCTGTGACGAGTGTAATCCTAGACTAAAACTAGTCCCACCTGCCTGCTCCTGACTCTCATCCTTTGTGCTGCCATCCTCTCTAGAGTACCTATCTCAATTCCTCACACCTTCCACTGTAACCTTAAGTGGCACATCCATGAATTGTGGAGTTTCTTTTGGTTACATTTTGATTACTGCAATGCGTACCACTAACATTTAAATATCCACCACCACCCTTCCCAACACAAACGTACATCTCATCTAATTGGACACTAGTCCCAGTTGCGTCCTCTTTTCAAATTCTTCTCTTTCCTCCACTATGTAAATGTAATAGCTGATGATTTTAATGTATATAGATCACAAAAGTCTCAACTAATGAATCTTCTATGGATAGAGATCACGATTCAGGACAGGACTGAGTTCAGCTAGATTGCTGCTCTGTCAAAATATGAGCATAATAATTCAGAATTAATAAATTACCATGTTGTTCATCAAATTTCATGCTCATTCTTGAATAATTCAGTTGGTTACTTCGACTAACGTAGCTGTGCTTGGTGAATGGATTGCATATGAGCACGGTGGTTAACAGTGCTGCCTCACAGTGCCAGGGGCCCGGGTTAGATCCCACCTTCTGGTGACTGTGGAGTTTGCACATTCTCCGTGTCTGCGTGGGTTTCCTCCCATGGTCCAAAGACGCGCAGGCTAGTTGGATTGGCCATGCTAAATTGCGTGTACTGTTCAGGGATGTATAGATTAGGTGGGTTATAGGGGGATGGGTCTGGATCTGGGTGGGATGCTCAGAGGGTCAGTGTGGACTTGTTGGGCCGAAGGGCCTGTTTCCACACTGCAGGGATTCTATGAAAAAAAAAAAAAAATTTCTACAAGAATGTGTCTGAGTAAAATGTGGTAGTCCTTTGAAATTTGAGTCTCCCTGAAAATCCTCTTTGTTGATTACTAGATTGGCCTAATACAGTAAATGTTGTCTCTGGATAAAATTGGCACTCAACATTTGACTATCTGAATCCTACGTGGTCTTAAATGACCTTTCCTTGTCCCTACTTTGTGCTCTTTTATAAGGTTAACTTTATGATTTTATAGACAGACTGTGTTATAAAGTGCCACTAGCAGTAGTTGTTGTTCTCCTTTTGGTTTGTACAGATTAAGCATGCACTGAGGTGGGAAAGTGCAACTGAGTGAAAGTAAGCTTTCAGAAGGGTTGTGGACATTACAAAGATGTAATATAAAAGGGGTGAAATGATATATGCATGTGGTTGAGGCAGAAGCATGGATTGTATATTTTCATTTTTATCTTGATGCATGAAGAAACTTGCTCTCATTCATGCTCTCAAATTAAGCTTAATGAAAATAATTATTCATTTGTCAAGCAATGCAGAGGGTTTCTTGGAGAATACACTTGTAATTTACTGCACTGTTTGTTTTAAACAATTCAAGTCCACAGACACTGCTTGCTGGAATGAATAAATTCTTATCTCAGCTGGAAATCACCTTCCGAAGAGACCCAAACAACTATAGACCAAGGATTAATAAGATGAATTCTATTAAGGTGAGCAAAGGTTTCTATACATATTAGTGATGAATAAAACCAGCATGCACTAATGGAAAATACAAAAACATCATGACAATATTGGTAAATATAATTCACATTTATTCAAGCTCCCTGGTACCACAAAGTAAGTCTTAAATACCAGTTGACTTTAAAGCTTCCACGTACATACATCTGTTTAAAATTTGCAGAAAATACCTGAAGTGAAAAAGTTAATAATTACAAATAAAGAAAATTGAAGATTAAAAGGAAGTTTACCTTGCCATGCTGTATGAAAACATATTTGGAGTTTAATTCAGCACTAGTATTATAGCATTAAACACACTGTACCACTTTAAAAATAGGATCATACCTGAAGTTACACGTAGTATATTTATAGACTTGTTTAGGATAATGTGCAGGCACTAAGCTCTTCCTTTGAAGCAGGCAAGCGGAGCAGTAGGAGATGACTAACGGCTACTCTTAAAATAGCTTCAGCATGGTTTAATTCTCCTTTTGATTTTTTTTTTAGTAGTTTGAGAAAACAAACATTTTAAAGCTTTTTCCAGGATTTTACCTATGACTTCTCCCCTTGCCTTTAATAGGATGTGGAGCAGAAGAAGAGTGGAAACTACTTTTTCTTGGATGATTAAACTTTCGTTTTTTCAGAGCCAAACTTGTGAATCCTCAATGCCATATTCAAGAAACATTCAGAATGAAAACTGACAGACTACATCTTTTACAGGGCAATTAACAACTACAGAGCAGTTCTTAACTTGAAAATGTTCATTTCCCCCTTAATATTTCTAAGTAATTGGTGTATGATGCTGAAAACTGTGGTTTTATCACACGTACATTTATTTATTCGTGGCTGTGATGTAAAAATGCCAGTTTGAGCCTGACAAGGTAGAAATTCATTAACAAAAACAGAAGTTGCTGGAAAATTCATTAAATTGGTCAAAACAACCATGTTCTGTAAAAGGTGACCAGAGGTGTTGTGGTATAGTTAACAAACCAAAAGTGGAAACAGCAATTCTGCTTTATTTTTACAGCTGTTTTTGACAATAATTGCATTTTGATGAGTAATCTTATTTGCAAACAGTGTCCTATTAACAATATTAAATCATATCAAGTCAAGGATGGTATGCTTTGTTTCTTTTTTTGGCTATAATGTGCAAAAGATGGAATAACACTATTTACACAATGGAAAATCTAAATTTGGAGTACAATTAAAGGTAAAGGTTTTGTTTTTCTTTTTGGATTTGAATTCACAAGGGAAACCTATCCAAAAAGGAAGTGCTTTGATTGTATGGGATTCAGTAATTTTAGGACATCTCTTGTACATAGTAGTAGAGAGGCAACATACTTGATCCTAAGGTGAAGGACAGTGTGGTGTGTCCTTGTGACTTACTGCAGTTGTTGCTGGAGGTCAGTTGTCAATAGAAAGCTGACAAGAGTAGTATGTAATAATTGCAGCCAACTTTTGCACTGCAGCTGGTATAAACCCAAATTACAAGTAGGGCAGAGAGGGGGAAGGAAGTTCTTTTCCCAACCCAGATTTTTAGGGAATGCATCTACGCCAATACAAAGTGTGCAATATGTATTTCAGCACCTTGGTCACTAAGCTGCGCCACCTCCTACCTATTTGTGGGGCAAAGACAAAGCTGCAAGCGATCAAGGTCACTGTTTAATCAAATTCCTTACTTACAATTGCTTATCTCCAGTGAGATTTTGTCTTATTTCAGGGTGTAGAAAGCGACTCACTGCATAAGTATGACATTGAGGCCCAATATGTAGATAGGGAGCAGTAAAGGAACCATGGGATTTATTTGTTCAGTGCACATACGAATGCCTATATTCCTCGCAGCAACCACTCTTCCTTCATCGAGAGGTACTCGTTAACTTTCAGCTGTTGACTTTGTGACCTCCTATGCATATGATTCAGGACTCCTTTCTACCATCCAACCACTTGAGGATAATGCAACTTTTAACCTGGACTCTGCAGCTGAAGCAAACCACTGGGGTCATGGAAGAACATGCAAGAAAAAAACTATTCAAGTCAGCAGGTGATTTAAGGTAGAAAATATCAGATACAAAACTGAAGTATCTCTTGTTTGAAAAATTCTACTTCAGTTGAATTGTTTCCTTTAATCCTGCCAGTAGCAAAGGGTATTAAGCATTTCCAAAGTGATAGTCAACTCATGTTTTGTTAAAGGGTAAATTCCTGATCATAAAGTCCTTTTCATCTCTCCCTTCTTTACTATTTTAAAGATCAATGGGTACTGTAATCCAGGACACACTACTTAAAATTTACTACGCAAGGCACCAGTTTTTAATCACAAGCATTTCAAGATTAAAAAGTACAAAATAATGAAATATATTTCCACAACCAATGAACTACACACTAAAAAAGAAAAGATACAAAACAATTAAACTTTACAACAAAATAAACAGTCCAGTCTAGTTCATATTAATTGCATCCCGTTACACAGTAAAACATTCTCAAAAGTAAACAAACAATCCACTATAAAAGAACTAATAGGTCTTAAGTATACTTTGGTTGCTTTGTAATAATAGCCAAGTTACTTAAGCGGTTTTTGTTAACCCGACAGGAAAAACTGTATGTAGATACGGTCTTCCTATTTAAGTGTGAGAAATGATTTAATACATCGAATTTGGACAATGTTCCAATAATAATCTTATTGCATAACCATAATTAAAACACATCATTGTCTCGTGACTTGTGAATGTTTTCCTGATTACTTTAACAAGTGCCAGTGCAATATATAATCCCTGTAAAGATATGTAACAAAATAAGCAAGTTAACTTCAAATCACTTTTCAGTAAAAAGGCTACAACATTTATTGTAAAATAGTTACACTGATAGACTTGAATGTGCCAGTTTACATGGACATCTAGTTAAGCAACACCTTTGTATTGAAATTCTCATCTTTATTTTCAAATCTCTTCATGGCACTGGCACTGCCCCTATCTCTAATCTCTAGTCCAACAACCTTAAGAAATAATCGTAGCTCCATTCTATTCTCTAGATCACTAATCATCGTTCTGCCACTGAAAGTATCCCTTCAACTGCAATGCCTCAAGTTCTGGAATTCCTTCCCTAATGTCTCCATCTCTCCTCCCTTGAAGATGATCTGCAAAACCGATCACTGATCAAATTACCTAGTTGTCTGCTCTATGTTACAGTCCAGCATTTTTCTACTATTAACAACTTGTAATTAAGAAAAGGATTTTTAAAAATTTTCTATACACAATGTGACGTATTTATAAAACAATGTAAAGTCAATATTTAGAATGGGTTCGATTGAGAGTATCACTTGGGAATGTAATAGCTTTAAATTTAAAGATATTGCAGTCTCTGCTCTTTCGTAGCCGTGAATCATCTGGTATAGTGTAGTTGAACACTTACAGGTTGTTGTGGCAATGGTACAGATAAAATTAATCCAAATGGCTCTTTGTGCCATAAATGTCTTTGGTTACACTGTACAGGATCCCATAAGAATATACAAATTACACAGCATAGTGAAAAGCTGCAATCAAACCGGTTTATGAATATTTGTCAAAAGATTAAAAAAGGCCCATCTCTAAACAAAAAAGTTGATTGCTTTACACAGAATTTTCAATTTAAAAATGTTCATTATTATTAGCCACATCTATATTTCCACCTTAAGGTGGTTTTTTACTGATTAAGTACAACAATCTTGCCCAGTGGCCGCAAGACCAGCACTGAAAAATCAGTGATAAATCACTTAACTCTTTAAAACTCAAACTTCCCCATCATCAACTACATCATTCAAGTCGATGGAAGTCACAGCACTGTCTACATATAATACCACACAATATCTGTTGCAGTTTCTCAAAAGCTCGAGGGCCAACAAGTGTGTTTTCCAGGAAATGTGGGTGCTCCATCTGCTGTATACAAAATGATCACGTCTTTAAGTATGACAGATGTTGTCTTCCAAGTTCAATGTTGGACCTACCCTTTTGAATCATTGTCCTGCTGGGTTTTTTCTTTCCATTTCACTGTACACAATCTGTTCCTAATAAGTTTAGATCTGAGCAGAGATCAATACCATTTATAAAACAACAGCATCAAACAAAAGCCATGAGTTTTACATGAGAGACTGAACGTCATCCAAATGATTAGACTATTTTTTAACAAACCAAAATTATTCTTTCATCATTGGTTATAATTCTTCCATGCATTAAGCTTAAACTAAAGTACTGCAGTAACTACTACTAAAACTCAATGGCATATACGTTCAAATATGATTGAAATACTACAGCAGAGAAGCACTCCGCATGGGCTGTTCGATCAAGACAGTGATTAAAAATGTGAACTGCTTACATATCAACAAATCTTGTGGACATTGATCAGAGAAATAGAGAGAAAGCATAAACTAAACAGTACTAAGTTATCTGAGGTAGTGTACGCAGGCCAATGCAAAGGCACAAAGTAGTACATGAGAAGAATGGTAAACACCCAAGCAAAAAGTAACCATTTGAGAAATTTTAGTTGTTTTTACAACTGTTCCCACAAATCTCCACTTGTTGCAAAGAAAAACAACACATTTCAAAGTTGTTTAAAGTGAGAAATTAAGACATTTGCAATAGGAGAGAACAGGATTCAAAATAAGACCTTGGATTCAAAAGTATGAGCAATACAAAATTTACTTGAACCACAAGTAATATATTGTGCAAATCTTGTTTAAAGGGACAATGTCTATGATTTCTCTCTCTCTCGGATGTTAGGTATTCTGTATTCATGTAAAAGGAGAATTTTGTTGTGCTAAAACCTGTTACAGTTTATGTTAATCATATGACATCTGAGTTTGGTCTGGACAAGGTTAAAAGCTATTACCAATAATAAATTTGGGTCCAGATTTTAACGGGTCAATGGTCACATGATTAAATCCTAAATCTCTCAAACTATTCTCTTTCTCACTGTTTATATTAACAGATTAATGGAAATCAACTGTATAAACAGGCTCTTCCATTCCTGCCTATCCTGTATATGTACACCAATTGTGAAAATTAGCAATACAGACCAGAATTTATTTTGAAACTAGAACTATAATTGACTCCAGAATTGATTATAACTGAGTAACATGCAAAGTACAGTAACCATAACAAGCCAAACAATGTGAATAAAAGCAAAATGCTGTAGATTCTGGGAATCTGAAACAATGCTGGAGAAACAAGCAAGTCTGACAGCATCTGTGGAGAGAAAAACACAGTTAATGCTTTGAATCCAACAGGACAACTTTGGACTTGAAATGGTAATTCAGTTTCTCTTTCTGCAGATGCTGCCCGACCTGCTGAGTTTCTGCACCATTGTTTGTTTGTTTCAAACAATGTGAAAGTAAGTTAATCTATTCAGTACACAGGTTGTAAACAATATTTTACTTTATTAAGTTGTCCTTCAAGTGTCTGATGTTGAAAAATAAACTTAAGGATTCCTGTTATGGCAAAAAAATTATTCTTGGCCACAGTTCTGTATTGCTCTAAAGTTTTTAAAAAGATGACGTTGCTCTTCAATATTTAAGAAAACCATCCATACAAATAAGCAAAAAAACACTCCAGCTCTCAGTTTTAGTTTTATCACATGCAACTCTTGCTTTCCTCACAATAGAATTGTTGGAGTCATTACTGGGAGAAGAAAGAGGTCTATCATTACGGTAGCAACAGATTTCATTATAACCTTTAACTACCATGCCTTTTGATCTAAAGATAAAAATGCAATGCATCTATACTCCAAATCCAACGGGCTGAGTTTTGTGTCTCATCTATATATCCTTCCAGCTAACACTGACCAAGTCCTTTTTCCTGTTGTCAATATTATCTTAAATTCTTTTAACAGTATCAATATCATTGTTACCAAAAGCTAGAAAAACTGCACAAGAATAGTAGGTTTTCAAGGTAGAAATAGATCAGTAAGCCAGTAAGGGGGAAAACATGGGGCATTTAGATGACAAAAGTAAGAGAGATTAAAATAAAATTGAGAGGTTTAGGAAAATATCAGATATAAATGCAGTCGAAAACTGGACAACATACAGACTGCATAGAGGGAAATAGAAAAATCATACCAAGATGGACAAAATATGATAGAAGGGGGTACATGGAGAAAATCAATGGTCTGTTCAAATAGAAATAAATACGTACAATCTGATAGCCTTTACAGAGAAATGACTGCAATATGATGAAGCCCAGGATCTGAAAATTCAAGGTTCTACGACATTTCAGAAGACGTGAAACTCAAAAGATGTAATAGTGTAGTTCTGTTGATTAAAGGTGACTTTAGTATATTACTGAAAGATGGGGATATAAAATAGCAATTCTAAGTCACTGAGATGGAGTGTCTAGGAAACGTCAGTGAGGTTTGTTAGCTACAACTGTTAATTTTTTTTTTTCCCTGCACGGACCTCTGTGTTATTATGTGTTAACAACTCAAATCCAGAAGTGACAGCTTGGAGTTGTGTTGGTGCATCAATCGACAAATGGATGGCTGCAGCAACTGCACAGCAATGCAGCTTATAGGGAATGTTGTTTGTGAGAAACATGGGCAATTTTAATCTGGAGGTAGATTAAGTGAATATTGTTGACAAAGATAGCCTGTAAGATGAAACCATGGAGAATGTTCAGGACTTTCTTAGAGCAGCACTTTCACAGCCAGACTGCAGTCTTTTCTAGGGAAGATATAGTGCAATGAGACACGATTACTTAATGATCTCATAATAAAAGGGGGTCCACAGGTAGCAGTGATCATAACATTATTGAATTTGCGGGTGAGAAGATTGGGACTAATTTTAGTGTTTTAAACTTAAATAAAGATAATTGTAAAGGTACAAGGACAGAGCTGGTTAAAGTGAATTAGGTATTACGTTAAATGGAAGATGAGATACTTCACAGCACTGAGCAAAGATGCTTTCTCAAGGAAAGTAAGAAAAAGATAGTCACCATTTGTGACTACAGAAGTTAAAAAAAGTACTGCACTGAAAGAAAGTGTAAATTTCACAAAGTTTACTGACTGATCACAAAGATTATATGAATAAAAATCAGCAAACTGAAGAAATAATGGAGACACATTAGAATAAAGTGACACAGAAATATACATTGAGTTGCTATAGGTATTGTTTAAGAAATGAAAAAACGAATGAGTGTTGGTTGTCAAAAGTGTAAGTCATGGGAAATAAGGAAACAGCAATTATTTGAGTGTCTTCAGTTAAAAGGCAAAAATAACATGCCAGAAAAAACATGCAAATCATGTGGAAGACAGGGAGAAACTTAAAACAATTATAATTCAACAGGAAAAGGAGTACATACATGGGTTTGGTTTATCATATTCCCTTGGTTCTGGAAAGGTTCCATCAGCTAAGGAAAAAAAAAACAAATGGAACTCCATTCAAGAAAGGAGGGAAACAGAAGCAGGATCTATAGGTCAGTTAGCTTAATATCTATCATAGAGAAAATACTAGAATCTATTAAGGACGTTCTGATAAACTACTTAGAAAATCTTGATGCAGTCAGGCGGCATTAACATGGTTTTATGCAAGGGAAGTGGTGTTTGACTCATTTGTTATAGTTCTTTAAGGATGTAACAGTAGATATGATGTACTTGACAAAATTCCACATCAAAGGCTACTACAAAAATGAGCTCATAGCTTATTAAGACACAGAGAGGACTGATTAGCCAACAGGAAAAAGAAATCAGGAATAAATGGGTCATTTTCAGATTAGCTAAATGTAATCAGTGGAGTGCCACAGGGATGAGTTTTGGTAATTACTGCAACTACTTACAATCTATATCATTGACTTGGATGAAGCGATCCAATGTATAGTTGCTCAATTTGCTGATGACACAAACAAGGAGGAAGATGCAAGGACTCTGTAGGTGGATATAGAAAGGATAAATGAGTGTGCAGAAATTTTGGCAGATAGAGTGTAATGTAGGAAAATGTGAACTTGTCCACTTTGGCTGGAAGGAAAATAGTAGGTTGTTTAAATGGAGAGACGGCAGCATTACAGTATAGAGGAATTTGAGTGCCCTGGTATATGACTTACAAAGTTAGTCAGGAGGTACATCGAGTGACTAGGAAGGCAAATGAAATTTTGTAGTTTATTGCAAGTGGGTCGCAATATTTTAAGTGGGGAAGTTTGCCAGCATTGTATTGGGCAATAGTAAGACCACATCTGGAGCTTGGTTTTGCTCTCCCTATTTAAGAAATCACTACAATATAAGTAGTGCATGGAAAGTTCACTCACCTGATTTCCAGCAATGTAAAGATTGTCAGGACATGTTAGGCCTCAAAAGAAATTGGAGTTCTAAAGAATAGGGGTGATCTTATTGAAGCAAGTTCCTGAGGGGATTTGACAAGGTGGATGCTGCAAGAATGTTACTCCATATGGAAGAAACTAAAATTAGGGAGCACAGTTCAAAAATAAGACTTCTTCCATATAAGATGGAGATCAAAAGAATTTTTTTGTTTCTCAGATAGATAGATAGTGTGGAATTCTCTTCCTCAGAGATGCATGGCATTGAATACATTTAAGGCTCAGCTAGATAAATTATTGACTGTTAAAGGGATCAAAGGGCTTGGATTGGAAGGTAGAGTTGAGGCCATAATCTGATTAGTTAAGGCCTTGTAGATCAAATTGTAAAGCAGACTTGGGGGCCATATTGCCTAGCACTGCTCCAGACTCCTATCCATGTTCTCTAAATGTGGTTTAACTAGGTTTTTGTGCAGCTGTAGTGCAGTAAAACATTGTTCCTTTCACATTCTAGTACTGTAACATTTTATCCCTTACATAGTCATCCATAGACCCCTAAATCACTTTGGGCCTAACTTTATACCTTGTAAATATTATTCAGATCTATCCTTTATGGACCACAAAAGATGACCTTACACTGAATTGGAATGTAATCCACTGACCACATCTCATTCACTTATGTAATCTATCAATGTGTCTTTGTAATTTTATGTTCTTATCATTGGTTACTCTCATTGGTAAATCTGTGTCTTTGGCCCTCTCAAGCAATCTAAGTAATTAATAAATATAGTGAAGCTGAAGCATCAACAATCAATTCTTGACGCACCCCACGAATAATCTGCTTCCAATATGGGGAGATCTAACACAGATTTCCAAAATTCTGAGGTGGGGTTTGATGGAGGAAGAAGTGTCAAACTGGTCCCTCTAGAGAGTGGCTCAGTACCCAGAGGTAACATTTAAAATAGCTGACAAAGAACTGGGAAGTTTTCTTTTCATGTAAACTGTTATTACGATCTAGAACCACAACATTTGACAGATGATTAGTATTATTCCATGGGAGTTTTTAAAAATGCATTTGGGTGTATACATGAAGAGGACTTATTTTCTAGGTTACAACAAAAAGCCTTGGGTATGGGAATAAACTGGACAGCTGTATCAAACAGCAGAGGCACAATGGGCCAAATGGCCTCCCTACTTGCTTTAATATTCTATCAATTCTGCAACTGCTGTAAAACAAGTGTTTAAATTCTTGCAAAAACAGCTGTAAGATCAGTTTAAGTGTAATGGTTCTCTTTCTGTCAGTCACTGCTTTCCAAAATTTACGCAGTTAGCATTTTCGTACAGCAGGACTAGGTTTCCCACCCTCTCTATATCTCTGCTTTTTAAAACCATTGCGTTTTCCTTCAAATGACATTCCACTGGCATTTTCCACAACCATCCAATTCTGAAATTCCTTTACATCTTGTTTTCTCCTGTTGCCAAGACCAGTTTCTTCATCCAGTCTATTTTGACGCATAGAAAACTTTTGGTTTTTCACTTTTTCTTGTTTTTTTTCATTTTTGCTTTCATGCCTGTCAGTACCAAGATCTACGGGTATTTCAGAATTTTGTGCAACATTGTTTACACTCTGAACACTGCCATCTTTAATAGGTGACTTGCTCTCACTCTTAGTGCTATCTGCTGCATCCCTACTGCTAACATGGCTATCAGGTAGGCAACATGTAGTTTTTGATACCCAAGGTTTTCCTTGGCATTTTTTCCTGCTCATTTCCTTTTCTCCTTTCTTGCGCACATAAGGAGAACGTCGATACACGGTCCTTTCTGAAGAACTATCTTCTTTTATACAGTGTCTTTCCTTTCCCAAAGTCTGACTATAAAACTGCACAGGTTTGTTATTATTTATTATGACAGGCATTTTGTAATTATTCTCAGAGGTATGATCCAAAAGGATGACTTCTACACCATGTGCCACAGTATCAACATTTGATTCACTAATGCACTGCAAAGTTAAGTCTCTTCTGGATTGTGCCTCAAAACGTTGACTAGCAGGTTTGAATTCATTTGCATCAGCTCCTGCAACTTTGTGAGCCTCAATATACTGTGTATCCACACAAGAAAGCCCACTTTCAGGTGCTGGATTTAGCTTTTCTATCAATACAGATTCTTTATCCCTTCTAAGGGCTGAGTGTTGCTTTGCAGATCCTTCACCAGGGCTAGAGACGGACTGTTCCTCAACCAAGGGGCACGTATCACCAATCCCACCACCAGGTTTTACCAATAATTGCGGATCTTCAAAAATGACAGGCTGAGTCTTAGTCAGCCTGCCCCCTTCTAATTCATGACTCTGTGTGTTGCCTGACATTGGTTCAACTAGATCTGATGCACCAACCTTCTGATCATTTTGACAAGCAGAGCTCCCACTATTTATCTGCAATGGAAATACATGACTCGGCAGAGCCATGTACATTGGATGAAAACTGAAAGTGTGTATTTGTGCATGCTGGCTAAATAATGCCTGTGATACAGGTGTTCTCCAGCCAGAATGTTGGGTTCCATCCGATATCAAATTGGGAAAATATCTTGGAAACAAGGGATTAAAGTTTTGAGGTGACTGTTCAGGGATCAGTGTGTCTAGCACAGGTTTGCTTTTGTGAGGCAGAACTGGTGTAGCAGTTTGTGACAATGGTGAATGGCTGCCAATATCATTGGCATCTCTTTGTACTGAATGATCAGGAGCATTGTTCTCTGCAGGACTGGATAAGTGAGGTGGACTCATAACATTCTCACTATGCATTACTCCAGCAGTCGCATGGAACCAAGGATTTGGGTGAAATACTGGTGCAGGGCTCCTTGGATAGATTCCACAACTTTTCAAATAAGCTTGGTTCAGTGGATATAGGTATGAATACGGTGCCCACAATGGTAAACTGTAAGCCTGAAAGGCAAAAGAAATTCAACTTCAATAATAAGAATGCACAAATCATTTATACACAATGTAATAAATCACTGGCTACAAGTATAGCAGTTCCCTGACTATTAACATGGAAATTCCATCATGTCAGTCACTTTAGGCCTGTTCACATGTCCCGGCTCCACCCCTTGCCTGATGCTACTGCTGTTTCACTCAAAGATTGCACACTATCTCCTGAGCACAAAACAGCATTTGCCAGGGGACAAATTCCTAACCATAATGGGAAACGTGCCAAATATTGAAGCATCATACAAAATAGGAACTGCACTAGACCATTCAGCCCCTCAGGTCTTGCCTGCCAGTCAAATTAGATCATAGATTCATACAGCATAGATAAGGTCCTTCAGCCCATCGATTCTGCACCAACATTACCACCACCAAAAGTGCACTAATCCCAACTTCTTACTCTTGTCCCATATCCTTGAATATTATGATATCTGAAGTACTCAAATATTTTTTAAAGATTGTAAGGTTTCCAGCTTCCATTACCTTCCCAGGCAGTGTATTCCAGATTTCCACTATTCACTGAGTGAAAAGGATTTTTCCCAAATCCCCTCTGAATCTCCAGCCCCTTATATTAAAACTATGCCCTCTCATGACTGGCCCTGTAACTAAGGGGAACAGTTGCTCTCTATTCACCTTGTGAATCAGACCATAACACTGTGTTCCTCCTCCCTGCTTACAAGCAGAAGCTGAAACAGGAGGATCCTTCACAGAAACTAGTACAATGCTGGTCTGAAGCAGCGGAAGACCTTCTCCAGGACTGCTTGGAATCGGTGGACTGGACCATACTCAGCGGAAAACCTAGACGAGTAAGCCACCACCATCACAGACTTCACTGTCAAGTGCATAGAGGACCGCGTGCCGAAGAAGTCAATCAGTGTTTCAGAGATAGTAGGAACTGCAGATGCTGGAGAATCTGAGATAACAAGTTGTACAGCTGGATGAAGCAGCCAAGCCTGCTGTGTTCATCCAGCTCTACACCTTGTTAAGTCAGTGTGTTTCCCACCAGAAACCTTGGACGAACTGGGAAATCCACTGCCTATTGAAGACCAGGAATGTGGATTTAAGTCAGATGACCCAGACCTACAGAGCAAATCCGCTTATGATCTCTGTAAAGCCATCAGAGATGCCAAGAGCAGTACTGGACCACGTTAGAAGTCCAAACCAACCAGACGTTTACCTGCTGCCTGTGGTGAGGCCTACACAACATAAGGTACAAATTGAAGCCAAGCAAGATAGCGGACAAAAACAAATCCCTCCCTGATGCACCCAATGCTTTCTATGCTCGGTTAGAGCAGAATGCCAGCGGCGTGGTGTCACCTGTCCCAACAGCCCAGGACACACCTGTTTCCCCCCGTCACCGCTGCAGACATCAGATTGGTCTTCCTGAGAGTCAACTCAAAGAAAGCAACAGGCCCGGATGGAGTCCTCGGCTGTGCACTTAGATCCTGTGTGGATCAGCTGGTGGACGTCTTCAACCTCTCCCTCTCACAAGCCGAAGTCCACAACTGTTTCAAGAAGGTGACAATCATCCCAATAACAAAGAAAGCACATGCAATGTGGCTTAATCACTACCGCCCAGTGGCTCTGACCTCCATAATCATGAAGTACTTCGAGGGACTGGTCATGGACCACATTAACTCTAGCCTCCCAGCCTACCTCGATCCCTGCAATTTGCCTACCTACAAAACAGGTCCACAACTGACACCATTACCCGAGCCCTACATTCATTCCTGGAACATCTGGATAACAAGGACACCTCCATCAGGCTCCTACTCCTCAACTACAGCTTCACCTTCAACACCTTAATCCCCACCAGACTAATCTCAAAACTTCGAGACCGAGGGCATGGTTCTGCCCGCCGCAACAGGATCCTCAGCTTCCTGACCCAGTGAAGACAGACAACTGCACATCCTCCATGATCATCCTCAACACCAGTGACCCCTAAGGATTCATTCCTAGCCCTCTATTGTATTCCCTGTACACCCACAATGAGTGTAGCCAAATTCTGAATAAACACCATCTACAAGTTGTTAACAACACCTCCGTGGTAGGATGGATATCAAACAACAATGAGTCTGAATACAAAAAAGAGATAGAGAGCTTGATGACATGGTGAAATGATAACAACCTCTTGCTCAACATTGGCAAAACAAAAGAACTGATCATTGACTTCAGGAAGAAAGGAAGAGGACACACCCCCATCTACATCAATGGAGCTGAGGTGGAGAGGGTTGAGAGCGTAAAGTTCCTTGGAGTGACGATAACCGACAACCTGTCCTGGACTTCCCACATTGGTGTAATGGTCAAGGCACAACAAACGCCTCTTCTTCCTCAGGTGGCTTAGGAAATTTGTCATGTCCACAAGGACCCTCACCAACTGTGAATGATGCACCACAGAAAATAAACTGTCTGGGTGCATAAATGGCCTGGTATGGCAACTACTATTCCAAGGACCGTAAGAAACCACAGAAAGTTGTGAGCACAGCCCAGACCATCACAGAAGCCAACCTCCTATCCATCGACTCCATTTATACTTCTTGCTGCTGCAGAAAGGCTGCCAATATCAAAGCCCCCTCCCAGCCCGGTAATCCTCTCCTCTAACCTCTTCCATCAAGCATAAGATACAGAAGCTTGAACACAAGCACCAAAACGTTCAAGAATAGCTCCTTTCCTGCCGTTATTAGACTGATGAATGGACTCTCTAACTTCAAATAATGTTGATCTTGTTAATGTTGATCTTGCTTTGGGCACCTTTTGTGTGCAGTGTAACCTGTATGCCTCGCTCTGTCTAAGCGATCTTTGATCTATGTCCTTGTTTGCCATGATCTGCCTGCAATGCTCGCAAAACAAAGCATTTCACTGTACTGGTTACATGTGACTACAATAAATCAAATCAAATCATATCCCTCATAAGCTGATACACCTCAATCATGTCCCCGCTCAGGCTTGAACTGTTTTTTTTAAAGAGTAGACTGTCTAAGCTCTCCTTATATCTCAATTTCTCCATCCCAGGGAACATCCTCGTAAATCTCCTCTGTACCCACTCTAGTGCAATCACATCCTTTTGCAGTGAGGTGACCAGAACTGCATACAGCATTCCAGTTGTGGCCTGGCCAACACTCTGTATAACTCCAACATTACCTCTGTGATCTTATACTCCATGCCACGACCGATGAAAGCAAGTGTCCCATATGCCTTCCTAACTGACCTATTCCCAATCTCGGCCAACTTCATGGATCTATAAATAATTATCCTAAGATCCCTCTGGTCATCTAAGCTGTCCAGTGTCCTGCCATTCATTAAATACTCCCTCATTTTGTTTTTTCTTCTAAAATGTATCACCTTGCATTTATCAGGGTTAAATACCATCTGCCACTGGTCTGTCCATCTGACCAACCCATCTACATCTTCCTGTAACCTACAACCATCTTCTTTGCTATTAACTGCTCTACCAATCTTGGTGTCATTTTAAAGTTTGCTTGACATTCCCTCCACGTTTTCGTCCATATCATTTATGTATATAACAAACAATAAGGGTCCCAGTACTGATCTTTGTGGTACATTGCTGTACACCGGCCTCCAGTCACTCAAACAGCCTTCTACCACTACCCTTTGTGTCCTATTACTAAGCCAGTTGCTGATCCATTTCACCAAATTTCCCTCAATTCCATGTGCTTTAACGTTCTCAGTCTCCTTGTCGAAAGCTTTGCTAAAATCCAACTGAACTTCCCTCAACCACACACTTGATCACATCTTCAAAAAATTCTAACAAATTTATTAGGCATGACCTCCCTCTGACTAAGCCATGCTAACTATCCCTAATTAGCCCGTGCCTTTCTAAGTGTTTATTAATTTGCTCCTTCAGAATTTTCTCCAATAGTTTCCTTACCACTGTTGAGAGACTCACCAGGCTGTAACTTTCTCTACCACCCCTCTTAAAAAGTGGAACCACACTAGTTGCTCTCCAGTTCTCTGGCACTTCCCCTGTAGCTAGAGAGGAATTAAAAATTTGTGTCAGAGCGCCCACAATTTTCTGCCTCGCCTCCCACAGTAGCCTGGATTGCAATTCATCCAGCCCAGTGGATCTGTCTGTTTTTAAGCCTGACATAGGAAATGGGGAGATATTGGAGGCTATGTCAAACTGTGCAAGTTCTTCACAGTCCCTTTTCTTGAATTCCGTACCTAATTTCTCCTTTTCCAGAGCAAACACATGGTGGCTCAATGGCTAGCACTGCTGCCTTACAGCGCCAAGGACCTGGGTTTGATTCCACCCACGGCCAACTGTCTGTGTGGAGTTTGCAAATTCTCCTAGCTGCTGTGTGGGTTTCCTCTGGGTGCTCCAGTTTCGTCCCACAGTCCAAAGATGTCCAGATTAGATGGACTGGCCATGCTAAATTGCCCATAGTGTCCAGGAGTATGTAAATTACGTGGATTAGACATGGGAAATGCAGAGTTACAGGAAAAGGAAAGGGGCTGGGTCTGGTGGGATGCTCTTCACAGGGGAGGTGTCGACTTAGTGGGCTGAATGTCCTGTTTGCGCAGTGTAGGGATTCTATGTTCTAGAAATATTCATTTCAACACCTTTCCAATATCCTGCAATTTCACAAACAGGCTATCCCCATGGTCCCCAATGGGCCCTACTCTTATCTTGGTTAACCTTTTCCCTTTAATGTTTTTATAACGTATCTAAGGATTCTCCCTTTTCCTGTTTGCAAGTTTTTTCTCATGCCCCCACTTTGCTCTTCTAGTTGCTTTCTTAGGTTCCTTCCTGCACTTCCTATTTTCCTCTAGGGCTACAGCTGAATTGTCCCCCTTGGACTTGCTAAAAGCCCTACTCTTCTTCCTCATTCAATCCTGAATTGTCCTAGACATCAAGTGTTCTCAACTTGTTGCTGCTACATTTCTCTCTGAAGGACACATGTTAGACCTGTACTCTCCCCAGCTCCTTTTTTGAACACCCTCATTGCTCTGCTATAGATTCACTCATAAGGAGCTGATCCCAGTCTACTGTGACAAGATCCTGCTTCACTTTAATAAAATCTGCCTTGCCCCAGTCCAAGGTCGTCTTTTTCAAGCCATCTTTTTCTTTGTCCAGAACAACTTTGGGCCACACTGTGTTGTGGTCGCTGTGGCCTAAATATTCCCCCACTGCCACATTGAACACTTTTTGGCTTCTTTCCCCAGAAATGGATCCAGCACTGCACTGTCCGTTGTAGGGCCTTCTACATATTGATACAAAAAAAACCCATGGATACATTTCAATCCGCCCCCTCTAAATTCTTAACACCATGACTATTCCAATTTAAGCTGGGGAAGTTGAAATCCCCTAGTATAATTACCCAATTATTACTCTTACACACCTGTGAACTGTCTATATATCTGCTCCTCTATTTCCGCTGACTCTATAATATATTCCCAGTAAAGTAGCTACCCCCTTAGCCTTCCTAAGTTCTACCCACAAAGTCTCATTTGAGGACCCTTCCAAGATCTCATCTCTCCTTATTGCAGTAATTGACTCCTTAATTAATACTATTACACCACCACTCTTTTTACAGCCTCCTCCGTCTTGCCTGAAAATCCAAACTCCGGAATGCCGAGTTACCAGACCAGCTCTTCCCTCAACCATGATTCCATGCTGGCAACAATATCATACGTCCATATGTCAAATCCACGCCATTAACTCAGTCTGCCGGTTACATTCCCAGCATGAAAGACCCTCCCCACAGCCTTGCCTTACTCTCTTGACACTCAACATAGCTGAACTCACTATGACTTGCTTCCTTTGCTAATAGCATGATGTATCTCTGTTTCATCGATATTCTGTGTCTCCTCCCCCTGCCAGACTAGTTTAAACTCCTCCCAACAGCACTAGCAAACCTACGTGCAAGGATGTTGGTCCCAATGTGGTTCAGGTGCGGACCATCCTGTATATAAGTCCCACCTTCCCCCAAAAAACGTCCCAGAGATCCAGGAATCTAAAACCCTCCCTCTTGCACCAACTCTTGAGCCATTCATTAATCTTCCTACTTCTAAACTCCCTAACACGACACCTGGGATTACAACCACTGAGGTCCTGCTTTTTAATCTAACGCCTAGCTCCTTGGAGCGAAGCTGATGTGAATCAAGGCTGATCTGTTTATGTTTCAAATTCCACATTCCCAACTCTTACCCTTGAGCAACATAAACCGGTTCTATAACACATTAAAGATATATGACTTATTTATATGAACAGCTTCCACTTTTTCTGGTGTTTTATCTATTACTATGAGCAATCTATCTCATCCCATTAAGTCAGCCTTATTTCTAACAGGAATCTAGCAGCTGTTTCATGTTTGCCCTTTTCATAGACTACATTGAACACAAATCATGTCAATGATTTTGTTTAAAAAAAAATGACTTTAGGCTGTTAACTAAATCTGGATCATTAATTGTCACTAAATCGAACATGAGTGCCTCCCTGTTAGTTCTAGGACATATTGTTGAAGACCATACTAGACACAAGAAATTCTGATATACATTAGTATGCTTATTCAAATCTATATAGAAGTTAAAGTCATATTGAAACCACTCTTCCTTTGATCTTGTCTGATTTTAGCAGTCATTTGAGCTAGCACATCAAGGCAACTACCAGGCTGGCCGATCACAACTTCTGATCGTCTTAAATCATTATCTATTTCTTAATTCAACCCATTTTGTTTATACTGCCTGCTTACCTCCCCTTACACTCTTTGTTCTGAAAGTAATTCCATCGTTAGTCACGAAGGCTACTCCCCTCCCTCTAGCAGTTCCCCATTATTCCAGTCTTACAAGCTGCTTTATTTAGTCCACAGCCCCGAACAGTTTTCAGTCATGTCTGATGATGGCAACCATATCAGACCTTGTAAGTTGAATTTGCATTTGCAATATATTCAGTCAGTCCTTATATTTGGTGCTATTGTGTTGGAACTTTTTCTTTGGAGCACACACCCTAAACTGTCCTTCAGCTCTAACACTTTACCATGTTTCCTGGTTTAATTACATTTTCTAGCTTTAACTTCAGCACCTTAAGTATAATTTCTGTTATTCATTCTCTTGCCTTTCACTTTCCAAATTATCTATATCACCTTATCTGATCAAGTCTTCCTTTCCAATTAGTAGCTTAAAGTCCTTGTGATCATCATAATTATCATGCCCACCACCGATCCAGCCAATTCAGTTAAGGCCCACCTCAACAATACATTTCTTTACATTTTTAATACATGTCCCATGAAATAACACCTCTGTTGCTCATTCCTTCAGTCATGTGTTCATCTCCCTAATTTTCTTAGTCCTTAGAGACTGGAACCCTCGAGGTCTTGTCTTTAAGTTAATTCCTAGATCCTATCACTCTCCAAACAGGATCTCTTACTTGCTCCCTCAGAATTGTTTGTCCCAACATGAACTACAAATGACTGCATCCTCACGCTTCAAAACCCTTTCACATTGGTCTGCAAGATCACTGGCACGAATTTATTATATTTTACCTCCTCTGGCACAGTCTCGTACTCCAAGGTGCCAGGACCTGCACTTGGCTGTCCTTCCAGCAACCTTTGTTGATTAATTACATTTTTAAAAATTGTATAAATTTACACTAAATTCTTGGTCCCTCATAAGTTTTTCTTTCTGCGTACTTTACTTGCTACTAATTTCTTACTACCTCAAGTTCCACATGTAATGAGAGGGAAAAAAAAATAAGTTGAATGTCAGTGGGAAACTGCTGTAGTTGGGGCATTACAATTATTCTGACCTTTCCCTTAGTTCCTGAGGAGATACATGGATCCAGCTTATAGATAACTGCTACTGGAAAGTGCACACATGTAGACAGCAGGCAATTGGAAATGGGGTTGGAGAGGGTGTGGTTAAGAACAAACATAAAGAAGCATTCTCATATTTACAGGATTGAACTTAAAATGTTTTTCGAGAATAGAGTTTATAAAGCACAGAAACAGACCACTCGATCCAACTTGTCCATGCCTAAACTTAACATAAAAACAGCAACAGCAATAAACTTCATGTGAAGAGCATAGATTACAGTATGCCACAATGGTCACCATGATATCTAACAGGAGAATGCAGTTTTAAGAAAATCAATTAATCAGGCATTAAGGTTCTCACTAAGGACCATGTGCAATGTAAATCAATGGAGCAGACAAGCTTGTTAATAATCTTTTCATGCTCTGACATGAACAGCTATTCAAAGGAAAAAAGATCGCCTACCTTAACACCAAGATTGTAGAAAAAGCGCAGAATGCTTTTATCTATTCGAAAAAAAAGGCAAGAAAACAAAGTAGAAATCATTATTATTCCTACAGTTGCCACAAGTGCAATAATCCTGAAGGTCTTCAAACTACATTTACCACCTGAAGGTCTTCAAACTACGTTTACCAATTTGTTTTGCCTAGTCTATATGAAAGGTTGGAGGGCAAGTTCACAAAATGCATTTAAGACAGTTTTCTGGACAACATTAAGGAAGCAAGCGTGGAACAGGCTATTTTTAACCTAGTGTTGTGTATCAATTATTAAGTGATCAGAAATGATGAATTTCAAATAAAATAAAAACAGAAAACTACGGAAGTACTCAACAGGCTAGACAGCATCTATGCAGAGAAAACCTACAAATAGACTGTTCATTTCACAACTTGACTCACACATGGAGTACAAAGGAATGATCCTCCTCTCCCCACCAATGTACATCTCTCAACCATGACAAATTCTTTAAACAAATTTGCAAATCCTGTTTCAATAACAATTTAGCAAAACAAAATTATTTTAAATCAGCAGTTTTGCAACAGTAAAACTTGGTTTGTGACAATCAGATGAAAATACAAAAGGGATTTTCACTGTAGTTAACAGCAACATCTGATCCACATAATAACTCTTTGTAAATAAACAGCCAGTTTGAATTTATTTTTAAATTTACTTTTAAGTTTAATTTCTAGCCAGTTTTAGAAGGCTTAATATTTGCAGAACACCGTTTTTCTTAATACATCTCCAACACAAACAGATTTGTTTCTACTATATTGTGATCTTATCAATTAAAAAAAAAGAGGGGAAATGGACCTTCATGTTTAAAGCTCCAAAGGTCAAACTGTAAATCAACAGCAAATAGACCACTGAAGTTTTTATTTATTTATTCATTTCATGGGATGTGGATGTCACTCGCTGGCCAGCATTTATTGCGCATCCCTAGTTGACATTGAGAAGGTGGTGGTGAGCTGCTTTCTTGAACCACTGCAGTCCACCTTCTGTGGGTTAACCCACAATGCAATTAGGGAGGGAATTCAGGACTTTGACCCAGTGACAGTGAAGGAATGGCAATATATTTCAAAGTCAGGATGGTGAAAGGCTTAGAGGAGAACTTGGAGGTAGTGGTGTTCCCATATATCTGCTGCCCTTGTCCTTCTAGATAGAAGTGGTCGTGGGTTTGGAAGGTGCTGTCTGAGGATCTTTGGTGAATTTCTGCAGTGCATCTTGTAGATAGTACACACTGTTGGTACTGAGCATCGGTGGTGGAGGGAGTGGATACTTATGGGTGCAATGTCAATCAAGTGGGCCACTTTGTCCTGGATGGTGTTAAGCTTCTGGACTGTTGTTGGGACTGCATTCATCCAGCTAAGTGGGGAGTATTCCATCAGACTCCTGACTTGTGCCTTGTGGACAGGCTTTGGGGAGCCAAGGGGTGAGTTACTCACTACAGCATTCCTAGCTTCTGACCTGCTCTCATGGCCACTGTGTTTATGTGGTCAGTCCAGTTGAGTTTCTGGTCAATAACTCCCAGGATGTTGATGGTGGGCAATTCAGTGATGGTAACACCATTGAATGTCAAGGGGCAGTGGTTAGATAGTCTCTTGTTGGTGAGGGGCATAGCCTGGCATTTGTGTAATGGGAATATCACTTGCCACTTGTCAGCCCAAGTCTGGATATTGTCCAAATCTTGTTGTGTTTGGACACAGACTGCTTCAGTTTCTGAGGAGTCGTGAATGGTGCTGAACATTGTGCAATCGTTGGCAAACATCCCCACTTCTGACCTTATGATGGAGGAAAGGTCATTGATGAAGCAGCTGAAGCTGGCTGGGCCTAGAACACTACCTTGAGGAACTCCTGCAGAGATGGCCTGGAGCTGAGGTGACTGACCTCCAACAACCACCACCATCTTCTTGTATGTCAGGCATGGCTCTAACTACCGGAAAGCATTCCCTCAATACCCATTGATTCCAGTTTTGCTAGGGCTCCTTGATGCCACACTTGGTCGAATGCAGCTTTGATGTCAAGGGCCGTAACTTTCACCTCACCTCCGGAATTCAGCTCTTTTGTCAATGTTTGAACCAAGACCATAATGAGATCAGGAGCTGAGTGGCCCTGGTGGAACTCAAACTGGGTATCACTGAGCAGGTTATTGCTGAGCAGGTGCTGCTTGATAGCACTGTTGATGACACTTTCCATCACTTTGCTAATGATCAAGAGTAGACTGATGGGATGGTAATTGGTCAGGTTGGATTCGTCTTGCTTTTTGCGTACAGGACATAACTTGGAAAATTTTCCACACTGTCAGGTAGATACCAGTGTTGTAACTCTACTAGAACAGCTTGGCTAGGACAGCAGCATATCCTGGAGCACAAGTCTTCAGTACTATTGCCAGAATGTTGTCAGGGCCCATAGCCTTTGCAGTATCCAGTGATATCATGTGGAGTGAATCAAATTGGCTGAAGGCTGGTATCTGTAACACCAGGGGACACTACAGGAGGCCAAGATGGATCATCCACTCGGCACTTCAGCTGAAGATTGCTGCGAAAGCTTCAGCCTTATCTTTTGCTCTGTTATGCTGGGCTGCACCATCATTGAGGATGGGGATATTTATAAAGCCAGTGAGTTGTTTAATTTTCCACCACCATTCCCAATAGGATGTGGCAGGACTGCAAAGCTTAGATCTGATCCATTGGTTATGGGATTGCATAGCTCTATCACTTGTTGCTTATGTCGTTCAGCATGCAAGTAGTCCTGTTTGGTGGTTTCACCAGGTTGACACCTCCTGGCATGTCCTCCTGCACTCTCCATTGAACCAACGTTGATCACCTGGCTTGATGGTAATGGCTGAGTGGGAGATATGCCAGACAATTTACAGGACAATTGATCAGAAAACAAATTTCAGCATTTTGTCCCCGTATAAATTGTTGGTCAGGCCACAGTACAGGGTTTAGTCTTCGTCTCACCCATAATGAGGTTTGCAAAGGATGCAGAGGAGGACAGAGAGACTAATTAACAGCATAAAACACCTTAGTTATGAAGGTTCAAAGAGCTGAGACTTTTCACCCTAAAGAACCAAAGGCTCCTGGAACAACTGAACTGATGTGTATGAATTATGAAAGGAATAAATTATGTTCAAGTTGACAGCTTGTTCTAACTAAATAGGTCAGAGAGGACAAATCATAGTCTTAAGGTGAAGTATGCTAGATTTTGGTTAGTTGTCAGAAGTGGTTCTATTCATAGTGAACTGTGGACCACTGGAACAGGCTGCCATCGCAGGCAATAGATTTTAGTTCGCCGAGTTCCTTGAAATATTTGTTTTTGTTTGGAGAAGGCATCTCTTACAAAAAGTATTTCTCTCATGACCACAGTATCTCTTAAATTAGTCTTCATCAGTTAGAAGAGGAGGAACTTCCCTGGTGAGCAAGTTCATAGGTGACACGAAAATCTGGTGGAGCAGTGAATAGTGAAAGCTATCAAAGGATACAGCAGGATACAGATCAAATGGAAAGTCAGGTAAAGAAACGGCAGGAGAAGTTTAATTTGAACGAGTGTGAGATGATACATCTTGGGAGGTCAAATGCAAGTTGGAAGTACACTGTTAATAATAGCTCAAAAGCATTTATATACAGAGGGATCTAGGGGTGCAAGTCTATAGCTCCCCGAAAGTGGCAACACAAATGGAGAAGATGGTAAAGAAGGCATATAGCATGCTTGCCTTTATTTTTCAGGGCAGCGGGTATAAAAATTGGCAAGTCATATTGCAGCTGTATAGAACTTTAGTTAGGCCACATTTGGAGCTGTGTGTGCGCAGTTCTGGTCACTGCACTATAAGGAGGATAGGGAGGCTCTGGAGCGGGTGCAAGAGAGGCTTACCAGGATATTGCCCATGTTGGAGTGTAGTAGCTACAAGGAAAAGTTGGTCAAACGTGGATTGTTTTCAACACAGCATTGTAGGCTCAGGTCAGGGATGACCTGATAGAAATACATAAAATTATGAGAGGCATGGACAGGGTAGGTAGTCAGAATCTTTTACCCAGGGTGGAACTGTCAAATACTAGGAGGTATAGATTTAAGATGAGGGGGAAAACTTTAAAGGAGATGTGAGAGGCAAGTGTGTGCCTGGAACATGCTGTTAGGGGAGCTGGTCGAAGTAGATGCAATGGCAATGTTTAAGAGGGCTTTAGACAGACGCATGAACAGGTAGGGAATACAGGGATACAGACCATGTGCAGGCAAATAGGATTAGTTTAGAATGACATCATGGTTGGCACAGACACTGTGGACCAGAGGGCCTGTTCACGTGCTTTACTGTTCTATGTTCTATATTGTTCCATGTGATTATATGGTTTCTCATGGGGGTAGAAACGTCATATACAGGTTTCACAATTCAATGGGCTGCATGGACCAGAGTGCCTTACTAGTCCTTCTATATAATTAGATTCAAGCTTCCTGAGAGGCAAAGCAATTATTAATATTCATGCTTCTTTAAACAAGTTATATAATGAACTCTAGTTCCCCTCCTTAATAACTGCTAAATTGATCCAATTACTCTTGCAGATTCATGTACTCAAGGTCAGCCCCAGGTGCAATCTTTTTTCTCCCTCACTGACAGGTCCCAATAGATGGAATTGTACTTCTGGATCTATCAAGATACATATGGATTCCCATTATAGCATTACGTTATTGTGAAAGATCTGTGCCCCGATCCTACGAGTAAGGAGGATTAGGTATAGTAGAGTAATTCCGAACTTAAGTAAATTCATTGTAGATATTTTCCTGATTAGATAAATTTTTGAGTAATTGAGTGGTGCAATACGTTAATGCAATGCCTTTTTATCTCTGGTACACTGGTTCAATTAGACAGAATTTTGTTGGCACTAGTGACTGCGGCCTTTCAGTCGTTTCAGCGGCGGGAGTCCAGAAGGAGGCGCGAGGGCAGCCTGGGAAGGTGAGCTTCAGGAGTATAAAGGCCTTACCTCGCGTGACTGCGGCCTTTCAGTCGTTTCAGCGGCGGGAGTCCAGAAGGAGGCGCGAGGGCAGCCTGGGAAGGTGAGCTTCTCCTTTTAAAAACTTACCTCGTGAATAGGCGGAGTGCGCGTCGAGCAGGAGCAGACACGGGACGGTTGAGTAAGTGAGGTAATATATTTGGGCGGTTGCTTTACCCGAAACACTACTAAAGTAGTGTCTCCCACCCATCCTCTTCCTCTAACCAAAAAGGTTCTGAGCGCCAATTTGGTAAGTTACTAGTGTTTTCTTTTCCAATAGTCTGTTTTTCACAATTCAGAACAATGGCAATGGATGCAAGGGCAGTTGCATGCTCCTCTGATAAGGGTCACCACTAGTGTCCCTGCTGACTTCATCTGCGGGAAGTGCACCCAACTCCAGCTCCTTGGAAACCGCGTTAGGGAACTGGAGCTGAAGCTGGATGAACTTCGGATCATTCGGGAGGCTGAGGGGGTGATTGAAAGGAGTTACAAGGAGGTAGGGACACACCTCAGGTACAGGAAAAAAGTAGATGGGTTACAGTCAGGGGACGGAAAGGGAACAGGCAGACAGTACAGGGATCCCCTGCGGCCGTTCCCCTCAATAACAGGTATACCGTTTTGGATTCTGTTGAGGGGGACGACTTACCAGGGGTAAGCCATGGGGTACAGGTCTCTGGCGCAGAGTCTGTCCCTGTTGCTCAGAAGGGAAGGGGGAAGAGGAGGAGAGCATTAGTCATTGGGGACTCCATAGTTAGGGGGACAGATAGGAGATTCTGTGGGAACGAGAGAGACTCACGGTTGGTGTGTTGCCTCCCAGGTGCCAGGGTCCGTGATGTCTCGGATCGTGTCTTTGGGGTCCTGAAGGGAAAGGGTGACCAGCCCCAAGTCGTGGTCCACATAGGTACCAATGACATAGGTAGAAAGAGGGATAGGGATATAAGGCAGGATTTCAGGGAGCTAGGGTGGAAGCTGAGAGCTAGAACAAACAGAGTTGTTATCTCTGGTTTGTTACCCATGCCACGTGATAGCGAGGCAAAGAACAGGGAGAGATATCAGCTGAACACGTGGCTGCAGGGATGGTGCAGGAGGGAGGCTTTCAGGTATATGGATAACTGGGGCTCATTCTGGGGAAGGTGGGACCTCTACAAACAGGACGGTCTTCACTTGAACCAGAGGGGTACTAATATCCTGGGTGGGAAATTTGCTAGTGCTATTTGGGTGGATTTAAACTAGCTCAGCAGGGGCATGGGAACCTGTGGTGTAGTTCCAGTACACAGGAGGATGAGAGTAGGGAGGGCATGGACAAGATTTCACCGTCACAGGAGTGTGCTGGCAGACAGCAAGCTGGTTTCAAGTGTGTCTACTTCAATGCCAGGAGTATCCGGAATAAGGTAGGTGAGCTTGCAGCATGGATAGGTACCTGGGACTTCGATGTTGTGGCCATTTCGGAGACGTGGATAGAGCAGGGTCAGGAATGGATGTTGCAGGTTCCAGGGTTTAGATCTTTCATAAAGATCAGGGAAGGTGGTAAAAGAGGGGGAGGTGTGGCTTTGTTAGTCAAGGACAGTATAACGGTGGCTGAAAGAACTTTTGACGAGGACTCGTCTACTGAGGTGGTATGGGCTGAGGTCAGAAACAGGAGAGGAGAGGTCACACTGCTGGGAGTTTTTTTTATAGGCCTCCGCAAAGTTCCAGGGATGTGGAGGAGAGGATCGGCAAAACGATTCTGGGCAGGAGTGAAAGGAACAAGGTGGTCATTATGGGAGACTTTAACTTCCCCAACATTGACTGGAAAGGCTATAATTCTAGTACGTCGGATGGATCGGTTTTTGTCCAATGTGTGCAGGAGGGTTTCCTGACACAGTATGTCGAAGGGCCGACAAGAGGGGAGGTCACACTGGATCTGGTACTTGGTAATGAACCAGGCCAGATGTTTGATTTAGTGGTAGATGAGCACTTTGGAGAGAGTGACCATAATTCGGTTACGTTTAGTTTAGCGATGGAAAGGGATAGGAACATGCCACTGGGCAAGAGTTATAGATGGGGGAAGGGCAATTACTTTGCGATTAGGCAAGACTTAGGAGGGATAGAATGGGGTAGCAAAATGCAGGGGATGGGGACAATCGAAATGTGGAGCTGGTTTAAGGAACAGATATTGCGTGTCCTTGATAGGTATGTCCCTGTCAGGCAGGGAGGAAGTGATAAGGTAAGTGAACCTTGGTTTACAAAAGAAATTGTATCTCTTGTTAAGCAGAAGAGGGAGGCTTATGTGACATTGAGACGAGATGGTTCAGATGAGGCGATGGAGAGTTACAGATTAGCTAGGAAGGATTTAAAGAGAGAGTTAAGAAGAGCAAGGAGGGGACATGAGCAGTCATTAGCAGGTAGAATTAAGGAGAACCCTAAAGCTTTCTATAGGTATGTGGGGAATAAAAGGATGACTAGGGTAAGAATAGGGCCAGTCAAAGACAGAAGTGGGAAGTTGTGTGTGGACCCTGTGGAGATCGGAGAGGTGCTAAACAAATATTTCTCATCTGTTTTCACTCGGGAAAAGGAGAATATTGTAGAGGAGAAGACTGAGATACGGGCTATTAGACTTGAAAGGATTGAGGTTAGTAAGGAGGAGGTGTTATCAATCCTAGAAGGTGTGAAGGTAGATAAATCCCCTGGGCCAGATGGGATTTTTCCGAGGATTCTCTGGGAAGCTAGGGAGGAGATGGCGGAGCCTTTGGCCTTGATCTTTGAGTCGTCATTGTCTACAGGTTTAGTACAAGAGGACTGGAGGATTGCAAATGTTGTGCCCTTGTTCAAGAAGGGCAGTAGAGATGACCCAGGTAATTATAGACCAGTGAGCCTTACATCTGTTGTGGGAAAAGTTTTGGAAAGGATTATAAGAGATAGGATTTATAATCATCTAGCAAGCAACAATTTGATTGGAGATAGTCAACATGGATTCGTCAAGGGCAGGTAGTGTCTCACAAACCTCATTGAGTTTTTTGAGAAGGTGACCAAGCATGTGGATGAGGGTAGGGCAGTTGACGTGGTGTACATGGACTTCAGTAAAGCCTTTGATAAGGTTCCACATGGTAGGCTATTGGAGAAAATGCTGAGGCATGGGATTGAGGGAGATTTAGCAGTTTGGATTAGAAACTGGCTTTCTGAAAGAAGGCAAAGAGTGGTGGTTGATGGAAAATATTCAGCCTGGAGTCCGGTTACTAGTGGTGTGCCACAAGGATCTGTTTTGGGACCACTGCTGTTTGTCATTTTTATAAATGACTTGGACGCAGACATAGGTGGATGGGTTAGTAAGTTTGCAGATGACACTAAAGTCGGTGGAGTGGTGGACAGTGTGGAAGAATGTTGCACGTTGCAGGGAGACTTGGATAAACTGCAGAATTAGGCTGAAAGGTGGCAAATGGAGTTCAATGCAGATAAATGTGACGTGATGCATTTTGGGAAGAATAATAGGAAGGCAGAATACTGGGTCAATGGAAAGATTCTTGGTAGTGTGGATGTGCAGAGGGATCTTGGTGTCCAGGTACATAGATCCCTGAAAGTTGCCACCCAGGTTGATAGTGCTGTTAAGAAGGCATACGGTGTGTTAGGTTTCATTGGTAGAGGGATTGAGTTCCGGAGCCGTGATGTCATGCTGCAACTGTACAAAACGCTAGTGTGGCCTCACTTGGAATATTGCGTACAGTTCTGGTCGCCCCATTACAGAAAGGATGTGGAAGCATTGGAAAAGGTGCAGAGGAGATTTACCAGGATGTTGCCTGGTCTGGAGCGAAGGTCTTATGAGGAAAAGCTCAGGGACTTGGGTCTGTTCTCATTGGAGAGAAGAAGGCTAAGAGGGGATTTAATAGAGACATACAAAACGATCAGACGATTAGATAGGGTGGACAGTGAGAGTCTTTTTCCCAGGATGATGACGTCGGCTAGTACGAGGAGGCATAGCTGCAAATTGAGGGGTGATAGATTTAAGACAGATGTCAGAGGCAGATTCTTTACTCAGAGAGTGGTAAGGGCGTGGCATGCCCTGCCTGCCAATGTAGTTAACTCAACCACATTAGGGGCATTTAAACAGTCCTTGGATAAGCATATGGATGATGATGGGATAGTGTAGGGGGATGGGCTTAGATTAGTTCACAGGTCGGCGCAACATCGAGGGCCGAAGGGCCTGTTCTGCGCTGTATAGTTCTATGTTCTATGTTCTAGATGGCCTACAAAAATGAATTTGGAAAGGCTCAGTTATAGGTATACTGACAAAATAAAATGGCGCACAATCACCACTAAAAGAGATTAAAAGGGAAGTATCAGATGTTACAAGAGTGAAATGAAAACAGAATATATAGTTTCACAAGTGTCAAAAGTGCGGCATACAATTTCATACTATAGTCTCTCTTCCTCTCAGACAATGAACGGCTTACATTTTTGCAGCATTTGTGACTTCTCTACTATTATTATTCCAGCGTTTGTAAATCATGTCCTGCAAGGCCATGGAATAATACAGGAAAACAGAAGAATTCCCAGTAATTTTACAAATTAAAATGAAACCTGTCATAGTATTGAGAAAAGGGCATGCTACTTACCACTTGGAAGATCGGCTCCATTTTTGTTGTATGAAAACACAGGTGCAGTGGTGAGGTACTCTCCCTTTTCATTCACAGCAAACCCAGGGTACAACAGATCATCATAACAGCTTGTGATTTGAGATGCAGGCATTGGTGGGAGATTAGCCCCATGCACAGGTGCAGAAAGTGGGGTAATAAATGCTGAGGTCACTTCAGCCTGTGACATTGTCTGACTGGACATCACGGAAGATGAACAAAAAGTTGAAACGACCGTCTGTGTCAAACACTCTGTCAAACAACAGAAGAAGCTATCTTCAATATTCTTTCTTAAAAATAAAATTGTCACACAGTAATATTGCAATGAAGCTGTGAATCATATTCCTGAATTCTTAATCTTTGTTGTTTTCGAAGTGTTTACTGTTAGGTAACTCAGCATTTGATTCCCAACTCTGACATTCTTTGACATTATTAACATCACCAATTATCACATTCTTTGACGTTATTAACATCACCAAAGTAACAAATGACTTTACAAATGTTCAAAGATATCATTCATTTTGTCTCAAGAAATACTAGCATTTTTAGGACTTGCATATAATTGTTGTTATTAATGTGCTCCAGATTCCTACATTAAATTTCTTAATACAGAAAAAAATCAATTCCGATGTGCAATCACACTATATTTTTCTAAGTGCTCAAACCTATAAAGTATACCTGAAATATTCCCAAAATTAACTCTAGAACATTTTCTGAATAGTTTGACATGAAGTGTACAATACACAAAATAGGTTGAATTTTTAGGGATAGATAACCTTAAAAACTAAGTGAAATCACTGTTAAAGATGTAATTTGAATACATCTTTACATTGGAACAAATATTATAGTCATAGAGGCTCACAGCACAGAAAAAGGCCCTTCAGTCCATTGCATCTGTGCCAGCAAAAACAATCACTTAACTATTCCAATCCCATTTTCCAGCACTTGGCTCAAATCCTGTATACCTTGGAATCTACAACTCTCCACACTCCAAAGTCTACAACCAGATTCACCAACTTAACTCCTGACATATCTAAATACTTCTTAAACGTTGAAGGTTTTTGTCTCTACCAACTTAAAGGCAGCGGGTTCCAGTCTCCCATGACCCTCTGTGGGGGGAGAAAAAAGTTTCCTCACATCTCCTCAAAACCTACTGCACCTTACCTTAATAATATGCCCCTAGTCATTGATCCCTCCACCAATGGGAAAAGTTCCTTCTTGTCCACATCCCTCATAATTTAAGAAACACAGAATACTGAATGGCCCGGACAGAGTGGATGTTGGGAAGATGTTTCCATTGGTAGGAGAGACTAGGTCCCGAGGGCACAGCCTTAGAGAAAAGGGAAGACCTTTTAGAACAGAGATAAGGAGAAACTTCTTCAGCCAGAGGGTGGTGAATCTGTGGAATTCACTGCCACAGAAGGCTGTAGAGGCCAGGTCATCGAGTATACTTAAGACAGGGATAGATAGGTTCTTGATTGTCAAGGGGATCAAGGGTTACGGGGAGAATGGAGTTGAGAAACTTATCAGCCATGACTGAATGGCAGAGCAGAGTCTATGGGCTGAATGGCCTAATTTCTGCCCCTATGTCTTATATCTTAATTTTATGCATCTCAATCTCTTCTGCTCTAAGGAAAACAACTCCAATCTGTCCAATCTCTACACAATTAAAATCCTCCAGCCCAGACAACGTGCTGATAAATGATCTCAGTAACCTCTCCAGCGCAATCACATCCCTCCTTTAATGTGCATTCCAGAAAGGCACACAATAGTCTAACTATGAAATTATCTACATACTACATGCAGTATGCAACTATCTTTTGAATTATATCAGTAATCTCCAAATAAACACATTACCTGCTGATCGGCAAGTGACTGACTCAGATGAATGTACTGAAAGCACTGGTGAAGTCAATGATGGTGCTGATGAAGGGAGATGTGACAAGTTCAGATCTGACTGAAGGACAGGATCCATTCTTTGCAAAGTAGGGCAAGGGGGAATCGCTGATGGATTCTTCAAGACAGACATTTAAATGAAATTAATGTACATCATTTTTAAGAAACATATAATTTACACAATCTGATAATTATTTTCATGCACACAAACTGCATATGTTGGAGTGCACCAGAAAATTATTTTAATCATCTTGGTGGGACTTTCTGAACATTTATTACCATGTTGTGGCCCCTGTGGAGACTGACAATTTTCAAAAAGAAATTCAAGCTTTCTGTCAATAGTTGACTGGATTACATGACAAAATTTCACATGTTATAATGTTTACTCTAACCAACTAAAAGCTCCGTTGACAAACCACGAATTGTGCGGCCAACTTTTACTTCATACTTACTACCAGTCACCTTCGTCCTGTGTCCAGTGTATTGTTCTCACCTTGCAAACACCTTTGAGGAACAGCAACTATCTTTGGCCTCTCCCTCTGCAAAACCACCAAACCAGACAGCCTAGCATGGATGAGCAACCAGGTTAACCAATCTACCTTTGGAGACATCCAAATCCTTCCTAAATGTTGAGAATTTCTGCCTCTACTACCCTTACAGGCAGTAAGTTCCAGATTGTTGGACACTCTTGGCTGTTTCAATGCCTCAGTTCAACTTGGTAAGTCTCTGATCCTGCATCATGCCATCCTCTGGTAAGACTGCAATTCCCTGGCAAAATCTTGGTCTATTTCTTCCTTAATTATGCAACGTGTCTTCTCAATTCTTTCTTTTCAACTTAACAACCAACATGTTGCCTCCCCTCAGAGAACTGGCTGATGGTGGTTATTAGCCAAGAATCCTGCCCAATGTGCTTCTGCACCATTTTACCAGGCCTCCTCATTATTCCTGTCTTGTGTGGGTTGGTAAAATTCAAAGCCTCTTATTGAGCCTTCAGATTTTTGATTATCTTTTGCTGCTATTTAAAACTCTCCCAATCCCCAGTCTCATGATTCTTCTTGAAAATGTTAGTAATCTCTTCTTTTAATCTAGTAATAACATTAGCTTCTAGTTAGTCATTAGTCAACAGCTATTAAACAGAGAAAATAAGTGCAGGAGCAGGCCAAACGGTTCTGCAAACCTGCGCCACATTTCAATATGAACATGGTTGATCATGCAATTTCAGTATCCCATTCCAGCTTTCTCTCCATACCCCTTGATCCCTTTAGCTGCAAGTGCCATGACCAGCTCCCTCTCGAACATATCTAACAAACTGGCCCCAAAAGCTTTCTGTGGTTAAGAATTCCACAGGTTCACAACTCTTGAGTGAAGAAATTCTTCCTCATATCAGTCCGGAATGGCTTACCCCTTATTCTTAGGCTGTGACCCCTAGTTCTGGGCTTCCTCAACATCAGGAACATTCTTCCCGCATCTAACCTGTCCAGTCCCATCAGAAACACAAAAAATGAGATCTTCCCCTCATTCTACTAAATTCCAGTGAGTACAAGCCCAGTCTTTCTTCATCTGTCAGTTCTGCCATCTGGGAATCAGTCCAGTGAACCCTCACTGGACTCCCTCAATAGCAAGAAAGTCCTTCCTCGGACTAGGAGGCCAAAACTGCACATAATACTCAAGGTGAGGGCTCACCAAGGTCCTGTATAATTCTCTTCTCCTAAACTCAAATCCTCTCGCTACAAAGGCTAGCATGCCATTAGCTTTCCTCACCACCTGCTGCGCCTGCATGCCAAACTTCAGTGATTGTCCCACCATAACACCCAGGTCTCGTTGCACCTCACTTTTTCCTAAACTGCCACCATTCAGATGATAATCTGCCTTCCTATTTTTGCCATTGGGGAGAATTTAGGAAGGATTTTGTTTTTGCTATTGCTTTAGTGCTTTTATTTCTCATTGAATTACAAATTCATTGAGAATTCTAAAATACTTCTTTCTAAAAAATAAGGTTGCAGATTGAAGATACGCTTCCATGCTTTTGTCAGAGGTTTGGGTATTGATGAAAACATCAGAACTCTCTTGTTTCTCTCCATACAAACATCAGCCTGAAATTTCATTTGAAAGACTGTGACAGTCTTTCTTGATCTGACAATGCAGCATTCTTTAGTACAGCACTGATGTGTCAGCTTCAGTCACGTGTTTGAGTCTCCTGGTGCAGTTTGAACCTAAACATCAGCACTATGAACACCTCTGTTACAGCCATCAGCGCTACTCATCAACAACACCGCAAACAATGAGATCTTGTGAAAGTGTAACATGTCTGGTCTGTATCAACACCACTTTCTCCACCTAAGTAACACTGCCTGACCCTGCCACCTATACACCCTCACAATGCTACTGAAACCTCAGTGAAACCTATCAATTTTTAAGCTAAAATTAACCTACCTAGTCTCCCCTCCATAAACTTCCCCAAGCTTCCAGTCACCAAACTGATGTAACCTTAATTCTTGCCAAAATCAAGTCCTGCAGTCTCCAAATCCCCATGGGTCTTCATGTCATGCAGCTCATGAATTGGCTCTCAAAAATTATGTCATTTGCAAACACCTCATAACCTTTAGTGATTTTCTACTAATTTGTGTATTCACACATATTTTGCTTCTCTTAGCACCTACTATTCACTTTGTCCTGATGTTCAATTGTTGGTACCAACTCAGTCAGGCAAACTATAATGCTAGTGCGTTTAGCCTTTGGCCACGCTAAGTTGCCCACAGTGTCCAGGGATGTGCAGGCTAAATGGATTAGTCACGAGAAATTTAGGGTTACGGGGGAGGGTCCCGAGTGGGATGCTCTTTGGAAGGTTGTTGTGGACTTGATGGGCTGAATGGCCTGTTTCCAGGCTATAGCACTTCTATGAAACTCTCCTTGCCAACAGGTAACAGGTAATTAGCCAAAGTCCAAACCAGGAGATAGAATCTCCCTTGATTTGAAAGGGACAATTAGCTATTTATATAGCTTCAGAAACACTATTCCACAGAGCAAGGCAAGGAGATGGGCTTCCATGAACGACCACACATAGCAGAGGGATTGAACCTACGCTGCTGGTGCAATTCTGCATGACTGTCTAGTCAACCGAAATAACCTACCCTCCCCCAGCCAGCAAATGCTTACCCAACACCTCTTCAAACATTATAATTTAGTTCCCATTCCAAATACATTAAGTGCCCAGCTGCTTGACTAGACACTATTGTACTCAATGTAACCCCATGCTTTACCAAATTCAAATATTAATTTGAATGCTGTGGTCTAATGCATTTTCTCCACTTCTAAGGTGATAAGAGCAGGTGGCAGATAATATAATCCAATGCTCAACAACATGGGAAGTGTAACTGTTTCTTCTGCAGTACTGTTGTGTTTCTGTACTGCAGCGGTTATCACGCTCGCCTTACACCCAAAAGGTCCTCGGTTCGAAACTGGGCAGAAACAGTGGTGCTTCTTCGTTACAGAGGCAGGCTTCTAGATTAATGTGGATGGAGCATTCTTGTTACATTGGTGGTTCAGTGGTAGAGTTCTCGCCTGCCATGCGGGGGCCCAGGTTCGATTCCCGACCAATGCACATTGTTCCCAGCACGGTAGCTCAGCGGTCAGCACTGCTGCCTCACAGTATTAGGGACCCACGATCTATTCGATTCCACTCTCTCTCATACACAACATGCACATGGTTTTAAGTTTGGACTATGATATGGCTATAGGATATAGATTCTTTCACTGTTAGAGCTGCTGCTTTGTTTCACTCAATTTTTAAGAGGTTCAGGACATCTTAGGATACTCTGACAACATATAGAAAGCAGGATATAAAGGATGGACACAGCATGCTACTACTACTCTTCCTATTAATTACTGAAAATCAATAAGGAGTGTCAACTTGGACCTCTAATGGATCGTATCTTGCCAACATACACAGTGCTCATTCCTTGATGCCAACCAATTAAAAAATGTTTTGGAGGATGATCAGCTCTAAAGACCTGTTCTATGATGGATTAGGAAGGTGGAATCTTGCTTGGACAAGATTAGCTTCCAAACTGCTCATTTGTATTGTACTCCATGTAGTGTGCATTTGGTCAAACAGAGCCATAATATTTCATAATGTGGACAATATCTTTGAAGAACAGTGACATTAATAATGAGTTTAGGGAAGTTGGACTCTTAAAGGAAATGTTCCAGCGATCTACTGCCATCGTGATCACAGAAAAAAAATTTTAATTAGCACGTAATACTACTTCATTCAGTTTAGCTGAATAAATAACTACATTATTCATTAAGCATCTTTGAAAAAACGTTGGAAGAGCTTTTCAGGATGAAATCATGACAGAGCGAGTCTGGTGTTTATCAATCTTCTTCCATCATGACTAATTTTATTAAACCGTCTTGGAATAATTACACTCTTTCCAAATGTTGCTCCATAACAGAAACACTTCCCATGTTCTCCAGTCATGACAATTTAGACATCATGTATTTCCCTCATCTTCTAATCCCATGCATGTTTTGTGTCTATATCCTGTTCTGCGTTCAGTGAACCCCCGATCTCTCCAACACATTATTAATCTCTTTCTATTCTCTCTGGTTAAATATTGAACTTATACAGTTATACTCTTTAGTTACTGATACCGATATTTTTTCCTCAAGGTAACATTTCAATGATATATTGACATTGTTTCATTCCCTTAAAAATGATCAAGTTCAAGAGTATTCACCTCTAAGACATGTAACCTTGGTACTTCACCTGAAAGCAGTTTCAGCTCAGAATTCTCCAGAAGGTTGGAATCTGTCATCATGTTGTTTTATCATCAACATAATATTATAGATGCACAGATACTTAAATCCCAGTAATACAAAACTAAATTAAAACACATACCACATACTCACATGAAGTGCAGGAAAGGATTGCTCAACTCTCTGATGCATTTTATTTGGGGATTGAGCCTCATTAGCTTCTGGCTCTGCCTTCACTGATGAAGCAAGATGTTGACACTCTGCATTTGTGTGGTTCAATTCCAAATCTCGATCATACTTTCTACGAATGAGATACGGTTAAAACAAAATTACTTGTTTAGCATAGTTGGACTTTATTTTGTTGTGTTTTGGAAAAATGTCTCAAGAAAACTCTACAGCAGCAGAGGCAGAACACACTTTAGGGGATAGTGGATCACAACACAAACAAACTACAATAAACTCTCAACGGACAGAGATGAACGTAACAGACCACCTTCACTTCAAGTTCCAACCGTGCACACACACACCTCACAAATTAGAATTGCAGCTTCACAGTCTAATCTTACATGTTTCAGATTATACAGACAGTTCAAAAAAGGGTGAATTTGAAAAATCTAATTGGCTTCAACTTTCCACTTATATGCCTTACTTGTGAAAGCATGGTGTGAGCAAGTTGGATGTTGCATTTTCTGCATTGAGCACTGTCTATGCTTCTAGATGTAGTTAATAGGATGTGGAGCTCTGAGATTTCAGACAGTTTTGAAAATCCTGATATAAATGCAAGTTCTTCCTTCCTTTATTTCTTTCTTAGCTGATGATGCAAGGACTGAAAGACACAGATTCAAAGTTGTGCGCAAGAGATATAGAGTGATTTTTTTTAATGCAGTGTGGCCATAAGCTGAAACCCACTGGCATTAAGGATAGTGCAAACAGAAGTGATGCATGATTTCAAAACAAAGTTGGATAGGGATGGAGAGAAATAGACCAGCAGAATTACATGAACAGAGTGAAAGAATGAGATTAGCAGGACTACTCTACAAGGAGTCAGCATGGACTTAAGATGAATTAACTCCTCCTCTGCTTTTACGGCCACAAGCTAAATTTTACAAGACACCATGTTCACCACAACCGCTCCCAGGCACTTCATTGGTTAAAATGTTGGGGAGACAAAGAGGAAGAAAACAAAATCTGTGGTCCCAACAGTAACACTGCACTGTTTCTTTGTACAGAGTGCTGTTAATTGCTTTATGACCATCACATTAGATTGCTCACACTTCACTTCAAGCATTGCTGCTCCACTGTTGACTGCAAATACAAATCTTATTTATAAATCAGGAGCTGTGCTCTGATGGGTATGAAATTCCACATCGTGGATCCTTAGGCCTACAACTCAACGTACCAAATAGTGGAGGAGCTGCAAATGGACTTTAGAGGACCATAATCCCTGAATACTGTCCAACAGTAATTTGTAGTGCACGAACATAATATATGCCAAATAATTCAGAAGGTAAATGCATTTAGAAATGCATTTGCCACTATGGAGATGAAATTGTCAGTTAGCATCTTGCACACTGTGCTTGTACTTTGCCTACTCTGGCCCTGCACAGTAGATTAAACCCAACTGCACCTCTGTCAGTCTGAATGAGAAACAGGAAGAACTGAGGTTGAATATATATGGCTAATTTTCTACTAGAGTTGTGACCATCGCAAACGATATGAGAACGTTCAAGTTCATCTCAGGTTTCTTTATTTGCAGAATTTGGGAAACACAGGCCAAATCATAATTAGAGTCTATTCCTAATTCATTTGTTATAGTGTTGATAGGCTGTTGCAGTCACTTCGTCATAGCATTTCCACAATGCAGCTGAATAGTTGCTTAAGAGACCAGTTTTAGTGAACCAGGAGCAACTAGTGATCATAGAATCTCAAGAGTGTGGAAACAGGCCATTTGGCCCAACATGTCCACACCGACCCTTTGAAGAGCATCCCACCCATTCCTACCCGATCCCTTTTACCCTACATTTCCCTTGGCTAATCCACCCAGCCTGCATATCCCTGGACACAATGGGCAATTTAGCATGGCCATTCCACCTAACCTGCGCATTTCTGGACTGTGGCAGAACCCCACGCAGACACAGGGAAAACGTGCAAACTCCATGCAGTCACCAGAGGTTGGAACTGAATGTTGTGAGGCAGTAGTACTAATCACTGAGCCACCATGCTGTCCCCCACCCCTTGCTTTGGCTTGGCCAGGTAGTGGTTCTTCCTTCCTTCCATAAGGAAACTGGTGAAAATTTCAAGATTTAAAACAACCTGGTAACTTTTACGGTAATTTTCTTCTGGTACTTTCCCACAAATTATCAGTTATATTTTGGATCCTCTGGCCCCAGTAATGGTGAATGCCACGAAGTTCACAACTATTACAGAAACTTATAGAAACATATAAAATTATGAAGGGAATAGACAGGATGGAAGCAGGGAGGTTGTTTCCACTGGCACATGAAACTAGAGCCAGGGGGCATAGCCTCAAAATAAAGTGGAGCAAATTAAGGACTGAGTTCACGAGGAACTTCTTCACCCAAAGGGTTGTGAATCTGTGGAATTCCCTGCCCAGTGAAGCAGTTGAGGCTGCGTCTCGATGTTTGTAAGGCAAAGATGGGCAGATTTTTGAACAGCAAAGGAATTAAGGGTTGTTGAGTGGGTGGATAAGTGGAGTTGAGTCCATGAAAAGATCACCTATGATCTTACTGAATGGTGGTGCAGGCTCGATGGGCCAGATGGCCTACTCCTGCTCCTATTTCCTATGTTCTAATTTTCTTACTAAAGGCTGCAACAGCACTGCAAAGTTCTGGGAGACTATTTATCCAAGACTATAATCCAAAAATTGCTGTGCACTTTTTAAAAAAAAAAAGGACACACTGAGGCTAAAGCAGAATCATTGCCATTTGGTAAACTGGGCTAACTGCCCAGAGATATGCTGTTTGACAAATCCGCCTGTCATTAGGACACGTAGCCTACACACCTTAACATTACATTGGCCCCAAACTTCATACACTACATTTACTCATTTGTGCAATTCGCAAAACGTCTTTTTGGCTTAATGGCAGCGTCCTGATCATGATAAATACCTCTCATCTTGCTGATGCTTAATACCAGCATGAAACAACACCTCACCATCACATATTCCTTCAATCTGTTTGCAACAAAGTAATAACTGTATCCAATCAGTCCATATTTATAAAGCCCAAAATACTATCCACTGTATACTTGATGTGATTCCATCATTGGACAGCATTTTCTATATAATTCAAGTACTCTAAAAACTACATGGACAACAAATTTAAATAGTTGGTCACCTCATAATGTGCCACATCTGCACACACTGGAAGATTTGAAACCACTCTGCTATAATATATATTAATACAAACAGCCCTCTTTGCAGACAGATAGAACACATGGTGCCTGTTTCAACTCAACAAAATAGGTCACAGCCATTCTCCAATTTATTTTTCGAGGCAATGCCTTAATTAGAGTCAAACTGTTTGGTTTAAATTTTAATGAAGCTCAGCAGTCTCCTATCAATTAACAAATAACTGTTGCATTCTCCATGGCAGCATCTCCACCAACGAGTCCGCTTTCTAACCAGTCAGTATTTTTCTCATAAAGTACCTTATCCACTTACAGTGTAAAAAGATGTGTTTTATTTACACTGGTAATTCTTGCAAATTGTCCTAATGACAGCAAAATGCGAAGTTTCAACAAAATGTGCCATTTTTCAGCACTATAAGTTCTGTACTAATAAACTAATAAGAGAGGGAAATGCGGAACAAGTCAAATGATCAGATCAATGGAAAGTTTTGAGCCTTTGTTTTCAACCATACCAATAGATCATAATGGGAAGCACGGTAGCTCAGTGGTTAGCATTGCTGCTTCACAGCACCAGGGACCCAGGTTCGATGTCACCCTCAGGCGACTGTCTGTGTAGAGTTTGCACATTCTCCCCAAGTCTGCGTGGGTTTCCTCTGGATGCTCCGGTTTCCTCTGGATGCTCCAGTTTCCTCCCATAGTCCAAAGATGTGCAGGCCAGGTGGATTAGCCTTGCTAAATTGCCCATAGTGTTCGGTGGTGTGTAGACTGGGTGGGTTTTAGGGGGATGGGTCTGGGTCGGAAGCCCTGAGGGTCGGTGTGGACTTGTTGGGCCGAAGGGTCTGTTTCCACACTGTAGAGATTCTATGATATTTACAGGATGGTGGTCATTCCATACCAGATGACAATAATCTATCCAACCTAATTCCATTTTCTTTCCTGATCCATAGCCTTATTTATGTCATGTCATTCCAAACACAGCACTAGTTACAAGTTAAGAGGTTTTCTGTCTCTTATCATCTTTTCAGGCAGTGAGTTCCAGATTTTCTGAGAACTTCTCCTTGAATCCCCTCTATACCTCTTAAATCTATGCTCCTCATTATCAATTCAACCAAGGTAAATAAAGCCTTCTTAACGACTCAATCCAGATCCCTCAATTTTACGCACTTAAACTAGATTCCCCCCCAACAGCCTTCTCTCTTCCACGAAACAACTCTAGCCTATCCAATCTTTCCACAAACTCTCCCGTCCAGATTCCCCATTTATCTTCTCCACTCTAATCGCAAACTTTCCTATCATGTGTTTGAACTGCATTCTACAGGCTAACTTGTCATTTATAAAGTTCCATCATAACCACCCAAATTTTATGCCTCATCCAATAAAGGCAAGCATTCTGCATGCTATCTTGACAAACCTATCTACTTGTCCAGTCACCTTCAAGGACTGAAAGATATACACTTCAAGGTCCCTAATTTACTCCACATTTCTCAGCATACTACCATACATTGTCTGTTCCTTTGCGTTTTTGGCTTCCATATTACCTTGCTTTTCCAGACCAAGTCCCACTGCCCTTGTTCCAATCACATGCCTAGTCCATTGATACCTTCCTGCAGTGTACAGGTTCCTTTTTCATCAACCACATTAAACGTCTGTATTGAATTTAAACTTCTTGATCATGCCCTATTACATTCAAATCCAAATCATTGATACGCGTCACAAAAGGCAACAGAACTCATTCTGGTATGCAACCTGAAAGGAAACAGAGTTCATATCACAAAACGCTCACTGATCATTACATTTTGCTTCCTGCTTTTGAGCTAACTTTAAATCCAGCTTACCACTTTGCCTTGGATCCGAAGATCCAACTTTTCACGAGTAATCTGCCACATGGGACCATATCAAAAGTTTTGCTAAGACCCATTTAGACTGTTTATCAAATGTACTACTCCCATCAAAACTCCTTACTTTGTGTAGTTAAAATGCATGCAGCCAGAGAAACAAGAGTTCCTCCAATACTCACTTTGAAAGTTGGGGAAAGTCTTCATCTCGTCCTACATACTCAGCTGATGATTTTTTGGGTTGTTGGCCTGGGGACTGCTGTGTAGAGTGTTGCTGCCTGGCACCCATTGTTTGCTGGAGACGTGGTGGAAGGCTTGATTGTAATCGACTTGGTTTATTTACAAAACTGCTTGAATTCTTCACTCCCTTGAAGTCAGCTTCTGTCAAGTGAAATATACAATTTTTTTATGTACAGTATTTTGGTCTGACTGTACAATAGCATGGCACAGTAGAATCAACTACCAACAAAACTTCTCAGAACATTTAATGTTTTGGGCGATACCTGTAGCCCAAACTGAAATACCCGGTAATGGTCAATTCACCTCAGTATGGAAAGTTGTGAAAGATGATGCAGGATAATAAAATGACAAAGAAACATTTAATTACCAGAGCTATGGTTATCAAGACACTCATGGGAAGAATTTTGAAACTACTTCTATCTTCATAGGATTATCATGTGGTGAAGGGTGCGAGGACTTTGAAGCAACGTAAAGAACACAACTGCGATGTCCATCAAGCCTGTGGAACATCTGGGGTCTAAGACAATCATAAGAGGCATTTCGAAACAATTCATAGGGACTCTGTCCATTAGGGGTAGCATTGGCATTCACAAGGCATTGAGGTGACTATGCACATAGTAACTAATCTCTGGTCCCCACAGGTTCTAAGCACATGCCCTAAGGGATATGACATTCTTCTGTTTTTCATTATGCAGCAAAAGGAGGACAACACGTAAGAAGTTCTGCTTTTCTCTGGGCATCAGACCAGCACACCAGGTATGAACTAGGACTAGGCTATTAAGAGTCTAGTTAGGGAGCATGTAGCCCTTTTAGTCTTCTCATTGAGTTTAAAGCGGGCAGCTGAAAGGGCATGCCCATTTTCTGTGAATTAAAGATTCAAGGCCTAGGTAAAAGAGATCACTGCTTTTTCTTCTGTGGGATAAAGTAAAGATTGAGAGACAAGGCTAAGGACTTTGTGGACGATTCTACCTTTTGAATATTATTTGGAAACCAGATGCATAAACCTTAATCTCACTGTTTAAATTTAAGATGGAGATAAATAAAAGAGGCCAGTTTTCTTATATTTTGGAAAGGTATCACACAAACTAGATTGGCAAGATTCAGTTTCTGTGGATATTTATAAAATTAAAAGAAATCAGTTCAGAAGTTGTATCATTCATTGAAGGATCCTGCATAATATTCATCAGCTATTAGTGTGCTATTCATATCCTTATGATTTTGGAACATAGTTTGAGAACTTGATAATCCTACACCTCTGTCAGTATTTCTACTCAAGTCTGAACCCTTAACACTTCAAGTGTTACACATCAAAAAATACATATCATCTACTTGCATTTCTATTCGATGGTCTCAATATAAAACTACATATGTGGATACATATAAAATAAATACCAAGTTAATATATAGAACATCAACTTGTACAAATCGACCTAATCTTTGTCTTGTTACTGCCATATCATGAATCATAAATCTCTTTTTCCACCTCAAAGAATGTATTAAAAAGAGATTTACCAGAGTTGATGTTCATTGGCTTCTTGGCTCTTTTCCCCTGAACTCTGTTCCAGCTTGAGCCCCGAGAAATCTGTGAAAGTGGCCTAAGGTTCTGCAGAGAGGCATTGTATCTAAAATAGAAATAATGTATGCATGTACATTTGAAGAAGCAAACAGCTTGTCACAATATTCCTGGTTCATGGTTTTGTGTAAACAGCTCTTGCATGTTTTTGTATCGTTTATATTTTCAATATTCAGTCTATCCCTTCGGTGTTGCTTTTGAGATTTGTCATTTTCTGATTTCATAGCATTTGTAAGGGTAAAGAGTAAAGAGTAATCCAATGAATCAAGTATAAAATCAGAAGGGAGTCTGAACAAAACACATCTATGCAGCATTCACTTATCACTTATGTTACCTATAACCTGCTACTTACGATTGCATTTTCCATATGGTATTCTGCAAACGTAAGTAACTTGAAACAAGTGATAATTGGTACATGTACAAAGCAATGGATGGATTTCACCCACAGCTACTGTGCATTGCCCTAGTGGACAACGATAACTTTCAACTGGGCCACTAGATGGAGCATTGGCCACTTACTCTCAGAATGAATCACAAAATCCCATAAGACCATAAGACAGAGGAGCAGAAATTAGGCCATTTGGCCCATTGAGTCCGCTCCGCCATTCAATCATGGCTTATAAGTTCCTCAACCCCATTCTCCTGCATTCTCCCCATAACCCTTGATCCCTTGATAATCAAGAACCTATCTATCTCAGTCATAAATGTGCTTAGTGACCAGGCCTCCAGAGTCTTCTGTGGCAGTGAATTCCATAGATTCACCACTCTCTGGCTGAAGAAGTTTCTCCTTATCTCTATTCTAAAAGGTCTTCCCTTTACTCTAAGGCTGTGCCCTTGGGTCCTAGACTCTCCTACCAATGGAAACATCTTCCCAACATCCACTTCGTCCAGGCCATTCAGTATTCTGAAAGTTTCAATTAGGTGCCCCCCTCATCCTTCTAAACTCCAATGAGTATAGTCCCAGAGTCCTCAAACGCTCCTCTTATGTTTACCTTTCCATTCCTGGGACCATTCTCGTGAACCTCCTCTGAACCCGCTCCAGGGCCAGTACATCCTTCCTGAGATATGGAGCCCAAAACTGCACACAATACTCCACATGTGGCCTGACCAGAGCCTTGTAAAGCCTCAGCAGTACATCCCTGCTTTTATATTCAATGCCAACTTTGCATTTGCCTTCCTGACTACTGACGCAACCTGCAAGTTTACTTTGAGAGAATCCTGGACTAGAACTCCCAAGTCTTTTTGCACTTCAGACTTCTGCGTTTTCTCCCCATTTAGAAAATAGTCCATGCTTTTATTCTTCTTACTAAAGTGCATGACCTCATACTTTCCCACGTTGTACTCCATCTGCCACTTCTTTGCCCACTCCCCTAACCTGTCCAAATCCTTCTGCAGCCTCGCCACCTCCTCAAAACTACCTGTCCTTCCACTTATCTTTGTATCGTCTGCAAATTTAGCCAGAATGCCCACAGTTCCTTCATCTAGATCATTAATGTACAAAGTGAAAAGTTGTGGTCCCAGCGCTGACCCTTGTGGAACACCACTTGTCACCAGCTGCCATCCTGAGAAAGACTCCTTTATTCCCACCCTCTGCTTTCTGCCAGACAGCCAATCTTCTATCCACCTTGCCTCTAACACCGTGGGCCCTTATCTTACTCAGCAGCCTCCTGTGTGGCACCTTATCAAAGGCCTTCTTGAAGTCCAGGTAGATAACATCCATTGGCTCTCCTTGGTCTACCCTGCTCGTTACTTCCTCAAAGAATTCTAGCAGATTTGTCAGGCATGACCTCCCCTTGATGAAATTATGCTGACTTTGCCCTATTTACTATACACTTCCAAATATTCAGAAATCTCATCCTTTACAATGGACTCCAAAATCTTACCCACGACCGAGGTTAGGCTAATTGACCCGTAATTTTCTGTCTTTCGCCTTACTCACTTTTTAAACAGGGGTGTCATGTTCCAGTCCTCTGGGACCCTTCCTGATCCAACAATTTCTGAAAGATCACCATTAGTGCTTCCACTATCTCTTCAGCTATCTCCTTTAGAACTCTGGGGTGTAGTCCACGTGGTCCAGGTGATTTGTCCACTTTCAGGCCAATCAGTTTTACTGGCACCTTTTCCTTGGTGATCGTTACCATATTCAGCCCTGCCCCCGAACTCTCCTGAATTTTTGGGATATTTCTCGTGTCTTCCACCGTGAAGACGGACGCGAAGTAATTATTCAGTTCCTCAGCCATTCCTTGTTCCCCACTACTGTCTCTCCACCGTCATTTTCCAGTGGTCCAATGTCCACTTTTGCCTCTCTTTCGCACTTTTTATACCTAAAGAAACTCTTACAGTCTTCACTTATACGACTGGCTAGCTTACCCTCATATTTAATCTTCTCCCTCGTTATTTCTTTTTTTGTTGCCCTCTGTTGGTCTTTGTAAACTTCCCAGTCCTCTGGTTTCTCACTGCCCTTCGCCACATTATATGCTTTCTCTTTTGCTTTTATGCTATCCCCGACTTCCTTAGTCAGCCGTGGTTGCCTCATCCTCCCTGTACCATGCTTCTTTTTCCTAGGGATGAATTTTTGCTGCATCTCCTGAATTATTCCCAGAAACTCCTGCCATTGCTGTTCCACTGTCTTTCCTGCTAGGTCCCTCTTCCAGTGAATTCTGCTCAGCTCCTCCCTCACTCCTCAGTAGTCGCTTTTATTCAGCTGTAATACCGTTACCTCTGATTCTATCTTCTCTCTCTCAAATTGCAGAGTAAATTCTATCATCTTACGATCACTGCCTCCTAAGGGTTCCTTTATCTTAAGCTCCCTTATCAAGTCTGCTTCATTGCACAACACTAAGTCTAGTATTGCCTGTTCCCTTGTGGTCTCCACCACGAGCTGCTTCAAAAAGCCATCTCGTAGACATTCCACAAACACCTTTTCTTGCAATCCACTCCCAACATGATTTTCCCAGTCCACCAGCATATTGAAATTCCCACAATCACTGTGACTTTGCCTTCCTTACACACCTTTTCTGTCTCCTGGCATAGCTTGAGCCCCAGCTCCTGACTACTGTTTGGAGCCCTGTACACAACCCCAACTATGGTTTTTTTACCTTTGCGGTTCCTCAATTCTACCCACACAGATTCTACACCATCTGACCCTACTTCGTTTTTTTCTTATTGATTTAATTTAATTTCTCACTAATAAGGCAACCCCACCCCCTCGGCTACCTGCCCATCTTTTCGATAGGATATATATCCTTGGATATTCAGTTCCCAATCCTGATCCCCTTGCAGCCACGTCTCCGTGATGCCTACCACGTCATACCATCCAGGCTATCCAGTGTGTACCAACCCTCTGAAGAACACACACCCACACCCACACCCAGCCCTCCATCCCATCTCTATAACCTTGCTTTTACTCTGGCTAACCCACCTAACCTGCACCTTATGGGGCAATTTGCCATGGCCAATCCATGTAAGGTGCACATCTTTAGACTGTGGGAGGAAATCAGTGTGGAAACGCACAAATACACGGAGACTGTGCGAACTCCCCACACACACAGTAACCCAAGGCTGGAATCGACTTGTGTCTCTGGTGCTGCAAGGAAGCAGTGCTAACCACAGAGCCACTGTGCCACCTATTTTTTTTTGACCAAAAAGGTTCATTAACTTGAATTCAAAAAAATAAATAACACCTACACAAAAATAGGTTTGACATTGTCACCCATCTCCCAACAAGGCCATCCCTTGGGTGCAGCTGACACTTGCTTCATTTCACCCAGCTCCCTCAATTTTTTTTTGCTTTCACCTTTAATTTCTCCACACTGCCCTCGTGCTTTTTGAGCTTAGAAATTCATTCCCCTTTCTTCTCCATTTGTTTGACTAGACAGTACATTTCACATTCTAAATCTTCAAACACATCAGTATTTTTGATAGCTTGTATTTGTTTTAGCAGGTCTTGATGCTCAAAGTTCATTTGGCTGAGATCACCCTACAATGCTAAGTGAAGCTCAGAAAGCTCAGTTGGTGAAGAGGACATGGAACGGGATACAAATTGATGATCCCCATTCTTCACTCTGCCAGTATCACAAGTTACTCTTCATGGATTCTTAAGAGTCCTTTGAACAGAAAGTTTCTGACTTCCATCAAATGTCATTATGTTATGGTGCTTCATCAGATGGAAAACATCGTGTACATTTGTTGTGGTGGAATAACTGGAACTAATGGATTTGCCAGTAATAAATGGAAATTCTTCATGTCTTGACCAACACAAGGCGAGCATGAGTTTTCTCTTCTCCTTTCGTTGTTCGCAAGATCTTTCCTTTTCTGGTTTTCTTTTACTTCTTTAGAGAGCACAATCCTAAATGTATTCTGTTCATTTCAAGTCTTGGGGGACTGGGATGGAGGTGAGGGGGGAGGTGTCGGGGCAGGTGTAGCATTTCCTGCGGTTGCAGGGAAAGGTGCCGGAGTTGGTGGGGCGAGTGGGGAGTGTGGAACAGATGAAGGATTCGCGAAGAGAGCGGTCCCCCTATGGAAGGCAGATAGAGGTGGGGAGGGAAATATATCCTTCGTTGTGGGGTCAGATTGCAGGTGGCAGAGAATGATGCGTTGAATCCAGAGATTAGTGGGGTGACATGCGAGGACAAGGGGGATTCTGTCTTTGTTTTTATTGCGGAGAAGGAGTGTGAGGGTAGAGGTGCAGGAAATGCAAGAGATGCGATCGAGGGCGTTTTCGACCACTGAAGAGTGGGGGGAAGTTGCGGTCCTTGAAATACGAGGACATCTGGGATGTTCAGGAATGGAACGCCTCATCTTGGGAGCAGATGTGGCGGAGGCGGAAGAATTGGGAGTAGGGGATCACATTCTTGCAGGAAGGTGGATGAGAGGAGGTATAGACTAGGTACCAGTGGGAGTCGGTGGGCTTGAAAGAGATATCAGTTTCGAGGTGGTCACCGGAGATGGAAACAGAGAGATCCAGGAAGAAGAGAAAGGTATCAGAGAGGGTCCAGGTGAACTTGAGGTTGGGGTGAAGGGTGTTAGTAAAGTTGATGTACTGTTCAAGCTCCTTGTGGGAGCATGAAGCAGCGCCGATACAGTCATCGAAGCAGCGGAGGAAGAGATGGGGGATAGCGCCAGTGTAGCTGCAGAAGGGGGACTGTTTCACATATCCTACGAAGAGGGAGGCATAGCTTGGGCCCATGCGGGTTCCTATGTCCACCCCCTTAGTCAGTACGAAGTGAGAGGAGTTGAAGAAGTTGTTAAGGGTAGGGATGAGTTCAGTTAAGCGGATAAGGGTGTCAGTGGAAGGGGAACCAGAGGTGGAGACAGAGAGGTCCAGGCCGGAGATGGAGACAGAGAGGTCCAGCTTACCTCCAAAACCTCCAACCCAGGCCCCAAAAAAACCTTCCGCATCAGACAAACGTTCACCAGCACATCCACTAATGTGATCTATCACATCCACTGTTCCCGATGTGGCCTCCTCTACATCGGTGAGACCAAGCGGAGGCTCAGAGATTGCTTTGTAGAGCGCCCACGCTTGATGTGACAAAAGGCAACACCTTCTGGTCGCGAACCATTTCAACTCCCACTCCCACTCCCTGGATGACATGCCACCTGGAAACTGGAGGAGCAGCACCTCATATTCCGGCTTGGGAGCCTACAACCAAATGGTCTCAATGTGGACTTCACTCGCTTCAAAATCTCCTCACCCCCGACCTCATCCCATGACCAACCATCCCTCTCATCCCCGCCTCCTTGACGTCTTCTCTCCCACCTATCAGTTTCTCCCACCTCACCGACCAATCCCCACCACTGCCTACCTGCACTCACCTACTGCCATCCCACCTACCTTCCCCAGCCCGACCCCCTCCCTCTCTATTTATTTCAGAGTCCCCTTCCTCCTCCCACATTTCTGGAGAAGGGTGCTGACTCGAAACGTCAGCTTTCCTGCTCCTCTGATGCTGCCTGGCCTGCCGTGTTCCTCCAGTTCCACATTGTGTTATCTCACACTTACTATCTCCCACTGTTTGTATATATTTGTAATGAAGAAAAACAAATCTCATCATGTTTTGAGTTTGGGAGCTTTTTGAATTCATTGTATATACATAAACTTATAATGGAGTCAACAGATTTCCAAATTCTCCTCTGCCCCTAATATCAACGGCAAGTAGGAATAGCGACAGATTAACAATAAGCAGGAGACAGCTATTTGGCCCTTCCAGCTTGATCTACCATTCAATTAGATCATGGATGATCCGATTGAAACCTCAAATAAAAGCAAATTACTGCGGATACTATAAACCAGACAACAGGCAGGCTAGAGAAACTCAGCAGATCTGGCAGCATCTTTGGAAAGAGAAGGGGAGCTAACCTTTCACTCTTCTCTGAAGAGGTCATATTAGTCTTTAAATGATATTGCTGTTTTCTCTACACAGATGTTGCTTGACCTGCTGAATTTCTCCAGCACTTGTTTTCGTCTGTAACTTCAAGTCTGCATTCTCACTTAGTGCTGATAACTCATCACTCCCTTGCTTAACATAATCTATCGGTCTTAAAAATAATATTTCAACAATAGAGTTCCAAAGAGTCATAACTCTGACAGAAAAAACACAATTCAGTTTTAAATAGTGACCCTTAATTCTAGATTCTCTCAGAAGAGAAAGCATAACCTCCATTTACTCCGTCAAGACACCTGAAGATCTTATGTTTTAATCAAGTTGCCTCCTACTCCTCTAATCTCTAGCAGACACAAGCCTAGCCTGTGCAACCTCTCCTCAGCAAGTCAACACATTAATTCCAGGTGTTAGTCTGGTAAACCTCCTTTGACCTGCTTCCAATGCATTTACGAGATAAAAGGTACTGCAGATGCTGGAGAATCC
>JAHRHZ010000097.1:7103967-7137443 GCA_024137785.1 Ginglymostoma cirratum | reverse complement strand
ACCCTTCTTCAGAATTTCTGATGAAGGGTTTAGGCCCGAAACGTCAAGTTTTCCTGCTCCTATGATGCTGCTTGACCTGCTGTGTTCATCCAGCCCCACGCCTTGTTATCTCAGATTCTCCAGCATCTGCAGTACCTTTTATCTCTGATACAACTTTTGCACACTGCTTGTGTTCACTCTTCCACAAGGTTATAGTATTGCCATAGGAAAATTATTCCAAAATTCTGGATCTACCAATATCATCCAATTAGTCATATTTCTTTTTTTATTAACCTATTTTCCTAATCAATCTTTTCAGAGATGTTATCACACTCATCTGGAGCAGACAGGACTTGAACCCTGGTCTCTCAGTCCAGGAGTAGGGACACGACTGCTGTGCCACAAGAGGACCCCTCCCCCGTCCCCAAAGATTTATTTTTAAATCAATGTTAAATTGCAAAAAGCTGTTAGGTTAAAACTTTTGCAAGTAAACAAGATAGTTTAAGAAAAGTATGAGAATCTAATTAATTTCCTCATTATCACCTACCATGGGTCAGGGTGTCCTCGCCCATTAACAGGATCTGGAGTGATAGTTCCAAATGAGTTGTCATGGGATACTGGGCTTTTCTAATTAAAGCTCACAAGTTAACAGGTTGAAATAATGGCCACTATGGTAACAATTCAGTGAGAAATACAAGCTAATAGTTTTTATTGTGCAGGAAATCAACATTAGGGAATGAACTGTAAATACCAAGCAACCATCTAGTTATGTATGAGGTGTTAAAAAAATAATCTGCTGGGTATTTTTGTAAATCAGGTTTGAAATTTCCTCTTTAGATTCTCATTGGTGATCCATTAATGAAAATTGCCAGCATGCTTTGTCATCAATTAAGGAGGAGTGTGTATCGCTAGCCTCACAGCGTCTTCATATTAAATCAGCATATTTCACAGTGCTGTCTTTAATCAACCACATTTCTGGTTTTATTTACTCTCTACGTTTTTAATTAAATAATGAGAATTTCATGGACATACAGCAAGTACAAGTCTAAGTCTGAGACAAAGGGTTAGAGTGGCATTGTGATCTTTGCTAGAAAAAGAGACTGAGGAATAGACTGATGTACAGCTGCAGAAAATCAGTAAACAAGACAAATATTAAAGTCTAAGTCTATAAGTGAGTAATGCAAGGAATTAGCACGCACTCTTATCCTTCTGACTTTTAGAATCCAACTCAGACAAACATGTTGAGGTTTCCTCTTTTTTGTTAAACATAAAATTCAGCGTAGAGTCCATCTCAAATGGGCACATTGAATTTCAGAAGTTTTAATATCAAATCTTCTGTTTTATTGCAGAGATAGATTTTGAGATGGGAGATTAACTAAATCGTAACCTCAGAAAGGTTTCTTAAAAGAAGGAATACTGTACAATTTGTGACAGTCTGCTTCTGTGGATTCAGAACTAGACTTATGCCTACAGGCAAAAGGTTGCAGCCAGTAGATTTAAAAATAACAACTTCTACATGAAACAAGACAAAACTCCATCCAACTCACCATCTACCACTCCTGGTAACCTCATGATATAAACAATATCAAGCTGAAGTTTAAGTTTTCGACCAGTTACAGCATTCCCCGTTATTTATTAATTCACAAAAGATTTGGATGGTAAAACCAAATGGGAAGAACTTCGGGTACAAAAGGTCAGTGAATGAACTCTTGCATTTACACAACACTCTTCACAACCACTGGACATCAGAGAGCATTTCACAGGGCACTGCTATTGTTAATTAGGAACAAAGAACAAACAAAACTAAGGCACAGGAAAAGCCCTTTGGACCTTCAAGCCAGCACCGACATGCTCCGCATCACAACTAAAACCTCCTACCCTTCTGTGGGCCCGTATCTCTCTCGTGCCCGAGAGAGAGAGCGAGAGAGGGAGAAACGCAGACACGGAGCGCGGGTGCGAGAGAGAAAGAGAGAGAGAGAGACGCAGACAGGGAGCGCGGGCGCGAGAGTGAGAGAGAGAGGGAGAGACAGACACAGACACAGACATGGAGCACGGGCGCGTGCGTGAGAGATGCAGACAGGGAGCGTGGGCATGAGAGAGAGACACAGACAGGGAGCACGGGTGCAAGAGAGAGAGACACATGCATACAGGGAGCATGACGCAGACAGGGAGCGCAGGCACGAGTGAGAGACACAGACAGGGAGCACGGGTGCAAGAGAGAGACAGAGAGACACAGACAGGGAGCACGGGTGCAAGAAAGAGAGGGAGACGCAAACAGGGAGCACGGGCGCGAGAGAGAGAGAGACACAGACAGGGAGCACGGGCACGAGAGGGAGACAGGGAGCACAGAGAGAGAGATATAGATAGAGAGTGAGAGAGAGACAGAGAGAGAGAGAGAGATAGATAGATAGATAGAGACAGAGAGAGAGAGAGACACAGACAGGGAGCGCGGGCACGACAGAGTGGGAGACAGGGAGAACGGGTGTGAGAGAGAGAGATAGAGAGAGAGAGAGACTGGGAGTGTGGGAGTGAGAGAGAGAGAGAGAGAGAGAGAGAGAGAGAGTGTGAGAGACAGACACAGGCAGCGTGGGGGTGTGAGAGAGAGACAGAGAGAGTGTGAGAGACAGAGACACAGGGAGCGTGGGGGCGTGTGTGTGTGTGAGAGAGAGAGAGACAGAGAGACAGAGAGAGAGAGACACACACAGGGAGCATGGGCGCAAAAGAGAGAGACACCGGGAGCGCGGGCACGACAGAGAGTGGGGGACAGGAAGCGTGGGCGCGAAGGAAAGACAGAGAGACAGGGAGCACAGGTGTGAAAAAGAGAGACAGGGAGCGCAGACATGAGTGACAGAGAGCCAGACAGGAGGCGCTGGCGCGATAGAGAGTGGGGGAACGGGGAGCGCAAGCATGCTGCCAGAGAGAGAGAGCGCGCGTGCACAGGCACGCTGCAAGAGAGACAGGGAGCACAGGTTTGCATGCTGGCCTTCATCAGTCAAAGCATTGATTATGGGAGTTGGGATGTTATGTTACAGTTGTATAAGTCATTGGTGAGGCTGCACTTGGAGTACTGCATCCAGTCTTAGTCATCCTGTTATGGGAAAGGCATAGATAAACTGGAAAGTGTGCAAAGATTTACGAGGATGTTGCCAGGACTAGTAGACCTGAGTTAGAGGGAGAGGTTGGCCAGGATAAGACTTCATTCCTTGGACACCATTTTCAACGAACTATGTACTTGTACTTGTACTTGTAGGTTCCTCTGTTCCACAACACTCCTCAAGGCCTTACCATTTATTGCACAAGTCCTACTTTGGTATGGCTTTCCAAAGTGCAACACCTCACACTTATATCTGTATTGAATTGCATTTGCCAACCCTCAGCCCACTTTCCTGCTGATCAAGATCCCTCTGTAATTTTTGATACCCTTCCTCACTATCAATGATACCAGCTAATTTTGCATCATCTGCAAACTTGCTTAATCATGCCTTGCACATCCATATCCAGATCATATATGTAAATAACAAAGGTCCCAGCACTGACCCCTATGGCAATCCACTAGTCACAGGCCTCCAATACGAGAAACAACCTTCAACCATCACCCTCTGCTTCCTACCATCGAGCCAATTTTGAATCCAGTTAGCTAGCTCTCCTTGGATCCCATGCGACCTAACCTTCATGACTAGCCTGATGTGCAGGACTTTGTCAAAGGCCCTACTAAAGTCTATATAGATAACATCCATTGCCCTACCCTCTATTATCCTCTTGAATGCCTCTTCAAAATATGTCAGATATGACTTCCCAAGCACAAATCCATGCTTACTGTCCCTAAGCAGACCTTGAGAACCCAAATGTTGGGTGAAACTGTCCCTCAGTATCCTCTCCAATAACTTGCCTGCCACCAATGTCAGGCTCGCTGGCCTGCGGTTCCCTGGCTTGTCTTTACCAACTTTCTTAAACAATGGAACAACATTAGCCACCCTCCAGTTTTCCAGAACTATTCTCTCCTTAGCCACCCTCTTACTCTTAACATAGCTATCGAACCTCTTAGGATTATCTTTAACCTTATCTGCCAGATTCATCTCACACCCTCTTTTTGCTCTTCTGATTTCCCTCCCAAGTGTGTTCCTACACTTTTTATAGTCATCTAAGGATTCACCTGTGCCCGGTAGCTTGAGCCCGATAGCTTAAGCCCAATGTATGCCTTCTTCTTTTTCCTGACCAGAGCCTCAATATCCCTCATCAACCAGGAATCCCTCAACCTGCCAGCTTTTCCATTCATTCTATCAGAGACATACTGTCCCTGGACTCTTGATATCACACTTTTAAAGGCTTCCCATTTGTCAGTCATTCCTTTTCCTTCAAACAGACTCACCCAATCAACCTCTGCTAGATCCTGCCTAATGGCCCCAAAATTGGCCATGCTCCAGTTCAGCACCTTAACCTGTGGACCTCTCCTATCTTTTTCCACAATTATGCTAAAACTAAGAGAGTTATGGTCACTGGACCCAAAAAGCTCTCCAAGTGACACTCCAGTCACTTGCCTGACCTCATTTCCTAAGAGGAGGTCCAGTGTTGCACCTTCCCAAGTAGGGCCCAAGAGAATGAGGAGCAGAGACAGCACATGAGAAAGAGAGAGAAAGGGCAAGAAAAAAAAAAGGGAACAAGCTGCAAGTGTCAGGGAATAGTGGCAGTGGTGTTGAGAGAAGAGGGGCAAAGCAGGAGAACACAATGGAGAGAACAAAACAGCAATCAGCATTATCCATTTCCTCCCATCCAGGTTCAATGCTGTCAATGAAGCTGAAGAAAAGTGCAACACAATTAAGAAATTTAAATTTCATTCAAAAAATGTTGTAATTTGGCCAACTGTATTGATTTCATTCTGGTAGTCAAGTTTGGATCTATTTTCAGGTATTGCATATATACTTGTGACTCTATGTCTGATTTTCCTTTTTCTTGGTCAAAATTCTTAAGTTTGACAATAAAATTAGTGTTACATTTGATGGCTTACCCAAACATTTCTATTTCTATATCAGAATCCGAATTTTCACTGCCATTGAAGTGTTCCTCATTGATTTCACTGTTTGCATCCAGCACTGCAGGCATTATTGCACGAACATCAACCTTGAATACATTCTGGTAAAGCATTTCATACAAAATGGCTGCAAAATAAAGTCAGGTTTAGGTTTATTCTTTTACATATAATACCCTCAAATTCATGGGACAAATTATATGATTGGGCCAACCAGTGCCCACCAGCTAGATGACCCTGCCAGAGTTTGCAGAATTAGTGAACTAGGTGGTGGTGAATATTTATGATGCAGATAAGCTCCAGAACTCCACCTACAGTATGGATCTCTGACTAACTCATGACAGATGATGAGCTGCAAACAGCTCTTAGCTGATTTTGTCATGACTTAACTAGGCAGAGTGTGGTGGTAATTGTGCCCTAATTTCCCAAAAGTCATCTGAAATTTTACAGAATCCCAACAAGACCATTGAAATAATCAAGTTTGTAACTGCTACTCAGAACAAAAGCATTTCACACCACTTTTCAACGGAAACAGAGAAACTAGTATTACACACTTGACTTTAACAAGACCGGTAAAAAGGATTTCCAATACACTAACATACCCCTCAAAATTCCAAACACACATACAAGGCAGACAATAAATAAATGGCTTAATACAATTACTGGAGCTGGAAAAAAATAGAGAGGACAACCAAAATTTCAAAGATCAAAAGTCCAGACTACAAGTTTGAAAGTTATTTTCTCACAGTCCTCTGGATTTTAGCAATGACACACTGTTGCCTGTTGGGTGATGGTGATTCTTCATTTCAATCGAAGTCTTTTCCTACCTCAGAATTCTCTCTCTCTCTCTCAAGCTTTCTTGGTTTTTCTGTCTTTTTCATAAGACAGAGAGAAAGTGTGAGAGGTAGAGCGCAGGAGGGAACATGCGAGAAAATGATGGAAGCTTTCTGATTGCAGACTTTGAATGTTCCACTCGCTGCTCGCCTGGCACTTACAGCTTTTAACACTCTGAAGCTCATTCACAGGTTGCCACAGAATTTCCTTAACTCAAACACTCACAATGGCACTCAGTCTCAAATTCTCCATCTCACTGCTTCAAAAAAGCAACACTTCATTGAACAGCACAAAAGATACGCAGTTGATTTTCAAGTTGCAAAGCTCTCCTGGTTTCTCAACTATATAGCAGCCTAACTTTCATTGCAGTTTATAGGGCCAAGAAAGAAATGTAGTCTTTTATAATTTTAACAAGCAGATAAAAGCAAGGCTACCTCAATCTGTGACTTTCCATACACATAATATACTTTCATGATGAGAGATTGGACTCATTTGGGCTCTACAACCTATGTTGTAGGTTTTTGAAGTTTATTTGTTTTGGAATTACCAATTCAAATCAAATATTACTCTTTGATTAGCTTCAGGGAAAAGGTACCAACTCACTTCAGCCTGCTTTTTTGATCACCAACAGACAGGTTCTAATCCACGAAAGGAGTCTGCTGCCCATGGGTAGCCAACTTACCCAGTCTTTTTATGCCATTTTTAAGATACAAAAGTTATGTGAAGTTCAGGTTTGACATGCTTTTACTAGTCATCACAGTTATCAGAAATAATATATTCTGTAACCAGTTCTGTAACAGATACCTGCTGTTTGCGCATCCAGTAAAAGTGCAAGATTCCTTTCCTTGAGCACCATTTTGTGGTCACTAGTAATGTGCAACCAGTTTTCTAAGCAGAATATCTAAATGAAGAAGTGCACAACACAAAAGGAATCAAAAGGCAAAGTGACTGAAGTTTTAGTAGGGGAACACTTTGAGACTAGTGATCATAATTCTATTAGTTTTAAAAGAGTTATGGAAAAGGACAAGCCTTCCATAAGAATTAAAGTTCTTAAATGGAGGCGGGCAAATTTTAATGGGATGAGACAAGAACTTTCAAAGGTTGATTCAGTAGACTGTTCACAGGTAAAGAACAACTGCCAAGTGGGAGGCATTCAAAAGTGTGATAAAGAGAGTTCAGAGACATTATGTTCCTGTTAGAGTGAAGGGTAAGGCTGGTAAGAATAGGGAACAATAGATGATAAAGATATTGGAGGTTCCAATCAAGAATAAGAAAGAATCAAACATTAGGAATAGACAACTGGGATCAAATTAATCTCTTGAAGAGTATAAAGAGTGCAGGGACATTCTTGAGAGGGAACTTAGGAGGGTAAAGAGGGCATATGAGATAGCCTTGACAGATAAGGTTAAGGATAATCCAAAGAAATTCTACAAGTACTTTAAGAGCAAAAAAGCTACTACAGAGAGAATAAGTCCCCTTAAAGATCAAGGAGATCATCTACCTTCAAGTCTGTTCCACCATTTAGTAACGTCATCGCTCATCTGTCTGCGCCCTCAACTCCACTTTTTACCTGATGCCTTATGATTCCATTGTTAGTTAAGGATTTACTGGTCTCTACCTCAAAAATATCCAATAATTTAGTTACCACTGCTCTGCAGTCAAAAAGAAAAATGCCTCTGCATTTCCGTACTATTTGGGTACCCTATTTCTAGTCTCTTATACAAGGGAAAACATTCTTTCAGCATCTACTTTGTCAAGTCTCCTCAAGGACTTAGATGATTCAATAAGATCACCCCTCATTCTTCTAAACCCCAAATGGTTACAGGCGCAACCTGAATACTGTACTCTAGATGTGGCCACATTGAGGCGCTATACAATTGTAACAAAAACTTCCTTTCCCATTGCAATAAATCACAACATTCCATGTGCCTTCCCGTTCACTTGTTCACTACATACTAACGTTTTGTGATTTAAAAAGGCCTGTTACAGAAAACTAAGTGGTAGCAACATTCATGCTTTAGAAAGATCTGAAGCTTTCAAAATTGTAAGGTCACCACATCTGCTATCTTTTGAGTCCACCAAAGAACTAAAAAGTCCTTTGGTGATGAGACCATACGAAAATGACTGCGACCTACAGAAAGTTTATCTCATTAAGCAGCATATGGCTTCAGTTGTTCAATTCACTCAGCTGCACTTGAGGTGAGATGGCAACTTGCCATCGTTAGATTTACAATGAACCTCTTCGAAAACAAGAAAGACTCATCAATAATTAATAATTTTTTTTCTTTCAATTAATTAACAGATAATTTTTTTAGCTGGTTATTCAAATCATCACACTCAGGAGTGAAAAAACACAGACACTGCTTCTCAAAATTCACTGATTATGGACAATTGCGAAGGAGGCAAGAATTTCAGCAGTTCTGTCTCCAAGAAACCAGCAAATCAATTAGAGGGAAGGATGCATATGCATAAATTAAAACTCCATTTAAACTGAACATTAAAAAAAAATGCATATTTTAAAGAAGTGATGTAAGATAGGCAGTTTTAAATAGTCTGTTGTGAATTATAGACAATAAAATGAACTTGCAGATTAAAATCAGAATACTTACACTGGCAAATGGCTGCAGCATCCACAAATGTCTTGGGATAGACACTATCATAATGATTTCCATTTGAAAAGCATAAAAAGATCTAAACGGAAGTTGAGAAAATAAATTGTCTGGTTAGTCTTACTATTATCATCTTCGAACATCAGTAGGTTGCTATCTACATCCAAATCAGTCAACTAACGCTCCTTGGGACTGCTGAATGAGTTCCCATTCAACTTTTGGTCTAGTAGTGTGGAAAAACACTGCCATCAATATAATCTTTTCCTTTGGTAATAAATAGTTTTCTTTGCATACGGGACACTTAAAAGGGAAAGGTTGAGTTTAGGTTGTTCTTACAGTTTAGAACACAAAACTAAAATCTAAGTGACAATACCATTCCAGAAATCTGTTGTTTATTTTCATTTGAATTCTGATTTCCTGCTACAATCCAAAACTCATCATCTTTCAGAGCTGCTTCAGTTACGTGCCTATTTGCTTGAGCAGCAACTCTTAGACCAGATTCAAGTTGCGAACACTATCTCTAGTGAATCATTTAGCATCTCTTCATCACTGAACAAATAAAACCACATCATTGATAACATTGGTTACAGCCACTGAAGAAAATTCGTATTATATGACAGATTTTGTTTAGATGTATTACTTATACTAAAACCTGCAACAGATCAGTTTTTAGCTTTCATGGTTATTTGTGAATTGGAAGAGGTGCTTTTCTCAACACAAAGTACTCATTAGTCAATTGCTCCTAAAAATCAGAACCAAGTACAAAAGCAATGTGGTGCAGGATCTGAATGTCAAAATATTTAGAGATCTTCACTTCTGGTAATTTACAAAGTTCTGACCAGATGTAAGGCCAGATGATCAAAAGCTTGGTTCAAGAAGTAGTTTTTAAAGGGAGAATCTTTAAAAGGAGGAAAGTGAGCCACACAGACTCCTGGAGTAAATTCCAGACTACAACTTGAATAGTTGATGGCAGGTCAGTCGAAGATGGCGCAATGAAAATCTGGAGTGCATAAGAGTCGAGAATGTAAAGCTTGGAGATTTTGTTAGTGATCTGTTAGAGGTTACAGAGAGTAAGCAAGGGAGTGTTATGAAGAAATTTGGAAACAAGGCTGAAAATACTTAAATTGAGGCATTGTATGACTCGGAGCCAAGGCAGACTAGTGAGTACAGATACATTAGGTGAAAAGAACTTCACAGAATCATAGAATCCCTAACTTAGTGCAAGTTAGGATATGGTCTGTACAGCAGATGGCAGGAAGCATCAGAATAATACAAAAATAATCAAGTCGCGAGATAACAATGTCGTAGATACGGGCTTCAGCAACAGACGAGCTGAGGCGGAGATGGAGATGGATGATGTTATAGAGATGGTTCGAAGGTTTGGGATGAGAAGTTCAGCAAAAGGTCAAGTGGGAGATCAAGCTTGTGATACAGTAGTACTTGAGTTCAGTAGTTTAAAAAAGTACAGCTTTCAAGTGTTTTTGTGAACTCAACTGCGACTTCAGATGCTCTCAACACTGCTAACATTATTTTTGAATAACTGACTTGTAAATGGTAAGCATTTAGAAATAATTAAGTTGTATCTGCATAGGTGTCTTTCACAAACACAGGCTCTTTCTAAGTATTTTACAGCCAAATACGTATTTCTGAAGCAATGACACATTTCTGACATTCCAGTAGTAACCATAAGTTGGAATACTGTAAACTAGTAAAAATAGCTTTGAGATCATAACCAAATAAATCTGTTTCAATGATTCTAGTTGAGAGATAAATATTTGCCAGAATACTAGGGTAAATTCTATTGGCCTTCATAAAACAGCGTCACTGAATCTTTTATATATATTCAAAAGAAAGAAGGGATAACAGTTTTAACACAAAGGACAACAACTCCGAAGCATCAGCCTACAATATATGCTCATGCCTCTGGAGTTGATTTAAGATGTAATTTTCTTGTATCTTTACTTAGAGTCACTGTAAATGACTTCGCCAGTTTTTGAGAACTTACTGTGTCAGGGAATCCATTTTCAGTAACACGGGCAGGAGGTCTATTTGGTTCCTGGTAAATTATAAAATCTCGTCTGTGAAAGTAAAAATAACAAGTTAAAAACAACATTGAAGTACCTGCGAAAAACCTAATCATATTCTATCTTACTGTACAAGCCAAGGGACAACAGGCATCACAACTTAACTGTTGCAGGCCATAGAGACCATAAGGTCCTAAGGTACAGTTCCAATGCTCTGCCAAGAGTTAATCTCTGCTTGACCGAATGCAGGATCACTATCAATTAACACCATACTTCCTGGTCCAAACATGAGCAGCAGAAGTCTCACTCAGTTGGCTACTGTCAAACATCCACATGGACATCACCATCTGATGAGATCAGGTCAAGCCAAGGCTCTCCTAATATCTACCAAAACTTATACATTAAAATGGGAACTGACCGCAGTATTGGAACAAACTCAGCACCCATGCATTGTATTTGTATCAGATGGGACAATCATTTACATCAAAAATTAAATTTCAGGACGGAAGAAGAAAAATAACTATCAGAAAATCGTTAGGGTTGAGGGAGGAGAGTTAGGAGACGCACAGAGAGACGGGAGGTGGGGAGTGCGCGAGAGAGAGAGAGAGAGAGCCAGAAACAGCAGAGACAAGGTGCAAGACAGAGAGCAAAAGAAAATAAACTAAGCAGAGCAATGACCCTAAGTCACACTTTCCAGTTGACAATCTTGCAGTGGCAGAGGTATAAATGCTGAGCTCAATAACCCATAAAGAGGAGGGTAAGAGGAAGTAACTGTGGTCAGCCCAGATAAACATCCATTAGTTATGTTACAATAAGCACAGATTGCTATTTAATGCATACAATTCAGAATTCCTACAGCCCATTTAAATCTACACTAATACACACTCCCCAAATGAAAATCCTGAGTGAGAGAAACTGCATGGTACACTTCCAAAACAAATAAATTCTCCCTGATCCTCCAAAGTGATCAACAGCCACTTGCACAAAGGAGCCAAAAGGTACTTTACGGGAGTCTAATCAGGCAAAAACTGACAAGCTATCAAAAAGAATCAGATATAAGGTCAAGTAACCAAAGTGGGCCGAGGGTTGGGTGCGTGGAAGGAGAGGAAGAGGGACAGAGAAGGAAGTAAAGGAAGTAAAGGAGATTTAGGAACGGAATTTTACAGCCTACATTTTGTACAGTGAAAGATAAAGCTTCCAGCAAGGCAGGTATGGGGATTCAGAACTTAGCTTTGGAGAAGCCTCATCCAATGCACTTGTCCAAAACAAACTCGTTTCTGGTGAGCAAAGGCATAGATGGCAGGGTGGATTAGTGAACTGACCACAGCACTGTGTTCTGAAGTGCCATTCAAATATGGTAAGAAGAAAACAGAAACATAGCAATAATATAGGAAAGCATTGTTAAGAGAATATATAAATGTTCACCAGAGCAAAGACAGTCCCGAAGGCTGCGCTGCCTACCTGGTGTCAAGGCTCAGGATCTCTCTTTTGGGATGGAGAGAAACTTGGAGTGGTAGGGAAAGGATCCAATCGTTATGGTCTAATTAGGTACAAATGACATAGGTATGGCAAGTAAAGAGATTCTGCAGAGGGACACATTATTAAGTAGAATCACAAAAGGCAGTCATCTCAGGATTACCCTATGGCAATTTTCACCTGGCTCAGAGTAAAGATGATTAGAGAGGCTAACGTGTGGCTCAAAAATTAGTGTGGAAGAAGTGGAATTGGCTTTGAGGGAAGTGGTACCAGTTCTTGGGAAAGAAAGCTGTTCTATTAGAAATAAGCCTAATTTGAAACATGCTTGTAACTGTATCTTGGTAAATTATATAATGAAGGCTATTCATAGACATTACATTAATCATGGGAGAGGGTTGGTGCAACTGATGGAGAGTTTAAAAATTCAAAGAAATGAGTCAGTAGAGTAGCAAACAGGCAAATGGTAACGTGCGACAGGGAAGAGTAGAAAATAAATGCAGATGAGTGCAGCAGAAATTAGAATCAGATTAAATAATAAAAGGCAAAAAGTCAAAGACTCAGACTCCAATTGTATGCAACATTTGGAACAAAATAGATGAAATGAAGGCACAAATAGTTTAGTGACTGTAATGAAGTGTGCCTGGGGGAGCTCACAGAATATAAGTTCACTGGTTGGACCAAATTAACAATCCAAACAGCGAGCTCTGGCTGGCATAAGAACAGAAGTTTCAGATATCCTGTAAATAAAGGGTGACGGGATATCGGCCTCTGTGGAGTTATTTCAGTGGTGACAAGAGCAAAACATGCTCCAGAAGAAATTTGCTCACAACAGTTCTCTTTGAGTTTACTGAATCCCTGCAGTGTGGAAGTAGGCCATTCAGGCCATCAAGCCCACAGTCACCCTAGAAGAGCATCCCACCCATACCCATCCTCCTACTCTATCTCTGTAGCCCTACGTATCTCATGGCTAATCCACCTAATTTACACATCCCCATGCATAGTGAGCAATGTAGCATAGCCAATCCACCTACCCTACACATCTGTGGACTGAGGGAATTCAGATAAGCATTTCTGGTATCATGCCATTATTTGGGAAGCTTGACTCAAGAGTCACAGAGATATACAGCACAGAAACAGACCATTCAGTGTGACTTGTCCATGCCAACAAGATATCCTAAATTAATCTAGTCCCATTGCCAGCATTTCGCCCACATCTCTCTAAAGCTTTCCTCTTCATGCACCCATCCATTTTAAATGCTGTAATTGTACCAGTCTCCACCACTTCCTCTGGCAGCACATTCTATACATGCACCACCCGCTACACGGGTCCCTTTTGTATCTTTCCCCTCTCACCTTAAACCTACGCTGTCTAGTTTTGGACTCCCACACCCCTGGGAAAAAACTTCTATAAGGTCACCCCTCAGCCTCCGACACTCCAGGGAAAATAGCCCCAGCCTTTTCAGCCTCTCCCTATAGCTCAAACCTTCTAACCCTGGCAACATCCTTGTAAATCTTTTCTGAACCCTTACAAGTTTCACAACATCCTTCCTGTATCAGGGAGACCAGAACTGTACGTAGTATTCCAAAAGTGGCCTAACCAACGTCTTGTACAGCTGCAAGATGACCTCCCAACTCCTTTAGTCAATGCACTGACTAGTAAAGGCAAGTATACCGAATGCCTTCTTCACTATCCTATCCACCTGTGACTCCACTTTCAAGGAACTATGAACCTGCAGTCCAAGGTCTCTTTGTTCAGCGACACCCCCCAGGACCTTACCATTAAGTGTATAATGCCTGCCCCAATTTGCCTTTCCAAGATGCAGCACCTCACATTCACCCAAGTTAAACTCCATCTGCTACGCATTAGTCCATTGGCCCATCTGATCAAGATCCTGTTGTACTCAGAAGTAACTTCCTTCACTGTCCACTACACCTCCAATTTCGGTGTCATCTGCAAACTTACTAAGCACACCTCCTACATTTGTTCGACTCTGTCAAAGATTGGGCTCAGTATATGAAAAGAATTCACTATTTTTTCCAGGCAGCGACACGGGGACAGATGAAAAGCAATGAGTAATTCTCCTGACAGCTTGTGGACATGCAGCATTTTTGCAGCCTAACTTTCCCTGAGGCACCAGATACTAAAACCTTTCAAGAGTTGACAGATTTAGTTAAGGAATATTATGACCCCAAGCCTCCCCTAATTCTGAGTCTCTGTCATTTTTACTCAGCAATTGGAAAACCAGGTCAATCTGTATTGGAGGTAAAAGGTACTGCAGATGCTGGAGAATCCGAGATAACAAGGTGTGGAGCTGGACGAACACAGCAGGCCAAGCAGCATCATTGGAGCAGGAAAGCTTGACGTTTCGGGCCTAGACCTTCATCAGAAAATCTGTATTGGGATTTCTGACTAGGTTAAGACCACTGGCAGAGACATATGACTTTGGTTTAACCCTTAATTAGATGCTGGGAGACCTTTTGGTATGTGGGATTAATGATGTAACCATACAAAAGCACCTATATCTGGATTGGAACAGTTAAATTGCTTAGCAATATCCAAATCAAAACCAGAATAAACATCTGGTTAAATGGTCACCCAGTTCTAATGGACATAAATGCAACGTGGCCATTTCAGTGATCACAGAACCAATCTTTAACAAAAGTTGCTCTAGATTCCAACCCTTAAGTTTACACAAGGCTTTGGCTAGACTGAGAACTTATACCAGCAAACCTTTACAGATTAAGGGCACACCTTTAGTTCATTTATCAATTAGAAAATGGCTGCCCGAGTGAAGTCCTAACTAAATACCCAGAAGCTGTTCAGGAAGGTGTACAGGCTATCAAAGGAGCCAAGGCTACCTTATATACTGACCAGGAAGCAATCTACAATTCTGCAAGGCCCGCTCAGTGCCATTTGCCCTACATGCAAAAGTAGAGGCAGAAATCAGAAGGCTGGAAAGCGAAGGAATCATCAAACTAGACCAGTTTGTGAAATGGGCAGCACCAACTGTAATGACTGTGAAGCCTGACAGGTTGGTTCACCTTTGTGGGGATTGTAAACAAACAGTAGAATTGCTTTTCGCAACTGGTTAAATACCCAATCCCTCGCATAGAGGACTTATATGCAAAACTGGCAGAGGGCTGTCCGTCACAAAACTGGACATGAGTCATGCATACTTACAACTGCAATTAGATGAGGATTCCCAGAAGTATGCTACAATTAATACTCATAAGGATTTAAACCAATATGCGAGACTGCGATTCGGGGTATCGCCAGCGTGCGCCATTTTTCGGCGGACATTGGAGAATATTTTACAATGTCTACACTAGGTTGCCATTCATCTAGATATGCTAGTAACAAGGAAAACCAAAAAGGGGTACTTAGAGAACTTGGACATATTCCTTAGACATTTCTCCCACACAGGCATATACCTTAAAAGGGAAAAATGTGTGTTCCAAGCACCCCGAGACCAACTTGGGCTACAGGGTCATTGATTCCAGGTTACACCTGTTGGAAGACAAAGTGAGGGCAATGAAAGGTGCCCCAGTTCCCATGCCTGTACTGGAGCTTAGGTCTTTTATGGCGCTGGTGAATTATTACAGAAAGTTCATACAGAACCCAGCCTCCATTCTGGCACCTCTGCACCAACTCTTAAAAAATGGTAAACCTTGAAAACGGTCGCATAGCCAAGCCACAGCTTTCAGGAAAGAAACAGATATCATCCTCTATGGTGTCAGCACATTATAATCCCAAGTGAGATCCGGTATTGACATGCGATGCTTTATCGTACGGCATCGGGATAGTATTAGCTCACGTGGCCCAATGGAAAAGGAACATCCAAAAGGATATGTATCCAGGACTTTGGCTAATGCAGAGTGTAAATCAACCCAGATTGAGACGGGAGGTTTGGCAGGCATATTTGGAGTCAAGAAGTTCCACCAATACCTTTATGGGCATAAATTTGTAATAATGGACCAAAAACCCCTACTTGATCTGTTTAAAGAGGACAAAGGAGTGCTGCCCATAGCTTCAGGTCAAATTCAGCAGTGGGATCTAAGGGCTATAAGTGCATACAATTACAAGTTCAAACAGCATTCGGGAGGCCAAGCCGTGAATGTGGATGCATTGAGCCATCTCCCACCGGTGGGATACACCACCAGTAGTACCGCCACTGGAGAGTCCGGAATGGGCAGCACGATGGCTCGGTAGTTAGCACCGATGCCACTCAGCGCAAGGGACCTGGGTTCGATTCCAGCCTCAGGTGGACTTTGCACATCCTCCCCATGTCTGTGTAGGTTTCTGCCGGGTGCTCCGGTTTCCTCCGACAGTCTAAAGAAGTGCAGATTAGGTGCACTGGCCATGCTAAATTGCCTATACCGTTCAGGGATGTGTCGGTTAGGTGAGTTAGGAATGGAAAATGCAGAGTTACAGTGAAAGGATGGGCGAATGCTCTTCGGAGTGTCGGTATGGACTTGATGGGCCGAAAGGCTTGTTTTCACACTGTTGGGATACTATGAAACTATGGTTTTAAGTTTTCTGGACACAGTTCCAGTCACAGCTGACAATATCAGACTTTAGATGCAGAAAGATCCAGATATGGTAAAACTAGTGGTGATGAGGGAAACCAAAAGGGCTATCACAACCAGAATTGAAATCATTCTAGACTCAAAGACCAGATCACAGTAGCGGTTGACATATTATTATGGGGAGCAGGAGTGATTGTCCTGAGCAAAGACCACCGCCAGATATTGGCAGAACTCCACCAGGGTCATCCAGGAATTTCCAAAATTAAGATGTTGGCAATAAGTTATGTCTGGTAGTCAGGACTGAATGCAGATATAGCTGCCAACAAGGACAAACGTTTCCATCAACAGCTCCCCCACATTCTGGGAATGGTCGGGTAAACCCTAGACTTGGTTACATGTCGACTATGCTGGTCCATTCATAGGCTGTATGTTCTTAGTCACTGTGGATGCCCACACAAAGTGGTTGGATGTGCATAGAGACAGCAACAACTGCAGATGCTGGAGTCAGAGATCACAGTATAGAACTGGAAGAACACAGGAGGACAGGCAGCATCAGAGGAGCAGGAAAGTTGATGTTTTGGGTCGGGACCCTTGTTCAGAAACGGGGAGGGGAAAGAGTGCTCAGAAATAAAGAAAGAAGACGGGTAGGGTTGGAGAAGGTAGGTGGGATGGTGATATGTGAGTGCAGGTAGGGAGTAGTGAGGATCAGTCAGTGGGATGAGAGTGGTGGATAGGTGGGAGTGAAGATGGACAGGTTTGTCAGGTCAAGGAGGCGATGATGAAAGGGACGGTTGGAAATGGGATGAGGCTGAGGGGGTGGGGAGATTTTAAAACTAGTGAATTCCACGTTTAGGCCATTGGGCTGCAGGATCCCGAGGCAGAATAGGAGGTGCTGCTCCTCCAGTTTGCAGGTGGTGTCATTGTGACACGAGAGGAGGCCCGGGATGGGCATGTCACCCAGGGAGTGGGAGGGGGGAGTTAAAATGGTTGACGATCAGAAGGTGTTGTCGTTTGTCGTGAACAGAGCGCAGATACTCTACAAAACAGTCTCCGAGTCAACGCTTGGTCTCACAGATGTAAAGGAGGCCAAATCGGGAGCAGTGGAGTTGACAGATGTGCAGGTGATCCCCTGGCTAAAATGGAAGGCTTGTTTTGTGCCTTGAATGGGGGTGAGGGGTGTGGTGTAGGGGCATGTGTAGCACTTCCTGCAGTTGCAGGGAAAGGTGCCAGGAGTAGTGGGGTTAGTGGGGAGTGTGGAGCAGACAAGGGAGTCCCAGAGACAGCGGTCCCTACGAAAGGCAGATAGGGGTGGGGAGGGAAATATCTATTCGGTTGTGGGGTCGGATTGTAGGTGGTGGAAGTAGCGGAGAATGATATGTTGGATACTGAGGTTGGTGGGGTGTCTGTCTTTACTTTTGTTGTGGGGAGGGGATGTGAGGACAGAGGTATGGGAAATGCAAGAGATGCTGTTGCGTGCATTTTCGATCACCGGAGGGGGAATGTTATGGTCCAAGAAATACGAGGACATCTGGGATGTATGGGAGTGGAACGCCCCATCTTGGAAGCGGATGCAGCAGAGGCAGAGGGGTTCGCATTCTTGCAGGAAGGTGGGTGAGAGGTGTAGTCCAGGTAGCTGTAGGAGTCAGTGGACTTGAAATAGATGTCAGTTTCGAGGCAGTCACCAGAAATGGAGACAGAGGGGTCAAGGAAGAAGAGGAAGGTATCGGAGATGGTCCAGGTGAATTTAAGGTTGGGGTGAAATGTGTTAGTAAACTATTCAAGCTCCTCGTGGGAGCATGAGGCAGCGCTGATACAGTCAATGTGGCGGAGGAAGAGCTGGGGGATAGTGTCAGTGTAACAACAGAACAGGGACCGTCCCATGTTTCCTACGAAGAGGCAGACGTAGCTGGGGTCCATGCGGGTGCCCTTAGCAGAGTTCATTCGTCAAACATGGGGACAATGACAGAAAAACCGCATGCATCTTTTGCAATACAGAGACTCCAGAAAGTATTGGTCACAGATAACGGACCATCACTTACTAGCAGGATATTTGAGTATTTCTTAAAGTCGAATGATATTTGACATATAAAAACAGCTCCATACCATCCATCATCCCATGGTCTGGCAGAAAGTGCAGTCCAAACATTGATGGCAGGCTTAAAGAAACAGCAGATAGCTTCATCAGATGCCAAACAGTCCTAGTTCCTATTTGAGTATAGGACCACCTCTCATGCATCTACAGGGACAGCTCCAGAGTTGCTAATGGGGAGAAGGCTCTGCAGCAGATTAAATCTGATCCTCCCAGAGTATGAAATGGCATCAGGAATGCCAATGTTGGAAACAAGACCCAACTAGGCAAGAAAGACAATCTACTTCAAGTGACAAAGTTTGGTGTAGGAACCAGAGAATGACCCTGCACGGGTGACAGGCATGGTCAACGCCAGGTCAGGTCCAGTGATGTATAAGGTTTGCGTAGATGCAACTGTCCTAAACTAGGATGTGGACCATATGAAAGCTGCAAACTCACAAAAGGTTGGGAGCAAACAGTGCCTGGCTCCTCAGAACAGACGAAACGGCTGGCAGAACCCGTGGGTTCTCACTCTCCATCAAGCGTTGAAGAGACCTCAGAATTTGAGATGGACATGGCGGATGTCACTGCCTCAACACCTTCACATCTGAAGAGAATGAATTTCTTCTGAGACAATCCAAACGCAAAAGGCCAGCTTTTGTGTGTTACACACTGCCCGTACCTGAGGCGGAGTCAGAGGAATCTGACCCAGGGCTAAAACTCATAAAAGAAAAAGAACAAGCCTATGTCATCTGAATTAGAGAGGGGGGGGATGTAGTGATTGTAACGACGTCAACCAAGTTGTCCTAATAGAATGAGTTTCCCTGAGTGATGTTGTTAATCTGGTCCAATTAGGAAGCCCTAGCAGACATAAGAACAGGAGTGTCAGACATCCTGCCACTGATGGCTGGCCCATAGGGAGCAGGATCAGTGTAAAGGACTTTCTACATGTAAACAAAGGGTGACTTGGTGGTCAGATAACGGCCTCTGTGGAGTTATTTCAAACAGAAATAAATAAATTATCCTTCATAGCTACTGCAAAGACACAGCTGCAGACTGACCAGGCCTGGAACTCAATATTGAAGGGTATTCTATGTTCCAGAAGAATAAGCAAAAGGTAGAAGAATGAGGAATATCTTTGTCAACAAAAGATGTGATTCATTCGGTGGTGAATAGTGGATCAGATGCAGTGGATTGTGATCTGAAATAATTTCAGGTCGAAGTAAGGATCAACAACAGCAACACGTTACAGCTGGGAGTCGTCTACATGGCCCCAAAAAGTTACCTCACTGGAGGACAAAGTCTAAATTGTAAAATAATGAAACAGGCAAGGAGGGAACTACAATTGTAACAGCTGATTTTAATCTGCATATTGACAGGACAAATCCAGTGGGCAAGCGTAACACTGAAATCAAATCTGTAGAGTTCATCAGGAGCAACGTGAAAAACCTACTCGGGAACAAGTCATATTAGATCCAGCATTGAGTAATAAGGTAGGATTAGTAAGAGATCTCGTAGCTAAGGATCCTCTAAGGAATAGCAATCTTAACACAGTAGAATTTCAAATTCAGTTTGACAGAAAGAATAACACAGGTCTCAAACCAGTGTCCTCAACTTATATTAGGGCAATTAAAGGGATATGAAGAAAAAGCCATCTAAAGCAGGTGGGAAAATACACTAATTGGAAAACAGTGCACGTGCAATGCAGGCATTCAAGCAGATATTTTATAATGCTCAGCAGAAAAAAAGTTATTCCTGTCAAAAGTGAATACCCAACAAGAAGGATGAACCACCCATGATTAAAAAAGGCAGTCAGAGAGTTTTCAATCAAAACTAGGCATACAGGGCAGCATAAACTTGTGGTGAGCCAGAGGATTAGGAACTTTTAGGAATCAGCTGCAGACAACTAAAAAGCTTAATGAACGGGGAGAAAATTTATGAAGAAAGAATATTGGCAAGAAATAGAAGGACAAGTAGCAAGAGCTTCTGAAGACAGATAAAAAGAGTAACTAATTATAGGACCATTGGAGAATGCAACTGGGGAATTAATAACAGGGAGAGGGTAACAGGTAATGGGAAATGGTGTATAACTTCAACTAATATTTTGCACTGGTCTTCATGGTGGAGGGCACTATGAACATCACAGAGAGACATGGTAAGCAAAGCGCTAATGAGAGGAAAATTCTTTTAACAGCCTTTATCACAAGAAACAAAGTATTAGACAGATTATTGATAGTTTAAAGCAGACATGTCACCAAGACTGGACAGCTTGCATCCAAGGAAAATGATCACAGAGACAGTACCATTGCTCAAAATATTTCAGAATTCACTGGATTCATAGAAGATTCCAGCGGACGGTGTGACACATCTTTCTAGGAAAGGAAACAGAAAGCAGGAAATTATAGTTCAATTATCTTAACATGTCATTGGGAGAATAACAGAAGGCACTTGCTGAAGTTCTTTGAGCATATAACAAGTGGAGTTAATAAAGGGGAACTGTAGATGCAGCCAATTTAGATTCCAGAAGGCATTCAATAAGATGCCTAATAAAAGAATACTTCACAAGATAGGAGACCACAACATTGGATAGATAGCATGGACTGGCTGACACACAGAAGGCAGAGTGGGTTGTTTATAATGTTGGAAATATGTAAGCAGTGGAGTGCCACAAAGATGAGCCCTACAGTCTTAATTATTTACTATCTATATTACTGACTTAGAGGACGGGACAGAATATAAATTATCCAAATTTGCTGACAATACAAAAATTGGGTGTGTAGTTTGCTGCAGGAGGACATAAGTTCTATATCGTGCTGTAGGTTCCTTGAGTGAGAGAGCAAAAATTTGGCAGATGAAGTTTAATGCAGGAAAGTGCAAGGCTATACAACTTGGTAGGAAGTATCAAAAGGCAAGCTATTATTTGCAAAAAGACTCCAAAAAAGTACAGCATGGAGGGATCTGGCTATTCTTCAGCATGAAACAACAAGGTTTGCATGCAGATGCAACAAGTAATTTTGGGAAGATGGCAAACAGAACTTTGGCCTTCTAGAGGTTTAAAAACAAGCATGTCTTGTTACAACTGTACAGAATGTGGATGAGGTCATACCTGGGGTACAGTGTACAGCCTTGCACCATGTATTTAAGCAAGTACGGACTATCACTGGAGGCAGTTTGAAAGAGATTGTAATGTTCCTTGCACTCAAGTATAAACAATTCAACCTCATCATGGCCGCCTGGGCGGCACGGTGGCTCAGTGGTTAGCGCTGCTGCCTCACAGCACCAGGGATCCAGGTTCAATTCCACCTTCAGGGGACTGTCCGTTTGGAGTTTGCACGTTCTCCCCATGTCTGCGTGGGTTTCCTCCAGATGCTCCAGCTTCCTCCCACAGTCCAAAGATATGCAGGCTAGGTGAATTGGCCGTGCTAAATTGCCCAGAGTGTTCAGGGATGTGTACATTAGGTGGTTTATAGGGAATTGGTCTGGGTAGGATGCTCCAAGGGTCGACGTGGACTTGTTGGGCCAAAGGGCCTGTTTCCACACCATAGGGATTCAATGAGGTTGATTCCTGCGAATGAAAGGGGTGACTCATCAAGAACAGCTAAACATGGTCTCAATTGCCTAAACCACTCTTTACATAGGAGTTTTATTAAATTTAAGACCTCCTGAACAATGATCAAATTTTGGTCTGTTTAATGTTGCAGGAGACTGTGTGGCTATTTCTTATTTATTCATTGACATAAAAGGAGGTCCTGGCAAAGTGGAATTTAGAGCATCTTTAAAAGGGTTTGATTTGATTATAAGTTTAGCCACATCTGTCTTGACCAATGTACTGTCACACATAAGTTGTGCCAAAGGAAGACTAACCTGTTAAAGTAATCTAACGAAATGGAAAGCACTGGTTAGACTGAATTAATGGTTGTTCGTTGAAGGTTTATTTATATAATAAACTACAGGACGTTTAATTTGTGATCAGGAGCTATGCAGTGACTTTTCACACTGCTGGTTTTTCAGTCGACTATTTTGGGTGATCCATGCACAGTTCTCTGAAACATTGGTTACATTCAAAGATAAGAATTTTGTTTCTCTGACCACAAATGTAGATCACTGTGCATAAACTGTAAAGAAAATCTCTTGAGCCAAATGACTACCGAGGTAACATAGGGGGAACTAGCTGCAGATTTTGCCCAATTAAACCAGAGTAATGAGTTTTTGATTCATTTGAAGTCTGCTTACAAAACTAAAAGCTTCATTAACCATTTATCTGCAGAAAATACTTGGCACTTTTATAGGCTGCCTTCTTCAACTTTCCTCAGAAAATCTAAGGAAAGTAAGTTGATGTCAGAGGGCAATAACTCTTCTTGTATTCTTTAGGCTTATATTGCAAGCCCAATATCCATGTTATCTGCCCTGGAGACAACAGCTGACAACAGAAGAGGTTACAGAAAAGGTGAATGCATTTGAAAAGTGACCATATAGAAAAGATGCAAGAATTAACAAGCAAGTGCTGGAAATGACTGGTGAACAAGGAAATTAGTGTGCAACACCAACACAAGATACATACTTTGGTCACATCATTAGAACAAATAGTGGAGGGAGACAGTAATTGGAGGACGAGGCTGCCAGAGAAAATAGAAGGAAACAAAGGAGAAGAATGGATATAATGGTCTGGATACAGTTGACTAACGTAGAATCTGTAAGGGCAACACAGAGCAAACAGAGTTGCCAATTCATTATGGTCAACTTTTGGGATGATGACGACAAAAAAAAAAATGAATGAATGCATGCAAGTCCCACAAGCAAATCTTCATAGCTCCAAATGTCTCCCTCAAAAGAGATTAGACCCTTTTTAAATACCTTGCGTATCTTTCCTTATTATCATATGTTCTATGATCATGCTGGGTTAGAAACATAGAAAATAAGAGGAATACGCCATTTGGCTCTTCAAGCCTGCTCCACTATTCATTTATGATCATTACCAATCATCCAACAAGTCTGTTCTTCCTTTTCCCTCATTATCCTTTGATTCCTATAGCCCCAAGTGCTGTATCCGACTCGAAATCATACAACATTTTCGTCTCAACGGTCTCCTCCACTAGCGAATTCTACAGACTCGCCACTCTCTAGGTGCAGAAATGTTTCCTTATCTCAGTCCTTAGATGGGTTACCCCATACCATTAGATTGTGAACTCCAGTTCTAGACTCCCCTGTCATCGCGAACAGCCTTCCTGCATCCACCTTATCTAGTTCTGTTAGGATTTTATAGGTTTCCATGAAATACCCCTGTTCCAAGAAAGAAAAACAACCAGACAGCATTAAAGCTGGAAGGCCCTGCACTCTCAGCATCCACTATCACTCACACCCTCACTAAATTGTTCCCCATCCCAAATCAGAAATGGGCATCTCTGGGGTTGTTTAGATTTCAGGTTTCTAGCCTATTCAACTTTCTACCTGAAACAAACCCAACCATCCTATGTCCTCCCTTGCCCTTTGCCACTTCTTCCTAAAGAAATCACACACAAAATTAGCATGACATTTGATATGTCGCTAGTAAAACAGAAATTTGTTAACTAATATTTGTAAGTTTAAAGGTGATCCAGCAGATTGAAAACAATTCCTTTGTTCCAGATGGAACCACATTGCAAAATGTCTTAAGAGAAAGTTAGTGGTCTAGAGAAAAACTCCTTCAGTTAATTTTACCTCAGAAGGATGAACCACTATGGGTGCCGTGACAGTATATGCCTCAGATTACACAGTGAAGCTAAAATGTCTTCAGAACAATGCAATATATGCAACATGTGTCTGCATTCTATCTTCATTGATTTACCAGACCTATGTCAAAAAGCAGTTGTGTATGTCTTCCATTAATGGAGTAACATCACAGGTGCAACTGCTCGCGCATAGTAGATCACGGCAGCCATTTTTAATGGCAATGCCCTTCTCCTGCATTGAGATCACACTCTGCAAATTAAAAGAAGGCTTCAGACCTTGACAACAATATTCATGAGTCTCCTCAATGGCTGGGTGTTTCTGCTCAAAGCACAAGATACTTGGAACAATCTAATAAGATTAGATTCTCCTTGGATTATTTTAAATATGTTAGATGCTATTAAAAAAGAATTAGGGCGGGAGTGAGATGAATTCGGATTGACCAAATGGTTCAATTATATCTCCAACAGATTTGGAACAATAACTGGCATGGCTTTATGGATTAGAATCTGAACTGATATAACGACAGTCCAGCTGCTGCATATAAATGTTCTTTACACCACAAGCAGAGATTCTAAACTGCACGCTCACTGTTAATACTTCACCTTGGTAACTGTGTATTATGGGGAAAATAGTACGTGCAGGAACATGCCAACTAGAAGTAGTGAGCATTGTTCATGAAAAAATTATGACTCCAAAATCAACCCTGTTGTTAAGAGTCTTCAGGTGTTATGGGAGACAAAATACAAGCTTCATTCAGTGGTAACTCTCTCACCCAAGTTGGGTGTTTGTGTACTACTGCAGGGCTCAAAATAAAGTCTAGTATATCACCACAGTATGCTGCTAAGGAAGTACTTCATTGACAGAGATTCTATCTTTTGAATTAGGGATTAAATTGAGGCCCTGTTCGGTATTAAGTGGTTGCAACATACTTTAGAAAATGAAAGGCACTTCAGATGAAAGAGGTTTTTTTTTCCCCCTTCTGCTTTTTTTTCCAAATCATTGGGAACCAAATTGAGAGGATCAGAATGACAGTAATGATGCACAACTCCAAAGTTAAAAAAAATTCAAAACAATTAATATCCATGGTGATCTTACTTGTACAGGAGTGAAAGAGCACTGATTTCCACTTGTCCAACCCATTCCTGCATTGTGAAAAGAAATCAAATTTAGAAGTTGCTCATTGAAATTTAATTAGGCTTAAATATTTCAAATGCTATTATAAATATAGTTCTAACACATCAAGGAGTGCAGTACTGTACCAAAAAGCAGACACATGTTATTTTGTTTAATCAGTAGCTGAGCCAACAAGTGCAAACACCAAGCAAAACTTCTACTATGCAAGTGAAAGGGTGGGTACTAGGTCAGAAATGGAGCGCTATCAAAGGACATTAGCACCAATACTGAATTGAATTGAATGGAGTTGAATTAGCTTTATTGTCACTTGTACACAAGTTTACAGGCACTACGTTACACCACCAGCTTAGGTACAAAGGTATCCAGGTACAAATATGCAAGATCAAATTCTTAGGAAACAAAAAAATTAGAAAAGTAAAGAAATAAATAGTCCAGCATTTTAGGTCAACGGAATAAATTTATAAAAATAAAGTAGTAAAAGGTTCAGAATATTAGTCTTTCTGATCATGTCCAAGCCAGCATCTAGCCTCAAGGGAAACTTCACAAGGTGCCTTGTTGCCACCTGCACCAGACCCACCAATGTGGGAGTGGGCCCACCTCAGGCGCCATCTCTTCGCTGATGGGCCCATTCACTGATGCCGCTGAACCCACACTCACCCTGCAACCAACAGTCTTTGGCTCAGTGGCCAGGTCAGTGCACAAAACACAGAAAGCTAGCACCCAGGCGCAGCAGGTAATCAAGGTGGCAAATGGAATGTTGGCCCTTATTTCAAAGGGGTTGCAGTTTACGAGTAGGCAAGTCTTACTGCAACTGTACAAGGTGCTGGTGAGCCCTTATCTGGAGTACTGTGAGCCAGTTTTGGCCCCCTATTTAGGGAAAAATATTATTTCATTGGAGGCAGTTCAGAGAAGGCTCACTAGGATGAGCCCTGGTATAGTGAGTTTGTTTTATGAGCAAAGATTAAGCAGGTTGGCACTCTGTTCATCGGAATTTGGAAGAGGAGTGATCTCATTGAAACATACAGGATTCCCAAGGGGTTTGACAGGGTAAATGCTGAGAGGACAGAAACAGAGGGCATATAGCCTCAGAATAAAGGGGCTCCAATCTAAAACCGAGATGAGGTGGAATTTCTCTTCTCCTTGTCACAGAGGGTTGTAAGGGCAGAATCCTTGTGTATGATTGCAGCCGAAATAGATAGATTCTTGATCAGTAAGAAAATCACGGGTTACAGGGAAAACCCAGGAAAGTAGTTGAGTCAGATCAATCATGATCCAATTAAATAGCAAAGCAGGCTCAAAGGGCCGAATGATCTACTCTGTTCCTATTTCTTATGGTTTCAATTCCCTTGTCCAGGGATTCAATATCAGAAGCACAGCCTCCTAGCAGAGGAAGGGTAGCTGGAGAGGGCCAGATGACAGCAGGTAAGCATGGCTATGGACCCTCAGAATCTTCATCTCCTCCACCACACCCCCTCACCTCTCATCTCCTGTCCCTTCCCCCAGAAGCTTCCCCAACCCCTTATCAGCAGTGCATGCACGGAGGATGAGGTCACTACACACATAACATGGCGACATCATCGCACATGTACAGACACTTTCTACTGCTTTACCTGTCACAGTCAAGTGATGTCACTGGCCACATCTGTCCATGCACGGAGGTCATACTCTTATGAATAATTACACCATTTCCATTATCTATGACGTCCCTACCTCAAACTCTGTGTCCTCTTTGGCCTATTATCACTAACATGTTCATATTCCAACTACTCCCTGATCATTGCCAGGTTATGAAAGGCAAACTCATTTTCTTGACACTTCACCCCGATTCACCGGAGTTTAGAAGAATGACAGGAAATCTCATAGAAACTCATAAAATATTAACATTCTGGACAGAGTAAATGCAGGAAAGATGTTCCCGATGACCAGGAAGTCCAGAACTAGGATCCAAGAATTCAGAGTAGGCCATTTAGGATTGAGATGAGGAGAAGCTCCTTCACCAGAGAGTGGCAAGCGTGTGGAATTCTCTACCACAGAAAGTGGCTGAGGCCAAAACATTCAATCTTTTCAAGGAGTTAGACACAGTTTTTAGGGTTAAAAGGATCAAAGGATATAGGCAGAATGTGGGAACAAGGTTCTGAGTTGGATGATCAGCCATGATCATCTTGAATGGCACAGCAGACTCAAAGGGCTGAATGCGCTACTCCTGCTCCCAATTTTTTATGTTCCTATATTTCCTTCAAAGAAATTTTATTTTAAAAAAACACATTGGAGATTAGAAAAACACTCGAGTGGCCATCTTTCCACTCAACTCACTTGCATTCTCTCCTAAATTCACACTCCAGTTTGTATTCAATAATTTAAAACAGTTGTTTCCAAATTAAAAGTTACCCGTTAGGTTTTTTATTCTGTGCGCCAAACCTGTAAGGGTGGTAGAGGCAGAAACCCTCATAACATTTAAGTAGTATGTAGATGTGCACTTGAGATGCTAAAGCATACAAGGCTGAAAATGCATACAAAGTACTGAAAATGGGATTGAAATAGTTTCGTGGTTGTTTTTTTATCAGCATGGATACAATGGGCTGAAGAGCCTTTTCCTGTGCTGTAGATCTCTAGTACTCTATATTCTACACTACTTGGGCACTGCATTAACAATTAATTCAATTAAATGGACCTCACAGGCCTTGTATCCATAATGTACCTCTAGCTGCCTACCTATGTCAAGATCCAAGAACTGAGCAAAGAACCCATAGCAGTCTAGTGTAGCTCGTATGATTTTTCCTTTTCTTAAATAACCAAATTGAAAATTCACCAAACTGTGTCTAAGCTACAAAAAAACTGGTCCGGAGTTTCTATCCAGAATGAACATTAAAGATGATGAAATTATGAACACAACTGCGTTATGTCCATAACGTTATAAAAATCAATTACACATGATCTTTTACACACTTCAAACATCTTAAGCAGTTAAATGAATAAAATTCACAACTAAACTGTCAAAATTTCATTCTCTATTTCTTGTTGTATATTTTAAAAAAGCAATGCACTCTTCCTGAACTGTCCTCTGCATGTAAAAAAATTTCAAGAATTATCGTACATGGTGAAATTTGCCAGGGTGCCAATCTAGCATTAGAAACCTAATTTGCTGCTCAAAAATCAGTCCATATCCAGTAGTGATTCAAGAAATAGAGAATGTAATGACGATTTTCACAGAATCATGGGCAAAGACATGAGACAAAATCCTCAAGGCACAGACAAAAATCCCAGTACACTGCATGTTAAACATTAGGATATCCCTATTACTACATCGTATGGCCCTTTGGCCCATCTGTACAGTCAGAAATACACTATTACTACTCCACTAATACTACATCCCCGTTTTGGCCCTTGAATGTTATGACATTTCAAGGGCTCATCTAAGTAATTTTTAAAGATTGTGAGGTTACTGTCTCAAATATCTTCCCAGGCAGTGCAATCCAGAGCCCGTCCTCAAATCCCCTCCAAACTTCCTACCTTTTATCTTATAGTTTAAAACATCGAACATCAAAAATCTTTAATTAAAATTCTTTCAGTACTACATTGAAACAGCCATTACAGAAAGCCAAATTACTGAAGTGACACTCAAGTTACGCTTAGCAATACTTCACACTGGTGCACTCCTCTTTGCTCAGTCACTAAAGTCCTAGTGGACTAATGGTTGCTCTCTCAGACAAGGGAAGTGCTTGAGGAGTAAATTCCTTCTTGATATCCTCAGACCAGTGCAGGTATTGAACCCATGGAGTTGGCGTCAACTTTCATTGTAGACTGACCATCCAGTGAACTGAGCTAACCAACCTCATATCCAAAGCAGATAAACGTTCTAGCCAGCAGACTGACTTCCTCCTTCTCGATGAAGAGGTCAGTCAGCTTGCTTGCGGGAATTGTTTTAGAATCCATACTTAGCATGCTGGGAGGCATCAGAATTGCGAGACACCTGATTACCAAATTCATGAACAAGAGAACTGAGCTTTTGTGGGCTGTTTTCATACTGGTGTTGTAATAAGTTTGCAAAACTAATAAAGGAATGACCGACATACACTGACATCAATCTTGTGGTACTAATCACGGCAAAAACATTTCTGTTCCTCCTGTCTTCCAATTTTACCTCCTTAGGCCCATCAATATCAGGAGAACAGTTCCATGCAGGATGGGTTGGAGAGCCAGATTTGAAAATTAATCAAAGCAGATAGTCATTACGAACACTCATTTGTCATTTGACTGAAGACAGACCTCAAAAAGATTTGTATCTTCAGTTAATGATGTCAAGTGGGGGCATGGCTTCAGTAGAATTACATCTTATCGTCAGGCCTCCATGCTCACTATGCCAGCAGATAAAGCTCCAAGAGTTGGAACATATAATTGAAACGTGGTCAGTGATATAACCTTCTCCTTTACAGAAGATATGGCAGGTTAATTTGGAGTTGTTTATTTGTTGAATTTTCATCGATCACCAACCAACCATCAAGGCTTCTTGCAACAGAGCCAATAGAGTATTTGTGAAGTCCATGGGCAGTTAATTAGTTTGTAAAACTAGCACTGCACCTAATTCTATGTGTTTTCCAATTAATGAAAAGATTCAAGTTATCCCCCAGTTACTTTAACCTTCGTTTTAGAGCTGCGCCTAATTTAATAATTCAAAGTCAATACATACAAAAAAAATTGAATAACATGGCAATGGTGATTGAAACAAAATAACATTGCAAAATGGGAACTCAGTGGTTAAAAATATTTAATTATTAGGTAAGTGCCACGTTGAATTAAGAGTAAACTCTAATGCTACATTTCACAAGTTTTCTTCAAAATATCATTTAGGAACAGAAAATTTAGCTTCACAATGTTTCCAGGAATGAATTTACATACCATTCACTGAGAGCTCAGATGCTTTTTTATTTTCAGAAAAATATATAAAATAACAATGTCATACCTGTGGCTTTTCAAGATGTTTTAAATATTCATCAAATGATCCTTCGATGAACTGTAATAATGAAATAAAAATGAAATCTTACAAATCTTGCAACAAGTAAATCTGACAAATGTAAGCCGTTTAGCCTTTCGGTCTTGTTATACCTTTCAATAAAATCATTACTGATTTGTATTTTAAATCTAAGATGGCTTGGAGGGGTTTTGTTAGGTAAGAGTATCATAACTATCAAATCAGAGTTTTGAAATATTTGACTGACTGTCTTCAACAGTTCTTTGTTTAAAAGGGAGACAGGGTATTCCAAATTTCAGCTACCTATTACGTGAAGAAGTGCTTCTTGAAAAAGTGTGAATTTCTATTCCTAACTAATTACAGCACTGCAGAATTCATGTTAATAAAGGAGAAAGGTAAAGTCACCATAGTCTTACTAGACCATAGGGCTACTGTTTCATTAGAGAGACAGATGCCGGTGGTGATTTAACCAGTGGGTCACCACACCTCAGGCAAGGGGGAAGGTTGAGAAGGAGAGACCTTCATGGTAATCTCAGCCAGTGCCGGAATTGAAACCAAGCTAATAGCATTACTCTGCATTGCAAACTATCCAGCCAACTAAGCTAACCAACTAGCAAGTTAATAATTGTTCAGGCACTATCAAAATATTGTGCCAAAAGACAGATACCTTCTTTGACAAATGGGGCAGCAAATTTGCTGTTGCATACCTAATAGTCAGCTCAAGGTTGTTTCTGTTATAAATCAAAGCACATTGTCTGCTCAACCTTCTGTTATAAGATGGCATGATGCCTGGGCACCAACCAGTGCTGGCCTTTGTTTGGGGTAGAGTGCTTCCTTCCTGCGCTACAATCTTTCTTCATAGTCTAGTCTAAGGTGCTGTTCAGTAGCTTGTGGTGGAGGATGGATTATGAACAAGGAGCTCTTGTTTTAGATAAGATGGTGTAGTTCATTACATCTCAGTAACTATAGACAGGTTACATTTACTATTACTAACAAGAGATAGAGAAAATGGGTAACATCAACTCTTTTAGATCCATTACCTTGTATAACATCTCTCCACAAGTGTTTTTCCAAGCTTACATAATCAGCTCTGAAGAATGGTCACTGGACTCAAAACGTTAACTCTGTTTTCTCTCCACACATGTTGTCACACCTGTTAAGTTTTTCCAATAAATTCTGTTTTTGTGTGATACAATATTGAATACTTGTCTGTTATATTTACTAAAACCACCCTTTTCCAAACACCCTCCTCCCGATCTCCGATTTCATACATTCAAGCAGTGTTGAGGTTTCACAATTCTTCTGGAACGTTTGTTTCAGACTTTGATTGCTATGTGTTTGGTGTGAGAATTGTTGAACTCGATTCTGATATTTATCTTGAATAGTCTGTGAACTATTACGCTCATGATGTTCTTCATCGAGTTTGTCACAATGAAACATTAGTGGATAATGGGTACACAGTAAGACAAGATCCCTGCAGTCTCACTTACAACTTCTTCCACTATTGGGAAGATGCGAAACCAGTTGAACTACAGCACCATTCCTGTTGAGGTCCCTTCTGCATACTTGTTGCCTTTAGTCCAGCTGTGGCAGCTGTCCTGCATGGTGATAGCTATTGTAGTGAGAAGCCTACTACTATGGATAAGACTGCCCTTTGTTAGAAACACTTTTACAGACTTTTGTACTCAACTGGTAGGATCAGGAGTTGAGTCATCATTTCATTCCCCATCAGTAACTCTGACACATTGCAGTGAGGTACACAAGTAATTTAACAAGGCCCTGTAAAAGTTAGCATTTGTTTGCAAAAAGAGATTTGACTGTCTGTACTCTATTTATCCATTTTACTGTGCATATCATGGTGAACTGATTATATGTTGAAATGCAGTAGTGGCTAAAAGACTCATTAGCAGGGTGGCACAGTGGCTCAGTGGTTAGCACTGCTGCCTCACAGCACCAGGGACCCAGATTTGATTTCCCCCTTGGGCAACTGTCTGTGTGGAGTTTGTACATTCTCCCTCTGTCTGTGTGGGTTTCCTCTCACAGTCCGAAGATGTGCACGTTGGGCAATTCGGCGTGGCTAAACCGCCTATAGGGTCCAGGGTAGGATAGGGGTAGGTCTGGCAGGATGCTCCTCAGGGAGTCTGTGTAACTTCAATGGACCGAATGGCCTGCTTCCACACCGTAGGGACTCCATGATTCAAACTGTTGCCTAAAATGCAAGACCCTCACAAATACATCCTGGATGGTGGCGTACATATATGATTAAGTTCCAGTTCTCCAGAACAATGTCGCCTGTCACCATATCCAACAACAACAACCTGAAGACATACAACAGTTTCCAACATCCAGTTGATTGCTCCTCAAACAGAAATGCTTCAATGCCCACAGGTGGAGCATTCACAACAATTGTGGGAAAGAATGGACTCAAATGGGCTAGGACTCCACAGACATCAGCATCATCTTGATCTCGTGGAAGGCATCTTCCTGATGCAAGTCCCAAAACTACCCTTTGTCTTTTGAGATGTGTGTTCAGTTATCACTGTCAAATGAGGCAAAGATTTTGCCAGTTCATTAGAAACAATACATATGAACATAAGAACATAGGAACAGGAATTGGCCATTCAGTCCTTTGTGCCTCTTCCACCATACAATGAGAACATGGCTGACCTGTGGCCTAATTCCATATAACTGCCTTTTTCCCATATGCCTTAATATCTTTGCTTAAGGCAATTTATCTACCTTAGACTTAAATTTAACTGATCCAGCATCCACTGCCATTTGTGGAAGAGTGTTCCAAACAAAATCCACCCTTTGCACGGAGAAGTGTTTCCAATATCTCTTTTGAACATTCTGACTCTAATTCTCAGACTACTAGAACATAGAACATTACAGCGCAGTACAGGCCCTTCGGCCCTCGATGTTGCGCCAACCTGTGAAACCAATCTGAAGCCCATCTAACCTACACTATTCCATTATCATCCATACGTTTATCCAACGACCATTTAAATGCCCTTAAAATTGGTGAGTCTACAACTGCTGCAGGCAAGGCATTCCATGCCCTTACTACTCTCTGAATAAAGAATCTACCTCTGACATCTGTCCTATATCTATCACCCCTCAA
>JAHRHZ010000097.1:7086357-7103867 GCA_024137785.1 Ginglymostoma cirratum | reverse complement strand
CATTCCACGCCTTTACTACTCTCTGAATAAAGAATCTACCTCTGACATCTGTCCTATATCTATCACCCCTCAATTTAAAGCTATGTCCCCTCGTGTTAGCCGTCACCATCCGAGGAAAAAGGCTCTCACTGTCCACCCTATCTAATCCTCTGATCATCTTGTATGTCTCTATTAAGTCACCTCTTAACCTTCTTCTCTCTATTGCCCCTAGTTCTAGCACCCCTAAACAGTGGAAATAATTTATTCTCATCAACCCCATCTTTTCCTGTTAATATCTCGAAGACCTCAATCAGATCACCCCTTAGCCTTCTAAATTCAAGGGGAAACAGGAGTAATTTATAAAATTTGTCTAAGGTTCTGGAGTAGATTTATAACTTGGGTTGTGGATGCTGTGGTTGGTTCACTCGTTGAGTTGGATCGTTAGTTCGCAGACGTTTCATTACCCTACTGGGTAACATCATCAGTGCAGCCTCCGATGAAGCACTGTTGTGTTTTCCTTTCTGGTTTTTAAAATTCCGGGGTCCGTTGAAATTGGTTACCTCATTTCCGGTTTTTCTTCACAGTGGTGTAAAAAATAGGGTCTAATTCTACATGTCTGTTGATGGCCCTCTTGGTGGAGAACCAAGCCTCTAGAAATTCCCATGTTTGGCCTGTCCTAGGATCCTAATGTTGTCCCAATCAAACTCGTGGCTCTCCTCATCCATGTGAATGGAGACGAGTGAGTACTGGTCATGTTATTTTGTTGCCAGTTCGTGTTCTAGTATTCCTGTAGCCAGTTTCCTTCCTGTCTGTCCAAAGTAATATTTGTCGTAGTCTTTGCATGGGATTTTGTATATCACGTTGGTTCTGTCTATAGTGGGTAAGGGGTCTTTGGTTCGAGTTAGCAGTTGGCGCAGGGTTGACGTAGGTTTGTGTGCCACTCTGATGCCCAATGGTCGTAGGAATCTTGTGATCAGTTCGGATATGTTCTTGATGTATGGTAACACGACAAGTGTGTCAGGGCGTACTGTATCTTCCTGTTGTTGTTTCTGATAGGCATCGTCGGACCCAACTGTTCGGCTATCCATTGTCCTTAAATACTTGGTAGAGGAATTCTTCTTCATTTTGGCGTAGGTCAGGGTTGCTACAGTGTGCTGTTGTTTGTTTAAATAGTGTTTTTACGCAACTCCGTTTGAGAGTGTTGGGTTGGTTGCTGTTGAAATTCAGGACTTGATCCGTGTGAGGCCTTTCTGTGTACCTTTGTCAGAAATTTCCTGTTGACCCTGTGTTCTACCATGATGTCCAGGAATGGGAGCAGTCTGTTCTTATACCCTGGTGAATTTGATGTTGGCGAGAGTGTTGTTTACAAGTTGGTGTGGCTCCTCCAGTTTAATCCGTTTGACGATGACGAAAGTGTTGTCCACGTATCTGATCCTTAGTTTAGGTTGGATCTGCAGAAGGGCTATGCTTTCAAGTCCTTTAATACCCTAGGATATAGGCCATCAGGCCTGGGGGATTTATCTGCCCTCAATCCTAATAGTCTCTTTGGACATGCACTGTATTTAACTTCCTACCATCTATAAAGTACCCTAAACTATCTCTTCTTTCCTGTCAAAAAAAAACAGATAACCTCACACTTGCTTACATTCAACTCCATCTGCCACAGTTTTGCCATTTCACTTAGCATAACATTAGAAAGGGATATCGTTAGTCTATCAAGTACACCATCTACAATGCTGCCTGACTTTGTCATTAGCTAATTTGAACTTATGACTTTCTATGCCATTATCCAAGTCATTAATAATGTGAATAATTGAGGGGCTAACGCAGATCCTTGTGGGACATCACTAATAATATGCTGCCAAGTTGAGCACTTAGCCATCAACCCTGCTTCCTGTTGCCTGACACTCATCCAATTTCCCACATGTCAGTAATCTGCCCTTAGTTCTATGGGCATCTCCCTTAGTTAATAGTCTTAAGTGGAACTTTATCAAATACCTTCTGGAAGTCCATATAAAAAAACATCCTTGCCCACCACCTCTTCAAAAATTTCAAGCAAGTTTGTCAGGCATGACATTCCTGTCATGAATCCCTGCTGACTTCCCCAATCAACTGAAAATATTCTGTGTTCTGTTACCCAACTCTTAATTATAGCCGCCAACAATTTCCACACAACAAACATTAAGCTAACTGATCTGCAATTCCCTGGTTTTCCTATTTTGCCCTTCTTAAAAAGGAGATTGTCATGCAATTTCCTAATCCAGAGGGACAACTCCTGTATCTAAGGAACTCTGGAATATTACAGTTGGGATATCTACAACGTGCACCCCTACTTCCTTTAACACCTTCAGAAGGAAACCAGAGCCCAGGGATTTGTCACTCTTTAATTTCAATAATTTCCTCATTACCAACTGTTTACTTTAATTTTATTCAGTCCCTGTTCATGATTCATTATTAATTTCTTCAGGACCTCCAGGACAATATCCTCTTCTACTGTAAATACTGAGGCGAAGTAATAATTCAACATGTCTGCCATATTCACAGGTTTCAACTAATCTAGACAGATCAATAATGAAATTGTCCATGGACTCTCCCGGAAGTTGTAATTTCCCGTTGAATCATATTCATTCAGGAATTATATTTGTTCTGAACTTAATGTAATTAGCAAAAGCTTCTGTAACATCATCAAAAGTGGCAGCATTTTCTTTTACCTTGTGGCAATTTATGACATCCCCGACTATAGGGCCTATTAATGTGTTAACTGGCTCTGCTTCTGATTAAAAACTTTGAAGCAATTCTGTATCTTCATAATTGTTTTTCCCATGAAAGCCAATCTTGTGTTGTCAGGACAATTTCTGATTTTGAATTTGCTAGGAAGTATTGACTTTTTCCATTTCTTCTTAATGTCTTCATCAATCTTCAGACTTGAGATATTTTAAACTTACATAATTTCAAATCTGTGCAATTTGAATATTGCTTTAAATCTGATGTTCTGTAAGCTTGTCTTCTTGTATTCAGGTATGCATTTTATTTTAAATCACTATGATGTTTGCTGATGTCTTTGCAGCTTTTTCTTCCATTTACCAGGCTGTTAATTCTGTATCACTGCTGAACTGTATCAAATTCTTCCAATAATAAGGTTTTAAGTTGTAGTTACTGGGTGTTCAGGAATGATTTGCTGCTTCCAGGTTTAATTATTTTTTCTCTTGTAAAGCCTTTGCCTTTTTAAAATTGTTTAGACTTTTAAAATTCTGTGCTGTAGCAATATTATGCTAAAGAATAAAATTATTTTAAATATCTCAAAAGGTGTAAATTTTCTTAAATACTACCTTTTCTAAATTAGTAGTATAATCTTCCTAGTATTAGGAATCTAAATGGAGGATTTCCACTTTTTTTTGCTTCTTCTGTTCCTCATGTTTTTAAAATCAAATTGAGGATTCATGCCATTTTCTTCTCTTGTTGGTTGATTTTCTGGCTTTTCTCGTCCACCCCCAACACAAACTCACCAGCAATAGGAAGTTTTGTACCCTTTTGCCCTAGGGGTCTAACATACTGCTGGAGGCCCACATGTCAAGTCATTCTGCAGCCAAGTCCCAAATCAGATTTTCTTCCTTCTGCCCAACTGTGACCGCCTGCAGCCCACACCGGCTTCACTGTCCTTTTTGGTCCTCCATGTCTGGCTACTTTTTCTCCTTGGAGTGCAGCTACCAAGCTGTCGCTGTTTCAATGAGCCAGTTTTGACTGATGCCTTTCAAAAGTGTTCAACTGCTGACTGATCAGCTGAACATTTCTGAAAATGGTAATGCTCTTACAAGTTTCTAACTTGTCAATAAAAATGACTTTGCTTTCTCTTCAGATTCTTCTAGCTTCTTTTCAATGTTGATCTCTTCTGGACTTTGCATAAGTGTCTGCTACTGCCAGCAAGTCATATGAGACAGCTATTTGGAATTCACACTTTACCTTGTTAAAGTATATGATTTGGGTACCATACACTGGCAGCTTGTGATTAGGATACAGTGTTGCTACCAATTCTTCTTCCCATGATATTGTAAGGGGCTGTTCAGTAGTCTGATATGGAGCATATCAGATAAGTAAGACTCAATGGAAGCTCTTGTCTTACATAACAAGATGTAGTGTATTACATCTCAATAACTGTGTATATATTAACTAATCCTTAAGCATATTATTCCTAATAAATAGGTAGAGAAGATATGTATGCCTCAATCAGGGGACCACACCAGAACAAACTGATGGACTGTGTGATATCAGCAGACTGTTCAGGGCTCAATTCTGCTCAAACATTAACTCTTTCAGAGCCATTACCTTTAACAATACTCCTCAGCTAGGTGATAAATGCATCGAAATATAAAAGTGAAAAATTAATTTAGTTCATTTTTAAAACGTCAAAGAGAACATACCGCTTCAAACTTATCACGGTTCCTCCTCAGGTAAGAAACACAAGCTCTTCTCACTTCAAGATGTTTAGATTGTGTGTAGAATACCTGTGAAAGAAAACAAATTGATAATTCCTCCAACACTTTCAATAATCTTTTGAACAATCAAATCATTACTTGCAGCTCTGTTCTCATAAACTGAGTGGCTGTCACTGCAACATTTAATCTACCCTTAGCTTATTAACCTTCATGTTCAAATAAAGAACTTGGATTTCTAAACTGACTTTCAATGTCTCAACTGAAAACAACAAATGCTGGGAATCAGAACGGGTCACACAGCATCCATGGAGAGAGCAAGCTAACGTTTCAGCTGTGAAGAGTTATCTAGACACGAAACATTATTTTGCTCTCTCTCCATGGATGCTGTCTGACCCACTGTAATTGCCAGCATTTGGTGTTTTCAGCATCAAATTTTACTTTATTTAAACTCAAGTTTCAAATCAACAGAACTCATGCATGCACCTTGGTGTTCAACCATTTCTGTTTTAAAAAGTTAAGCAATTCCATGCCCAGCACCTGACAGCTTGTCATACCAAATGCAATGAAGTGGCTTGAATCTCTCACTACTGCTAAGGAAAAGCCAGGGACTGGTGAGCCTGACATCAATGGTAGGCAAGTTATTGAAGGAGATCCTGAGGGACAGGATTTACATGGCTTGAAAAGGCAAGGACTGATTAGGGATAGTCAACATGGCTTTGTGCATGGGAAATCATGTCTCACTAGCTTGATTGAGTTTTTTGAACGAGTAACAGAGAGGATTGATGAAGGCAGAGCAGTGGATGTGATCTATACGGACTTCAGCAAAGCGTTCAACAAAATTCTGCATGGTATTCAGGTTAGCAAGGCTAGATTACATGGAATACAGGAAGAACTAGCCACTTGGATACAGAACTGGCTCGAAGGAAGGATGCAGAGGGTGGTGGTAGCGGGTTGTTTTTCAGTCTGGAGGCCTGTGACCAGCGGTGTGCAGCAAGGATCGGTGCTGGGTCCACTACTTTTTGTCATCTATATAAATGATTTGGACTTGAACATAGGAGATATGGATAGTAAGTTTGCAGATGACACCAAAATTGGTGGTGTTATGGACAGCAAAGAAGGTTATCCCAGAGTACAATGGGACCTTGATCAGGTGGACCAATGGGCTGAGGAGTTGCAGATGGAGTTTAATTCAGATAAATGTGAGGTGCTGCATTTTGGAAAGGCAAATCAGGGCAGGACTTATACACTTAATTGTAAGGTCCTGGGGAGCATTGCTGAACAAAGAGACCTTGGAGTGCACATTCATAGTTCCTTGAAAGTGGAGTCACAGGTAGACATGATACTGAAGGAGGCGTTTGGTATGCTTGCCTTTATTGGTCAGTGCATTGATGTGAGTTGGGAGGTCATGTTGCGGCTGTACAGGACCTTGGTTAGGTCACTTTTGGAATGCTGCATTCAATTCGGGTGTCCATGGCATAGGAAGGATATTGTGAAACTTGAAAGTGTTCAGAAAAGATTTACAAGAATGTTGCCAGGGTTGGAGGGTGTGTGCTATAGGGAGAGGCTGAATAGGCTGGGACTATTTTCCCTACAGCATATCGGGCTGAGGGGTGACCTTATAGAGGTTTTAAAAAAAAAAATCACAAAGGGCACTGATATGGTGAATAGCCAAGGTCTTTTCGCCGCAACGGGCGAGTCCAAATCTAGAGGGCACGGGGGCTGGGGGGGTTTAAAAGGGACCCAAGGGGCAACTTTTTCACGCAGAGGGTGGTGCATATATGGAATGAGCTACCAGAGGAAGTAGTGGAGGCTGGTACAATTGCAACATTTAAAAAGGCATCTGGATGGGTAGACGAATAGGAAGGGTTCAGAGGGGTATGGGTGAAATGCTGGCAAATGGGACTAGATTAGTTAAGAATATCTGGTTGGCACGGATAAGTTGGACCAAAGGGTCTGTTTCCATGCTGTACAGCTCTAAGACTCCACTCCCAAACTTAGAAATGCCAATAAATTTGCTGGCGCATCCATCACCAAATTCTAGATAGTTACATTTAGCGATAATGCAGCTGTACTGGCCATGACTTAACGAAACAGGAAAAGACAGAAAGTAGGAACGAGGTCAATTTATTAACTGCACCTCATACAACACTGAATATTTGTAGGATGATAGTTCAATACAGAGAACTCCCAACATATGTCCGGGACACAACTATAACAGTCAGCCCAGTTTTCCCCCTTTACTTCCGGGAGGGCAACCCTCTGGTGAGGTATCAGCCCATGGCTACAAGTTGCCCTCCTTATGTCCAAGTTTCAATTCAACTACTTTGATCTCAAGTTCCATTAGTGCAGGATCTGAGCCCGATCCCGCACAATATCCACATATTATTCCAGCCAGTGGTTGTGGATCACAGTTGAGGAATGCTGTCAAATGTTCCTTTGACGACCATTGATCAGACGAATCAGGTTCTGAAGCCAACAACTAATTAGAGAGGAAACTGGAGACCACCTACATATACAGAAACACACCAACACCTACACACCTTTTCCATGCTGCAAGTGTGTGCTCTAACCATAACTTAAACAAAACAGAATTCACAAGATGCTTTTTCTAAGGTACCAAAAACAACAAAAAGTGGAATTAACCTTATGCTACTCAGAGCAGTGAATTCTTAAAATAAAACAAAACCGTTGGCAAAAAAACATTCAGAAATGTTCCGCCCTACTGTGATAGTTAAGGATCTCTTGCCTGGTCACTCTCAAACAGTCAAGAGGATGGGAGACCTGACACACTGTTAAAAAAAGGCAGGACTCCCACATTTCTCACTTCACGAAGATCTCAAAAGTAATGGCAAATGATAATCACCGCTAATAATATACCTATCCTGGAAAGTCAGCAAGTTCTGACAGTGCGCCAATACACTGTCCTCCAAAAGCTGTTGCAGTGGGAATTTTTTTTTTCAATTCATTTGTGGGATGTGGGCATCCCTGGCTGGCCAGCATTTCTTGCCCATCCCTGGTTGCCCATGAGAAGGTGGTGGTGAGCTGCCTTCTTGAACCGCTGCAGTCCTCCTACTGTGGGTTGGCCCACAGTGCTACCAGGGAGGGAATTCCAGGATTTTGACCCAGCGACAGTGAAGGAACGGAGATATATTTCCAAGTCAAGATGGTGAGTAGCTTGCAGGGGAACTTGGAGGTGATGGTGTCTCCATATGTCTGATGCCCTTGTCGTTCCAGATGGAAGTGGTCGTGGGTTTGGAAGGTGCTGTCTGAGGATCTTTGGTGAATTTCTGCAGTGCATCTTGCAGATAGTACACACTGTTACTACTGAGCATCGGCGGTGGAGGGAGTGGATACTTGTGGATGCAGTGCTATTCATGCAGACTGCTTTGTCCTGGATGGTGTCAAGCTTCTTGAATGTTGTTGGGACTGTACTCATCCAGGCAAGTGGGGAGTATTCCATTGTGCTCCTGACTTGTGCCTTGTAGACGGTGGACAGGCTTTGGGGAGACAGGTGGTGAGCTATTCACCGCAGTATTCCTAGCTTCTGGCCTGCTCTCGTAGCCACTGTGTTAATGTGGTGAGCCCAGTTGCATTTCTGGTCAATGGTAAACCCCAGGATGTTGATAGTGGGGGATTCAGTGATGGTAACACCATTGAATGTCAAGGGATGGTGGTTAGATTGTCTCTTATTGGTGATGGCCATAGCCTGGCATTTGTGTGGTGTGAATGTCACTTACCACTTGTCAGCCCAAGCCTGCATATTGTCCAGACTTTGCGCAACGTTCAGCACCATTTGTGACTGGTGTCAGATACTGAAGCAGTCCATGTTCACATGCAACAGTCATTGGCGAACATCCCCACTTCTGACCTTAATGATGGAGGGGAGGTCATTGATGAAGCAGCTGAAGATGGTTGAGCCTAGGACACTACCCGAAGGAACTCCTGCAGAGATGTCCTGGAGCTGAGATGATTGACTGCCAACAAGCATAACCATCTTCCTAAGTACCAGGTATGACTCCAACCACCAGACAGTTTGCACCCTGATACCCATTTTAACTATCCAGAAACTACAGTGGCCAGACTCCATATGAAACAAACATTGTGTTGTAATTGTCTGTTGTAATTGTGCAAAGTGTCCACGATAACTATTCAAAACTTCATGTCTCAGAGCACTTAGAAAGTCAAACATTATACTTAATTTCGACAAGCAAGACTGTCAAGTCCAATTTAAAATAAAATGGAGATTAGACGATTTAGCAGGAGCAGTGTAATGAATCATCATGGCAAGTCGGAAAACAACTTGCATACCAACTAAAAGACAATAAGGCAATCAAAATTGTACATGGAGTCATAAAATGAAATTAAAAATCTTGGTCAAAAGCAGCAGATTTTAAGGAGTGAGGCAGAGAGGTGGAGAAGTGCAGGAGGGAGCTCCAGAATTTAAGCCATTTGCAGTTGAAGGCATAGGCATCAATATTGGAGTGTATATATAAAAATAAATCAGGAGCATGCCAGAATTCAAAACTTTGGAATCAATTTTGCTTGCTTTCTTCAGTTCATACTTTGTAAGGCCTTTTTAACAAAACAAACTGAAACATAGGAATGAGGGCTCAGCACATAGGAAAGCCATAAATTCACTTCTTGGTAACAGCTGCTTATCTGGCTATTAGAAGTCGCTTTCAGATTAAAGGTAAACAGGAGAAATATTTTACACATCAAAAAGTAAACTATTAATTGGAAATTTAAAACCAAACAAATTAAGAACTAAGTAAATAAAACAGACATACAGGGCAAGGCTGCGTATTGTACCTGCAGGATATGGGAGCTGGTAGACCTCATTATGGCTCATAGTGGCCACATCTGCAACAAGTGCTGATTGCTTGAGAAAATCCAGCTCAAAGTTGATGAGCGGGAGTCTGAGCTTCGAACACTGTGAAACATCAGGGAGAAGGAGACTTACTTGGTCACTGTTTCAGGAGGCAGTCACACCCCTTAGATTAATTACCTCCAATCTAGTCAGGCCAGGGACAGCAGGGTGTCAAGCAAGGCAGGAAGAGGGTTCCAGGAGGTAGTGCTGCAGGAGCATTAGCCCTTGAGTTTATCTAACAGGGTTGAAATTCTTGTTCTTTGTGTGGATGAGATTGGGGGCTATAGGAAGGATGAGCAAACTGACCACAGTACCATGATACAGAGAGAAACAGAAAGAGAAATGTAATTATAATCTGCTAAAGTATAGTCAGGAGAATAGACACAGTCCTGTGTGGATAGGATCAGGAGTCCCAAAGGCAGCCTAGAGTTTAATTCAGTTCAAGAGTGAGAATCTAGGGTGTAAAACAACTGGGTTTAACTCAAATAAAATGAATTAGAATGGAGTAAGCATTGAGTTAGCTGAAGAGAACAGAGCAGATAAATTAGCAGGAATGACAGTAAACAGTCGCAGGCAGTTAAGGAAGTAATTCACAACTCTCAGCAAAACGGTTCCAATAAGGAAGAATGATTCTAAGAGAGTGATAAAGCAACCACGGCTAACTAAGGAAATTAAGGAGAGTATTACTTTGAAACAAAAAGTATATAAAAGAAGGCCAAAGTCAATGACAGCCCCAAACACTGGGGTAAATTCAGGATCTAGCAAGGGAGGACTAAGAAGATAAGAAAGAGTAAATGACAGCAAACTAGTGAGGAATGTAAAAACTGACAATGAGAGCTTACTTATATACATAAAAACCAACAGAGAGGTCAAGCTGAGCACAGGCCCCTTAGAAAATGATTCGGGTGATTAATTGATTAATTGACGTGTTACAAAGTATAGGGGAAAGCTTTGTTTGCAAGTGGTAAAGGCAGATCATTGTAAGCAAGGGCATACAGATCAAAATGACTTAGACAGAAGCATACAGGTTACATTGCATAGGGCGTGCGCTAGGTGAGATCAACGTTATTTGAGGTTAGAGTCCATTCATCAGTCTGATAACAGCCAGGAAGAAGCTGCAAGCCGTGTAAATGAGTCCATAGATGCAAGGTTGTCTTTCATGATGGCCTGGGCTGTGTACACCACCTTCTTTAGTTTCTTACGGTCCTGGGCAGAGCAGTTGCCATGCCAGGCCATTATGGGGGACAAGGAAATGGAAGAGGTATTGAACAGATGTTTTGCATCTGAAGATACTCTGAACATCCTATTAAGACCACAGAATATGGGGGAGGAATTAAGTACCATCACTAGAGAAGAAATATTAGACAAACTAATGGAGCTAAGGGCAAGTAAATCCCTTCACCCTGATGGTTTGCATCCTAGGATCCTAAAAAAGGTAGCTACAGAGACAGTGGATGCATTGATTGCAATCTTCCAAACATCCTTCAATTCTGGTGAAGTACCAGAGAATTGTAAAACTGCCAAAGTGACATCCCATTTCAAGAAAAAGGGAGCGAGGCAAGATGCAGGTAACATAGCCCATTAATCTAACATCTATTGTTGGAAAGGTATTGGAATCAATCATTAAAGAAGTAATAGATTACGATTTTCCGAATGTTCTGCTAAGCAAGCAGAGTCAGCCTGGCTTCATGAAAGGGAAATCACGACTGACTAATTTATCAGAGTTTTTCAAGGAACTCTCAACCAGAGTGGATAGAGGGGAATTAGTGGTTAAGTTCTAAGTTAAGAGTCCACGGTATTGGAGGCAGTATATCAGCACAGAAAGAGAATTGGCTAATGGACAAGAAATGGTAAGTGGAGATAAGGGGTTGATCAGTGCTGGGGCCACAACTGTGTATAATATATGTTAATGACTTGGAGGAAGGAAGTGAATATATTGTAGCCAAATTTGCAAACAATACATTAATAGGTGGAAAGACAGAATGCAAGAGGGATATGAACAGTTTACAGGGAGATACTGACAGGTTAAATGACTGGACAAAAAAATTGGCATAGGCAGTATCATGTGCAAAAATGTGAAGTTGTTCAATTTGGAAGGGAGAACAAAAGAACAGATTGTGATTTAAATGGAGAAAAACTGCAGAAAGTTACAACACAGAAGACTTGAGGTTACTTGTGCATGAAACACAGGAATTTAGCACCCAGGTGCAGCAGGTAATCAAGGCGACTAATGGAATGCTGATCCTTATTTCAGAGGAATCGCAGTTTAAAAGTAGGTGCTGGTGAGACCAAATCTGGAGTACTATGACCAGTTTTGGTCCCCTTTATTTAAAAAAAGGTTTCATTTCACTTGAGGCAGTTCAGAGAAGGTTCTCCAGGCTATACAGATTGGGATTCTACTTCCTGGAGTTTAGAAGAATGACAGGTGATATCATTGAAACATATAAGATTCTTAAGGGGCTTGACAGGATAAATGCTGACAGGACGTTTCCCCTCATGGTAAAGTCTAGGACCAGACGGCATAGTCTCAGAATAAAGGGGCACCAATTTAAGGCTGAGATGAGGAGGAATTTCTTCTCTCAGAGGGTTGAGAATCTTTGGAACGCTGCCCCCACAGCTCTCTGTGGCAACAAGTCCTTCTGAATATTTAAGGTGAAATAAATTCTTGATCAGTAGGAGAAGCAAGGATTACAGGAAAATGCAAGGAATTTGAAATGAGAAATGTCGGAACAACCATGATCCTACTGAATGACTGGGCTTGAGGTCAAAAGCCAACTCCTGTTCCTATTTCTCATAGTCTATAAATATAAAAGCATTGTATCCTGTGCATGCTGGAACTGGAAACAAAAACAAAAACAAAAAGTGCTGAAAAACTCAGTAGGTCTAGTAGCATGCAGAGAGAAACAGAATTAATGTTTCAAGTCAACGTGACTCTTCTTCAGCACTGAAGACAGGTAGAAATCTGTGGGTTGTTTGCTGTTGAAAGGTAGGGGAAAGATCAGGTAGAACAAAAATGTTAGGGATAGGTTAAAGGGAAGGAGAAATTAAATGAAAGATATACTTACAAAAGTATAGATTAAGAGCAGAAGTAGACCACTCAACCTCTTGAGCCTGTGCTACCATTCAAATAGATCATGACCGATCTGGACTTCCAGAATTCATCTGACAAGGTACATTATAGGTATCCCTGTAACCCAGATGTTTCAGGGATGAATGTAACTGCTGTGGACCTGTCGCACCAGTTGGCGAGTTGCAGAGGATCAAGGCAATCTAGTAGGCTGGAGTTGATGTGAGCCATGACTAATCTCTCGACGCACTTCACAATTACAGCAGGTCAGAGCCACTGGGTGGTAGTCGTTGAGGCATGCTGCATGATTTTTCTTTGGCATTGAATGATGGGGTCTTCTTGAATGCTGGAATTCAAATCACTGTCAAAAGGAGTCAGAACTACAGAATCTCAACTAATCTGCAAAATTCAACACTATGAAACTGACTGTTCAACGACCAATGTCAACACTACCAGTTAGCTCCAGTGCAACAATCGCAACATTCAACTATTCACCATTCACTCTGCTTTGTAGAGTGCTCGAGTTGCACCCCATCCAATATCTTTAACAATCACTTCTTCCAGCACCAAAGTGGCTACAATGCATAAACAAGCATGGCAACACCCAGGTCTGTTCACAACACCACCACATTTACCACCTTGAAGAACAGCTGCACAACACACACACACACACACACACACAAAAAAAATCATCTTTTCTTCACTATCACGGAAGTTCCTCTCCAACACCATTGTGGGTCTACTTACACCACATGGGCTACAGTGATTTAAAAAGCAAATCACCACCACTTCCCCAAGGGGAATAAGGGATGGGCAATGTCTACTCATGTCTTGTGATTGCATAAAAAAATTTAAATAAACATGGCCAGCAATTACCAGCATGTAGATGAGAAAAGTATGGGATCAAGAAGGCAGCTCTTAAAAATAATCAGATGAAGAGTAATGAAAGTGATCCCAGAAAGAACAGCAACTTATAAAGCAAAAGTTATCTGCAGTTGTTCGTTAGCTCGCCCAGCCCGTTGTTCTGTGGTGTGCAGTCGTTTTGTTACCCTTCGAGGCAACATCATCAGTACAACCTCTAATTGAAGTATTGACGTCTGCTTCCTTCCAGATTTACATGATCCTCTAGTGTAACAGTCTTGTTGCTTCCAGTTCTGTTGTTTTAGCAGTGGTCTGTGTACAGGGTCTATTTCTATGCGTTTGTCAATGGAGTCCCATGTTGAGAACCAGGCTTCCAGAAATTCCCTTGCATGTCTGGTGTTCACTTGTCTCAGGCGAACTAACAGCCCTCATTGTCTGTATGTATTGAGGCAAGTGAATATTGGTCATGTCTTTTTACTGCCAACTGGTGTTCATGTATCCTGATCGTTTGTTTCCTCCCTTTTTATCCAATGTTATGTTTATTGCATCCACTGCATGGTAGTCTGTATATCACGTTGGTCTTGTTTTCTGTCGGTATGGGGTCTTTAGTCTTTGGTAACATTTGGTGCAGTGTTGCTGTAGGTTTGTGTGCAATCATGATCTTATGCCATCTTAGGAGTCTGGTAGTCATTTCTGATATATTTTTGATGTAAGGTAGCGTTGCTAGTGTCTTCTGTTGTACCGTGTCCTCTGACTGTCGTTTGTTTTGTTGTCATTTGCAGAAAAAACTCTTTGGGTATCTGTTGTCGGTGAAATCTTTGTGTAGATGCTCCTCTTCCATTCTCTGGAGTTCTGGGGTGTTGCAGTGTGATGCAGCTCTGTGTGTGTATATATATATGTCCATATATGTTTTTTTTTTGCAAACCAGATATGATTTATGGCAAATGAATTACAGGAAGACCGTATCGATACTTGGAAGAAGGTTCATATGATCAAACTCAGTTTTAAGGTGCCTTTGAAAAATAATGTAGCTAGTAAAAAGTACAGATCACAGTAATTTCAGAATATTGTGGAACAGTGCATGTTACATAGTGTACACATCAAAGTCTAAAACACGATTAGATACCTTTTATGTAGGTATAGAAATGGATTAATTCTGTGTTGTCAGAGTATTTACTAAAACAGAAGTAAGATTTGAATATCAAAAAACAGAAGCCAATTTTGTGCTTGTATAAGGTGGCAAAACTGTCAGTGATCATTGTCATTTCAACTGAGGAACAACGTCTGCACATGTGCAGATAAGCATGGAAATCCAGAAGTTATTGTCAGTGATTGCCTGCTCCTTAAATGAATACACTGTTGAAGTCTCTGCAGATAGCAATCTTGAAAAGAGAATCACTTGAACCAATGTGAACTTCCCTTCCCACACTGCAATATCACTATTTAAAATACCTCAAGTCAGTTACACATTAGTGAGTGAATAAGGTGTAGTTGGGTTTTAGTGATGTCCTGAGCCATATCCACTTTTGAACAACCTCACTGGCCCTGAAAAACTAGTATTTGTATAACTGCCACGTTAAAATTAAGTATTGATACAAATTTGGATTTGTTTTGAAATGATTATTATATTTTCACATCTACCTGATAAACATGAGTTTTGATCTTTATGTTACACTCTGTAAAAATCTATAAATGTGAATGATGATCAATGCATTTTGTCTGCTATGAGAATCCTTCAGGATGATGGTCTGCTCGCTTGATTGATAATATAGCTGTTATCTCATAATCCTCTAATTCTGGTGTCAGAATCGAACATTGGGAAAATTGAAACCCTCATTTTAAAAGAAACTGTTAAAACTTAACGGATAGATTTTTTCAAAAAGATTAACCACGGTTACTGCTGAATGCAAAATCCAGGCCAGGGCCTCTTTGTAGGCATAACTGCACAACATTGCCTGTCAAATTGTTTAGCTATAAATCATTCATTAAATACTTGGTAATACAGACTGTAAACATGCTAAAAGGACATAAGTTGAATATTTTGTCTTGCACGCATCAGAACTGGATGGCTAGGATAAAAGAAAGGACACAATTTTATACAGAATGAGGAAGGGTACTAATTGACGAGGCTGTCATTGGCTTGGCAATACTGCAAGAACAATAAAACGGCAATCTTAATTCTCAAAGCAGGCCAGTACATTCTGATTGGTCAAGATATTGCACGGGGATGCAGAGTTGGACTACCTCCACAATTCCATTTTTGTAAAGAAGATGCAATGCATGCATAAATTCTTGTGTCTACAAAAAAAAGACCTTGAGTATTTATATATGTAGCTTCTAGAACACGCAAATGTGTCACACCACAAGCCCAGCTAATGATCATATATTGATTGCTGCCGTATCCTTTTGGCATAGTTCAGATTATTTAACGAATGATTTCCAATAGCAGAATCACACCAGATGGTGGACATACTTTTCTGAGACTTGCCAGCATGGGCTGATTGAACATGTGCTCATGCTCAACGGGACGTGTTGTTTGATAATAATTCGGGGCGGCACGGTGGCTCAGTGGTTAGCACTGCAGCCTCGCAGCACCAGGGACCCGGGTTCGATTCCAGCCTCGGGCGTCTGTCTGTGCGGAGTTTGCACATTCTCCCCATGTCTGCGTGGGTTTCCTCCGGGTGCTCCGGTTTCCTCCCACAGTCCAAAGATGTGCAGGCTAGGTGGATTGGCCATGCTAAATTGCCCATAGTGTTCAGGGCTGTGTGGGTTATAGGGGGATGGGTCTGGGTGGAATGCTCCAAGGGTCGGAATGGACTTGTTGGGTCGAAGGGCCTGTTTCCACACTGTAGGGATTCTAATTCTAAATTCTAATAAAGCTTGCTACCAATTTAAGCAGCCTGCAATGTGATGTATTTGTATGCGGCAGAATCTACATATAAAAATATTCAGGACCCTGGTTTACATCGACAAAAAGGATCTGTGCATTGCACCTTTTTCAAAGCAAAAAGTGGTCATTGGGCATGTCAAACATTGGTCAAGGTGTTGTCATGGGAAGGTGGCAATCAGATCTCCCTGCCTTTGTAAGACTTAAGATTGACAGTTAACTGTTCCTGCTGCATCCCCACTCCAATATAGCTCAATGGTTATTATTCAGTAATGGTTATTATTTATATCCACTGTGAACTGTGGTACATATAAAATGTATGCTTACTTCCAATGAAATCCACTAAGAGTCTTTAACCCACTACATTATGGAATAGCTTACAAAATCCATTCCTGAACAGCTGAGACTTCCCACTCTCTGAAAAGTGAGGAGGCAACAATAATACACCTTAATACAAAAATCATGCTTTTGCTTAAAAGTTGCATAAATTCTGCTCACACTGTATAACATAGTGTCTCTTTTTCTAAGTCTGTTTCTTGCAACCTAGTTCTGGTGAGTGCAAGCCAAAAAGATTCAACTTCTAAACTCCCTCAAGCATGTTTAAAACATTGTGATTAATGTTTTACTTTTTGGCTCAGGACACAATAAGGCATTCTTCAACTGACATTATTTATTTTGCAATAAATAGGAGGCATAAAATTACTATATATTTGATACAAATGTCAGTGAAACTATCAGCTCAATGTTTTCAGGCATAGAGGAAGGTTAAAGCATGGCAAATACAGGTAGGGATGTAACGTACAAATTAAAAGGTGGTGATGTTGAAACTGTGTCTGCTCTTTGCATAGCTGCAGTACTATGTTGAATTGAAAGCAAAATACTGTGGATGCTGGAAATCTGAAACAGAATGATGAAGAAACTCAACAGGTCTGGCAGCATTGGGAGAGAGAAAATAGAGAGTTAACAGTGAGTCCGGAATGACGCTTCTGAGGGTTTTTTTTAAAAACAGTCAAAAGTGTTTTGGTTTCAGTTTCATTTCCAGTATAAACCAAATACAGTGCAGTACAGGCTACAAGTTATCTTTTCTCACTCAGACAGCAACTTTTCTGAGAACACTGTTGTGGAATTTGGGCAACGTAACTCCTTGATAAGGAAGAGAGCTCTATTTGTTGCAACACTGAATTCAATAATTACATGTCAAGATGGGGTACACAAGAGGAGAAACATTAGTGGGAGTGCTGGGAATCATGTTAGAATAGTTACTTTGGAATTCAAGAAGGTTTCTTCTGCTCCTCTCTAGTTCCAGACTATACAAGATTAAATTCTCTTTATACTAGATCAGAATTGTGGACCAAATTGTGTGTTATTGTATTCAGTAATGGTTATTATTTATATCCACTGTGAACTGTGGTACAT
>JAHRHZ010000097.1:7025455-7086347 GCA_024137785.1 Ginglymostoma cirratum | reverse complement strand
ACCTTAATACAAAAATCATGCTTTTGCTTAAAAGTTGCATAAATTCTTCTTTCTTCTTGAGGTCGGTACCCAAATGCAGGTCAGACCCACAACAATTCAGCCTCCACTACAAAGGGGGCAAGGAGGCAGCTCCTGTATCCACCTGAGGCAGAATGAGATAGAACCCTGTGCTGTTGGCAACAGTCTGATGCACAATGGTCATCCAACTGACGGAGCCAATCAACCATCCCCCAGATTTGCTGAGGCTGATCTTTCAGGAAAGATAATAGCACGTCAATGCCATGGTTACTATCGTACAAAATGTCAATGAGTCCACAGACACACAGATTTCTAAGTCAGTAACAAGGAACACCGGAACAAGAACAGAAAGTGCTGTAAAAACTCAGATGTATCGGCATCTCAGTGTCAACTGTAGGACACGAAGCTGCTAGAATCTGTTCCACAATTCAATCTGATCACAGCTAATCAGTATCCTCCCTCTGTTCGCCTTCCTTTGTCTCCACAGCTCTTTAAAATACATAGCTAGAAAAACACACACGTTTAAACTTTAAATTTAGTAGTTGAGCTAGCAACTATAGTTTTTTGAGTGAGAAAGTTTCCATCTTACCTTGCACGAAAACAGCTTTCGTATTTTTTTCTCCTGAATGGTCATTGCCTAATTTTAAGGAATATGCCTGTACTTCCTAAATATTCTTATCAGCAGAAAAAGTTCTCAAACAATCCTATAGAATTTCTTTCAAAACCTTAAAATCAACAACTGTAATCACCCTGTAACATTCTACATTCCATGGCTTACACAACTAGTTTAATACTAAATTCTTGGAGCATTTATAACATTCTGGTTTTTATTTATTTAGCAAATATAAATCCCCAAAGCCTAGCTTCATTTGCTGAATTTAAAGTATTTAATCCGCCACAAAGTCAACACCAAAAAAAATTCTTCTGAAGAAGGATCCCGACCCAAAACATCAGCTTTCCTGCTCCTCTGATGCTGCCTGGCCTGCCGTGTTCCTCCAGCTTCACACTGTGTTATCTCTGACTCCAGCATCAGCAGTCCTTACTATTCCCTCTGCATTTCCAATTCCTTGATGGAAAGGATTTCTGCTGGTAAATCTTGCCAAGGAAGGCTCTGCAAAATATTGTTCCTAAGGTAAACTGCCCAGAATCATGCACAGCATTCTATATGTTGTCCAATTAGTGCTTTGTGTCACTGCAGCAAACTTTCTCCAATGTAATAATATCTTAATGTGATGTCAATCACCTGACTCAAAGGGAAACAATTTAAATGCACTGTAATCATTTTTTAAATTCTTACTCTGTTCTGTCGTCAACTGCTATATTTCTTAATATCAAAACTAATAAGTGAACTTCTATTGTTTATCTTTTTTCTTTGTCATTTGGTTCCTTATTAGACTCTGATTTAGCCTTTTTCACTCTTGTTCTTTTCTCAATTCTTAATCTTGTTGCTCAAGTAGATAAATCATTGACTGATGTCCCAGATGTAACTCTGCCCTCGACACACTGTTACAAGTTCAAAACTTCCAGCAAGTTACAATGCAAGAAGTTGAGCAGAATTTGCAAACAGTCTAACAGCATGGTACACCTGGTATTATAAACGCGAATACAAATATATTTTCATCATGTTCAAGATCAGTGGCAAACATTAAAAAAGTCAAACAATCATACCACTAATATGTTTGTACTTCAGTAAAAATCTACGTGTTTAGTTCCGAAATAGATCACCAAAAGAGTTGCTACACAAACAACACCCTTCTTGTCTTGGGGAAAACCCCAAAGCAAAATGTGGCCAGCATTTTTTTTGGCAGGCAGGAGTGGCAACCAATCGCCCAAAAACAACTGAGAAAATAAGATGAGCTGTTTTGGAGATCTTGATAGTATGTAATAAATAATACAATTCAATTCTAATCATGTATAATGAAGTTTATTTTAGGCGTGTTGCATACCTGTTCAGAAACAGCTCTGAAGAGACAAGATCCATCCTTAGCAATTCTCTTCCGATACAGACCCTGACTCCTCAAGTATTCATCAAGGAGAAGTTCATTGGGGTGAGTGGTGCCGTTGCAACGCTCCACGGCCTGGCAGATTTTGCCCTTACCAGCAGCACCGCCCCTCTCCATCTCAAGTGGCCACCTCACGCCCGCTCTGCGAGCACATGTTCAGATTGACTCCTCACCTCGCGTTCTGCTCCAGCACCGAGTTCTAAAGCTCGAGATCCAGCTATCCGGGAGCCAGAGACTCAGTTCGTGCTGCCATTTGTTTTGACAGAGTGCATTCTGGATGATGTAGTCGCCCTTTGTAGCACTGTTGCCCTATCGCGCAGGCGCCTGTTTACGAAAAAACTACAAAGCCCAAAGTGCATGGTCGGATGGTCGACGGAAGTTGTTGAGAGTAAAATCGAAAGTTGTTCCATTCAGCAGCGTCGCAGTAAACACGGAAAATATTGGAATAAGACTATGTTTAATGGGGGCTACATGTTAAGACTGAAGCTTTAGATTGATAAAGTGCAAGGCCTAGGGAAGGAACTTCCTTTAGCTGAGGTGTAGCCACTACCGGAGAAGCGACAGAAAATGGAGGATTCACAATAGGCTAAACATTGATAGAACGCTGAGTTCTCAGCAGCTAAGAGCAGGTTATAACGGAAGGGGTGGGCTTCCTAGAGGAAGTGTCGCTTTGGGCCAGTTAGTATTGTTTAAAATCCAATTTGCCTTCGGTGTATCACAGTTTGTCTGAACAGGTAGAAAAGAGATGGCCATGGGTAAGGTGGAGCTAAAAATAAGGAATTTAAAATCGGGGGTTGTCAGTCAAGGGAACCATGGTGACTCATTAAGCGGATTAGGGTATTGTTTGGATACGGTGAACAGTGGAAAATAATATCGTGAAAAATGGAAAAGTAATCCAAAATTAATGGCCACTGTCAAGTGTGGCAGAAATCCGAAGTATGGATGAAGTTTCCGGCAACATTGGAGCTGAGGCAGGATATATTTTGAAGCTGGTCTTTGACATAAAGAGGACAAGGAATTCAGTTGAAGCTAAAATACAACACTCTCTTGTGATCAGTTAACCAATCGTGTCCCTGCAGCGCTGAAGAACACTGGGATTGGTGGTGAAGTTACGCAATTTATGTTTTGGCCTTTAAGCAATGGTTATGCTTCCAAGTGTTTAATTGGAGAAAATTATAATTTATCAAAAACTCTATCAGTTGCAGTGTCTGACAAGTGACGATGAGGTTGAGTGAGATGCCATGAATGAGATTGAAAACTGACATTCCTTGGATGATGTCATAAAGGAATAACAAACACAATAAAATAAACGAACAAAAACAAATTTGCTGGAAAAGCTCAGCAGTTCTGGCAGCATTAATGAAGGAAGAAACAGAGTTAATGTTTTGGGTTCAGTGACCCTACCTCAGAACTGGTGGTAGCTGGGAAAACGTCAGTTTATGTGCAAGATAAAGGGGAATATGATGGGGTAGAGAGTAAACGATAGGATAGAGCCTAAAGAGAGAGAGAAGAGCAGTTGGACAGACAAAGAAGTTGATAACAATTGGGCTGGGAGGGTGAAGGGCTGTTAATGGGGACTATTAGTGACTAACAACAGGTAGTGTGTAATTGCAGGCGATGTGGTAATAAGGCCTCGTGAGTGGGGCAGAAGACTAGGACATTTGAGAGTTTCAGCCCTATAATTATTGAACTTGATATTGAGTCCAGAGGGCTGCAGGGCCCCTAAGCGGAAAATGAGGTGTTGTTCTTCCAGCTTGTGTTGAGCTTCGCTGGAACACTGCAGCAAGCCAGAGACAGACATGTTGGTCAGGGAACAGGGTGGTGCATTAAAGTGGCAGGCAACAGGTAGTTCAGGGTCTTTTTTGCAAGCAGAACGTAGATGTTCTGCAAAGCAGTAACCCAGCCTATGCTTTGTTTCCCCAGTGTAAAGGAGACCAGATTGTGAGCAGCGAATGCAGTAGACTAGATTCTGGGAAGTGCAGGTGAAGTGTTCTTTCGCCTGCAATGTATGTTTGGGCTCTTGGATACTAGGGAGGGAGGAGGTCACTGGGCAGGTGTTACACCTTGGCCGGTTATAGGGGAAGGTGCCACTGGGCTGTAGGACATGTTGGGGGTGAAGGAAGTGTGGACCGTGGTGTCCCGGAGAGAACCGTCCCTGCGGAAGACAGATAAGGGAGGGGAATATGTGTCTGGTGGTGGCATCTCACTGGAGGTGGCGGAAATGGCGTCTAATGATCTGGATGTGGATGCTGGTGGGATGATAGATAAGGACAAGTGGAACCCTATTGCTGTTGCGGGAGGGAAGAGAAGGGGTGAGGGCAAAAGTGCAGGAGATGGGTTGGACCTGGTTGAGGGCTCTGTCGACGATGGAGCTGGGGAATCCTCAGTTGAGGAAGAAGGTGGATATTTCGAAGGCTCCCTTGTCGAAGTTGGCCTCATTTGAACATGCAAAGGAGACGGAGGAACTGAGAGAATCGGTGGAGTCTTTACAGGAAGTAGGGTGTGAGGATGTATAGTCCAGGCAGCTGTGGGAGTTACTGGGTTTGTAGTGGATATTAGTGGCCAGTCTATCCCCAGAAGTGGAAACAGAAATGGCAAGGAAGGGAAGAGTCAGAGAGAGAGCAGGTGAAAGTGAGGACAGGGTGGAAATTGGAGGTGAAATTGGTTAAGTTTACCAATTCCAGACAAGAGAGGGAAGCAGCACCAATGATATCATCTATGTATCGGAGAAAGAATTATGGCTGGGGTCCGGAATAGGACTGGAACAAGGAATGTTCCACATACCCCATGAAGAGTCAGGCAAAACTAGGGCCCATGCAGATACCCATGGCCATCCCTCTTACCCGAAGAACATGAGAGGAGTTAAAATAGAAGTTGTTGAGGGTGAGGCAGAGCTCAGCCAAGCGGAGGAGTGTGGTGGTGGGTGGGGGTGGTTCAGGTCTTTGCTCCAGGAAGAAGCGGAGAGCCCGAAGACCCTCCTGGTAGGGAACGGATGTGTAAAGGGATTGCACATCCATGGTAAAGAGGAGGCGGCTGGAACCAGCAGACTGGAAGTTTTGAAACCAGGATGAGGCATCAGAGGAATCGTGGATGTATGTGGGCAGGGATTGGACCAGAGGAGAGAAGACTGAGTCAAGGTAGGAAGAGATGAGTTCTCTGGGCCAGGAACAGGCTGAAACAATGGGTCTGCCCACACGGTCCTGTTTGTGGATTCTATGGAGGAGATACTAGCGAGCTGTGCAGGGCTGGGGGACTATCAGCTTGGAGGCAGAGTGGGGTGCGATCACCGGATGAAATGAGATCAGTTACCACAGTAGATACAATGGCCTGATGTGTCATGGTGGGGTCATGGTCCAGGGGAATGTAGGAGGAGGTAGCTGAGAGTTGGCCCTCAGCCTCTGCAAGGTAGAGGTCAAAACACCAGACTACAACAGCACCACCCTTATCGGCAGGCTTAATAACAAAGTCAGGGTTAGATCTGGGTGCACGGAGTGCAGTCAGTTCAGAGGGAGATAGGTTGGATTTGGTGAGAGGGACAGAGAAATTGAGGTGACGAATATCACATCGACAGTTCTCAAGTGCAAGCTGATAGTTCCCCAGCCCCACATAGCTAGCTTCTGTCTCCTCCTAAAAATCCACAAACAGGACTAACCAATCCCTGCCCAAGTACATCCATGATTCCTCAGGTGCCTCACGCCGGTTTCAAAACTTCCAGTTTGCCGGTTCCAGCCACCTCCTCTTTAACATGGACATGCAATCCCTTTACACGTCCGTTCCCCACCAGGAGGGTCTTCGGGCTCTCCGCTTCTTCCTGGAGCAAAGACTTGAACCATCCCCACCCATCACCGCCCTCCCCTGCTTGGCCGAGTTCGTCCTCACTCTCAACAACTTCTCTTTTAACTCCTCTTATTTTCTTCAGGTAAGAGGGGTGTCCATGGGTACCCCCATGGGGCCTAGTTATGCCAGATTCTTCCTGGGGTATGTGGAACATTCCTTATTCCAGTCCTATTCCGGCCCCCACCCACAACTCTTTCTCTGATACATCGATGATATCATTGGTGCTGCTTCCCTTTCTTGTCTGGAATTGGAAAACTTAATCAATTCCACCTCCAATTTCCACCCTGCTCTCACTTTCACTTGGTCGACCTCTGACTCCTCCCTTCCCTTCCTTGACATTTCTGTTTCTATTTCTGGGGATAGACTGGCCACTGATATCCACAAACCCACCGACTCCCACAGCTTCCTGGACTATACATCCTCACACCCTGTTTCCTGTAAAGATTCGATCCCATTCTCTCAGTTCCTCCCTCTCCGTCGTAGCTGTTGAGATGAGGCCAACTTCAACAAGGTAGCCTCCAAAATGTCCACCTTTTTCCTCAATCAAGGATTCCCCAGCTCCGTTGTCAACTGGGCCCTCAACTAGGTCCGACCTATCTCCCGCACTTCTGCCCTCACCCCTTCTCTTCCCTCCCACAACAGCAATAGGGTTCCCCTTGTCCTTAACTACCATCCTGCCAGCATCCACATCCAGAAGATCACCAGACATCATTTCCGCCACCTCCAGCGAGATGCCACCACCAGACACATATGTTCCCTCCCTCGTCCGCCTTCTGCAGGGACCGTTCCCTCCGGGGCACTCTGGTCCACACTTCCTTCACCCCCAACACCACCCCCCCCCCCCACCGCAGCACAATGGCACCTCCCCCATAACTGCCGAAAGTGCATCACCTGCCCATTTACCTCATCCCTCCCCAGTATCCAAGACCCTAAACATATCTTCAACAACATTTCACCTACACTTCCCAGAATCTAGTCTACTGCATTCACTGCTCACAATGTGGCCTCCTCTACATTGGGGAAACAAAGCGTAGACTGGGTGACCGCTTCGCAGAGCATCTATGTTCTGCTCGCAAAAAAGTCCCTGAACTACCTGGTGCCTGCCACTTTAACACACCACCCTTTTCCCTAGCCAACATCTCTATCTCTGTCTCTGGCTTGCTGCAGTGTTCCAGCAAAGCTCAATGCAAGCTGGAAGAACAGCATCTCATTTTCCGCTTAGGGACCCTGCAGCGCTCCAGACTCAATATCAAGTTCAATAATTTTAGGGCCGAAACTATCCCATGTCCCAGTCCCCTACCCCACACACCAGGCCTTGTTACCACATAGCCTGCCATTACATTCCTGCTCCTATGATGCTGCTTGACCTGCTGTGTTCATCCAGCCCCATGCTTGTTATCTCGGATTCTCCAGCATCTGCAGTACCTTTTATCTCCATTACACAACACCTGTTGTTAGTCACTAATACTCCCCATTAACAACTATTGACCCTCCCAGCCCAATTGTTATCAACTTCTTTGTCTGTCCAAGTGCTCTTCTCTTTCTTTAGGCTCTATCCTATCATTTACTGCCTACCCCATCCTTTTTTTAACAGCATATAAACTGATATTTTCCCAGCCACCATCAGTTCTGAGGAAGCATCACCGGACCCGAAACATTAACTCTGCTTTTTCCTTTACGGATGCTGCCAGACCTGCTAAGATTTTCCAGCAACATTTGTTTTTGTTCGTGATTTACAGCATCAGCAGTTCTTTTGGTTTTTATTTAGGATAAAATAAAGAACGGCTGGCAATCTGAAACAAAAACAAAGCTTTGGAGAAACTTCACAGTCTGGCAGCATTTACTGAAAGAATAACAGAGTTAATGTTTTCAGGCAAGTGACCTGTTAGAACTGAAAACAGCTGGAAAAGGATGCTTTTTATGTTGATGGGTGGGTGGGGTGGGTGGGTAGGAAGGGATGGGGTTAGGAAAGAAGTGAATAGAATACATAGAGATGGTGCTGAGAGAAAAAAAGGAGTGGTAAACAAAGGGCTTGCTGATGATAAACCAAGAAGGAGATAAATGCTGGGTAGGTTGCTATGAGGAGTGGGAATGGTTGAAAATGGTTTGGCTGTGCTAGTAGCAACCGATGCGAAACATCCTTGGGGGGGTTTGGGGTGGATAATGAACGTGGAGGAAGTTGTTCATGTTCTGAAATTGTGAAACTCAATGTTGAGTTCTGAAGACTGTCAGGTATCTTGGCAGAAGATGAAATATTGTTCTTTCAACTTGCATTGAGTTTTACTGGAGCACTGCAACAGGCCTGATTACAGAAATGTTGGCACTTTCTGGATTTTTTTTTTTCAGATTTCCACCATCCACAGTTTGTTGCTTTATTTTTCATGGCTTAGAGAGATATGGACCAAATGTGGGCGATTGGAACCAGCTGAGTGGGCAGCATGGACCCGTTTGGGCCAAGGCCCTGTTTCCATGCTGTGTTATTCTATGAATCTATCTTGACCTCTCTGTCCATCGGCACTGCCTCACACTATCTTAAGGCCTCCTGCTGAGTTTTACTTCATTCTTCAGCCTAGTTCAAATTTTTAACATTAAACCTTTCCTGTTACTTTCAGGAAAGCAAGTTGCAACAATTCAGAGATACCCACACCCCACTGGAATCTTCCTCCCCTCCCAATCCCTCTCAATCCATCCCTTCCTCTAATCCGATCTCTTGTCAGGTGTTCACCATACCTTCTGACCTTATGCTCTCTTGACAATCTGTACTTGTGAAAGGGCTTAGTTTTATCTCATTATGTCACCTTTTCAATGAATTTCAGGCATGACATGACATCAGACTCTTCTGTTTCCTTTGCCTCAGTGCCCATTTCTCTTGACAGGAGTCACTATCCCACAGGTGCATACACCTGCCTTTAACACTTTCCTTCTACCTGGACCTCTCCCTCTGGTCTCATATCCGCACTTGACCTGATCATTGGGAACTGTCAATGTGACATCAGTCTCCTTAATTTCTGTGCTCTCCTCACCCATTCTGACCTGTCTCCCTCTGAACCTGCTCATCTCTGTGCACTCGGTTCCAACCCGACTTTGCATTGGAATCTGCCAACAAGGGTGGTGCTGTTGTTGTCTGGCGTACTGACCTCTACTGCGCAAAGGATGAGTGTCAGATCACTGCCACCACTCCTATCTTCCCTGAACCATGACCCCTCCATTGATATCAAACTGTTGTTTCTGTGATGATCACTAATCTCATCTGGAAATCTCGCCTCCCAGAACTTCCATTCTCATAGTCCCCTAACCCTATATAGTCTGTTTCTATCTTCTTCCCAAAACCCAAAAGTGGTGAGCAGATCCATTGATGGTGGCAACAACAGGGTAGGCTTTGTGCCCGTATGCTCCCGGTCACCTGGCCAGCCACATTCTTTGTTCTGTTTTTTTGTTTCTTCATTTCTCTTTTGTATCAAAGTTCACCTTTTCTACGGCTGTAGTACAGAAAGGTGGTTGCGAGGACCTGCTGCACGGCAACAGCATGATGGATACGTATGTTCATTCCTCGTGGACATAACGGCCACAGCTTTATCAAAGGCTTCATTGTGGATGAGTCTGATCCATTCCTTCTGGCAGCGGTTTCAGCTGTGACTATAGTGGTAGCGGCATGGTGGTTCTAGTTAATTCCTCATTTCCTTGTGGCTATGTAACGATGTGCGGCTTTGGGCAGCAATCGATGCGGCAACGACTCCAGCGTCGGCAACTTGATGGGTCCGGTCTGTCCCTCTTTGCAGTGGCAGCGACGCAGCGGCAGCGTGGTCGGTCCAGTGTCGGAAATCCTTCCTTTGGCGGCCTCAGGCAGCGTCTGCACGCCATCCCGTAGCCACTTCATATTACCAGGAGCAAAAGATGAACTTCGTCATAACTGGTCTCAATTATTTATTTTTATAATATCTAATTAAATGGTACCTGTTTGTGGCAACTTATACACATCTCTGTATTTTCATAAATATCCTACTCTTTCCAATGTTTCAGCCTGCTGTTCTTAACAAAAAACACCAAAGAGCTGCAGATGCTGGAAGTCAGAAACAAAAATAAAAATTGCTTGAAAATCTTAGCAGGTCTTGCAGCATCTGTGAAGAGAGAGCAGAGTTAAGGTTTTGGGTCCAGTGACCCTCCTTTAGAAATGATCGTGTATAGGAAAAGGCCAGTCTATATGCATTTTTGCTAAAGATATGGTGAGGGGGAGGAATGAATGCTCAGTGGAAATGGAGCCCAGAGAGAAGAAAACAGCTGGGTAGACAAAAGAATGTTTAGAGGCCAGCCTGGGAAAATGAATAGCTATTAATGGGGACCAATAGTGGCTTACAATAGGTTGTGATGGTAGCAGCTCATGTGTAGGAGTTGGGGTAAGGGCATGGGGGAAGGTGCTCAAGTCCTAAAATTGTTGAACTCAGTATTGAGTCCAGAAGCCTGCAAGGTTTCCAAGTGAGAAATTAGGTGCTGGTCTTCCAGCTTGTGCTGAGCTTCAGTAGAACACTGCAGCAAGCCCACGACAGCGATATTGGCCAGGGAACAGTTTTTCCTAGCTAAAGTCAGTTCTGACAAAGGGTCACTGGACTCAAAACATTACCTGTTCGTTCATTCCCTGTTTCTTCTTACCTTAGTTCAATGTTTTATTTTATCCCTTTGTCCAGTCCCTTCCAACTTGCAGTCGCAATTCTTTTGATGCCCTACATCGGTTTTAAACTTTTCAGTTTGCTGGGACCAGTGCCTCCTCTTCATCATGGATGTGCAGTCTCTCTACATGTTCATTCCTCATCAGGGGTCTCTGCTTCTTCCTTAAAAGAAACCCTGATCTGTCCTCATCCATTTCATTTCTTCTGCTTGGCCAAGTTCGTCTTCATTTTGAACAACTTCTCCTTTTAACTCCTCTCACTTTCTTCAGTTCAGAGTGCAGAGTGGGTACCTCCATGGATCGCAGTTATGACTGTCCCTTTGTAAGTCATGTGGAACATTCCTTGTTCCAGTCCTTCTTGGGTCTCCTCCCCACAACTCTTTCTCATTGGCATCATCAGTCCTGCTCCCAACTTTCAACCGGAATTATACAAGTGTTGCTCCCAGTTTCCATCCTTTTCTCAGGTTCTCTGGTGCATCTCTGACTCCTCCCTTCCCTTCCTTGACATCTTCATTTCCATATTTGGGGATAGGCTAGCCACAGATATCCATTACAAAACCAACTCCCACGGTTACCTTGACTATACGTTCTCGTTCCCTGCTTCCTACTTGGACCTCATTTAATTCTCCCAATTTCTCCAACTCCGTACTATTTGTTCTGATGATGCCACCTTCCACAGAGGTGCCTCAGACATGTCTACCTTTTTCCTTAACTGAGGATTTCTTGCCACCGTGGTTGACGGGTCCCTTGGCTGTGTCCAACCCATTTCGCACATTCACTCTCACCCCTGCCCTCCCACAAAAATGAACGGGTCTCCAGGCCTCACTTTCCACCCCACCAACCTCCATATCCGAAGGATTATAAGCCACCATTTCCACCACCTCCAGCAGGATGTCACTATAAGACACACATTCCCCTCTCCTCCCTTATCGGCATTCTGTAGTGCCCATTCCCTCTGGGACACACTGATCCAATCCTCCTTCAATCAACACTTCCTCACATCCCATTCCCATTAAATTGCAGAACATGGAACACTTACCTATTTATCTTCTTCCTCCAGATATCCAAGGTCCCAGTTACACCTTCCAGGGTAAAGCAACAATCTAATCTACTGGATCTTCTGCTCACTACTTGGTCTTCTCTGCATTGAGAAGATGATAGACAGACTGGGCGACTGCTTCCTGAGCTACCAGTTGCTACTATTTCAAGACACCACTGTATTCTCATGCCAAAATTTCAATCTTGGGCACCATCTTCATGTATTATATTCACTCTTTCCCCCAGACACCCCTTTCCCCACCCCACTCCCATCATCAGCATAAATGCCAGCCATTCCGACCTGCTTCTAGTTCTGATAAACGGTCACTGGACTCAAAGTGTTAACTCCCTTTCTCTCTCTACAGGCCTTGATTTTCTCTAGCATTTTGGTTTTGTTTCAGATAACAAATAGGATCTTGCCACTTACCCTTTTCATGAACGTCCTTGTTTTTGCCATTTTCTCAACAAAGTAGCATCAGCAGCAAATTTGCTGCAACTTTCTGACAAGAATGTACATATAACATCACATTTAATTTCCAGCATTGGATCTGTTGGGCAAAATAGATGTTTGGGGTACACAATAGTAAGTGTTGGAAATTTGGGATCCCTATTTCGTATTCCATACTTAGTATTTCCAGTGTAGCATGAAACTTCGCTTAAGTGTTCCAGTAGGAATTAGCCTTTACATGTGTAAACAAAAGAGTTATTGCAATCACACTATCCTATTATGAATACAGTGATTTGGAAAATAAGCAGTCTCTGCTCCTAGAAGAAATGAAAACTAACTTTCAAATGGAGGTGAGCCAGGGAACAATGGTCATCTGACGTCATGAGTATCTTCCCCATAGTCATTGGCCAAAAGGATTCAGACGATTGATTGACACTGTGTAACCTACCAGCATTCTAGAAATAGAGTATATCAACAAGTGCTTAGGGGCAAAGGGGTCCTTGTGGGTAGCAGTCCTTGACAGGGAGCTGTTTTCTCCAAATGGAAGATGGGCCAGAAGAGGAAGAATATCCAGAGAAGAGTTCCATCACAGTTTGGCTAGAGAGCAGTTTGCTTCCTTTGCAACTTTAGTGAAACTGACAAATTCCACCAGTTCATCCTCTGGTATCAGTCAGCCACCCCCATCTGTAACAGATGTATATTTGCTTCATCTAATTAACTAATGTATCATACCTAAATCGTTGCTTCTTAAATTGCATAAACTAGTCGAAAATTGCTTATAAATGGCTGATTAGTTCATTGTGATCACAAACCCCCAAAATCAAATGAAGAGGAAAATTATTTTTTCTGTAGTTTATGCAGCAGTTTTATCTAATTTCTCTGCCTTTTCAATTCTAGTAATGTAGCTGTGGCTAATTCAAGGGGTTGATATTGGGGAAGAACTTCTTGAGAAAATTCTGCACAAGCGTCAGTGGAACTTGCATTTTCCTTTTGAGACCTTCTTTAGGTGTGCAGCCCGTGGTTGACTAATTATATTCCAGAGGAAATGACTCTGTTTGAAGATGGAATAATTTGTTTTCCTTGTAAATGATTGGACATACGGAATTTTAGAAGTTGCATTTGGAGCAGGTCCTTCTGATGCGCCAATATGACTGCGAGCAGCCATTCTGCCCCTGGAATTAACCCCATCACTGGAACTTGGGAGATTTTTACTGTCTGGGATATTTGTGTTATCAGATTCCATGATTGATATTGTATCGATCGAAAACAACCATCTAACTAATCTCATTTTCCAGCATTTGACCCACAGCCTTATGTGCTTTGACATGGAAAGTTTACTTCTGAATACTTCTTCAATGTTATGAGAATTTATACCTCTACCACCCTTCACAGGCAGTGAATTCCAAATTCCCACCACCCTGAGTGAAAAAAATTCTTCTTGCATCCCCTCTAAATCTTTTGCCACTTTCCGAAAATCTATGCTTCCAGTCATTGAACCCTTCACGAAAGGAAAAGTTCTTTCCTATCTGCTCTGTCTATGCCTTTCATAAATTTATACATGTCAATGACATCCTCTTTCCTCAGCCTCCTCCGCTCCAAAGAAACCAATCCCAGTCTATCCAGCCTCTCATAGAGTCATAGAGATAAACAGTACAGAAACAGACTCTGGTCCAGCTCATCCACGCTGACCAAATATCCTAAATAAATCTAGTTCCATCTGCCAGCATTTGGCCCATATCCTTCTAAAACCATCCTACTCATATACCCATCCAGATGCCTTTTAAATGTTGTAATTGTACCAGTCTCCACCACTTCCCCCTAACAGTTCATTCCATACACGCACCACCCTCTGCGTGAAAAAATTGCCCCTTAGATCCCTTTTAAATCTTTCCCCTCTCACCTTAAACCTATGCCTTCTAGTTTTGGATTCCCCTACCCCAGGGAAAAGACCTTGTCTATTTACCCTACCCATGCCCTTCATGGTTTTATAAATCTCTATAAGGTCACCCCTCAGCCTCTGACACTCCAGGGAAAATAGCCTCAGCCTCTATCTATATATCAAACCCTCCAACCCTGGCAATATCCTTGTAAATCTTTTCTGAACCCTTGCAAGTTTCACAACATCTTTCTTATAGGAGGGAGACCAGAATTGCATGCAGTATTCCAAAGGTGTCCTAACCACTAGCTTGTACAGCCGCAACATGATCTCCCAACACTTACATTCAGTGCGCTGACCAATTAAGGCAGGCATGCCAAACGCCTTCTTCACTATCCTATCTACCTGCAACTCCACTTTCAAGGAACTGTGAAGCCGTACTCGAGGGTCTCTTCATTCAGCAGCACTCCCCAGGACCTTACCATGAGGTGTATAAATCCTGCCCTAATTTACCTTTCCAAAATGCAGCACCTTACATTTATCTAAATTAAACTGCATCTGCCACTCCTCAGCCCATTGGTCCACCTTATCTAGATCCCATTGTACTCTGAGGTAACCTTCTTCGTTATCCACTACACCTCCAATTTTGGTGTCATTTGCAAAATTACTAACCGTACCTTCTATGTACACATTCAGATCATTTATATTTATGATGAAAAGCAGTGGACCCAGCACTGATCCTTATGGTACACTGCTCGTCACACGCCTCCTGTGTGAAAAGCAATCCTCCACCACCACCCTCTGTCTTCTACCTTTGACCCAGTTCTGTATCCAAATGGCTAGTTCTCCCTGTATTCCGTGTGATCTGACCTTTTTTTTTGTTCATTCATGGATGAGGGTGTTGCTGGTTAGGCCAGCATTTATTGCCCATCCCTAATTGCGTTGAGGGCAGTTATGAACCTACCTCATTGCTGTGGGTCTGGGGTCATGTGTAGGCCAGACCAAATAAGGATAGCAGTTTCCCTCCCTAAAGGGCATTAGTGATCCAAATGAGCTTTTTCCGACAACCGACAATGGATTCATGGTCATCATTAGACTCTTAATTCCACATATTTATTGAATTCAAATTCCACCAGCTGCCATGGTGGGATTCAAACCCAGGTTCCTAGAACATTAGCTGGGTCTCTGGATTAACAGTCTGGCGATAATACCACTAGGCCACTGCCTCTCCATAACCTTGCTAACTGGTCTTGAGGGCAGAGTGGTGGACGTGATCTATATGGGCATTTTTCAAGATGTCACTATTTATTTCCCCATGTTCTGTATCTTCCACAGTAAACACTGATGCAAAATACTCATTTAGTATCTCTGCCGTCTCCTGTGGTTCCAGATATAAGTAGCCTTGCTGATCTTTAAGGGACCTATTCTCTCCTTAATTACCCTTTTGTCCTTAATGTATTCGTAGAATCCCTTTGCATTCTCCTGAACCCTATTTGTCAAAGCTGTCTCATGTCCCCTTTTTACCCTCTTGATTTCCCTCTTAAGTGTACTCCTACTGCCTTTATACTCTTCTGAGGATTCACTTGATCTCTGCTGTCTGTAACTGACGTATGCTTCCTTCTTATTCTTAACCAAACCCTCCCATAAAGAAATCTCTCCAGTCCAAACAACATCTGGTAAATTTCTTATGTAGACTTTCTAGTGCAAACAATCCCTCCTATAATGTGGATTCCAGAACTGCACACTACCTATGGCCTGATCAAAATTTTATCCAGTTTCTGCATAACCTGTCTGCTCTTAATGCCTCAGATAATAAAGGCAAGTATCCCATATGCTTTCTTGACCATTTCATCTACCCGTCTTTCTACCTTTAGGGATTGGTGGATATGCACACCAAGGTTCCTCTGATCCTTGGTACTTCCCAGGGTCCTACGATTCAACATCTGGCCACTATGTTGGATTTAGACAAGTTGATTGTAACAATCATGTCTTGAAGCTCTGTGGCCAGTAGAGTCTTCCTCCTAGAATTGCACAATCATAAAATACAAAAACAGGGAAGTAACCCTGAACTTATATAAGAATTACAGTCGACAATATTTTGTGTAATTAGCCAATGCCATTAATCGTACTCCACATATACCTCCATCTCAAACTCTTCATCTAACCTGATCAAATTATCTTACCTTATAATGCATCTTTATAACTTTCCTCAACTACCCACTATGTACAAAGTGCTCAGGGAGAACTGTGTAATGGAATATCCCAAGATCCTACTGTAAAGTGACAGTGCCTTTAGGCTTAGCAATAATTACTGTTCACAAATACACTGAGTGGCATTATAATCAAGCTTGGCTTCATGATCTTTGATGCTGTCTATGTAGATAATTCAGATGTAGCTGAGCACCTCTAACCCAATGTGGGTTTCTGTGTAGTAAGTCCTGTCACACACGCTGGTGATGAGATATTCTACCAAAGTCCTAAGTGTGTTTTGAGAACTTAATGTTTCAGGATGTAACAGTGATCTAATTAAAAATGCTATTGGTTTTTTTTGGAAATGTAGTCAACAACAATTTTTAAACAAAATAAATTCTGTGGTTCTCCAGATATCTGTTTATCTAGGTAATTTATGGGATCAGTAAAGATACTGATACGGGCCAGTCCATGTTGAATTAAAATCAGTTAAGGTGCTAGTAAGGGAGTCAAAATTGCCATAGGTGTTCTTAGGTTAGGAAGTTAAATTACCAGATTGGCTTCTCTTAATCACGATCCCTGATGGACATATGCAAGCTTGAGCACCAGTTCACAGAAAAAAAATCAGGCTGTAACTGGAAGAAATAACGTCTTGGAATGATATTAAACAAGTAATATAACAAAATGGATAATTTAATATTTGTCCAAAAGCAAAGATCTGCACTTGCTGGAAACCGTGTTGCAGAAACTAAGCAAGTCTAGCAGTATCAGTGGTGTGAGAGACAGATAACATGTCAAATCCAGTATGGCTTCTTTGGAACTGATGAATGGGGTGGAAAAGTGGTTTTTATACTGTAGGGAAAGGTAGGGAGGATCAATAGATCGTTAGAGAAGGTCAGAAAGGTTAGAGGGTAGTAGGCAGAGGAGGAGGCAGTGGCCTAGTGGTATTATCACTGGACTGTTAGTCCAGAGATCCAGATAATATTCTGGGGACCCAGGTTCAAATCCCACCATAGCAGATGGTAAAATATGAATTCAATAAATATCTGGAATTAAGAGTCTAATGATGACCATGAATCTCTTGTCAATTGTCAGGAAAAACCCATTTGGTTCACTAATGCCCCTTAAGAAAAGAAATTGCCATCCTTACCTGGTCTGGACTACATGTGACTCCAGACCCAGAGCAATGTGGTTACTCTTAACTGCACTTTGGGCAATTAGGGATGGGCAAAAAATGTTGCCTGGTCAGCAACACCCTTGTCCTGTGAATGATTAAAGAAAAAAAGTCATAGGTTTCTCAGAACAAATTTAACATTATCTCTCAAATAATTTGTTTGGGCCCTTCTATATGTGGTTCTCTCTCTCATTAAGGTATTATTGTTGGGTCTAAAGGCAGAAAGTTGCCATCAGATGCAAAGGCACACTAGTCCATGACTGAAGGAGACTCTGAACCACCAACCCAGAACAGTAGAACGCTGTCAGTATCTTCTGCATCTTTGTGACAAATTCCTTGGGAAGAATCAAAGTGACCAACTGTTACTACAACATGTAGGCAATCACTTGGTTTATGAGTAATAGTCAACCCTTTGAAGACTGCTCTCAGAGAAGTGTTTTTCAATGCTGTAAGCGACTTTGACCTCCAGCTGTCCCCAGTTCATCGGCCACAATCCTCAGCATGGCTGACCAAGAAGAATGGTGATCCAGATGAAAGGCTTGAATTCCTCTCATAGATAGTCCATCTGCCACTGACCAATCAAGAATCTAGACCATAGAGATAAAACATTGTGGAGCTGGATGAACACAGCAGGCCAAGCAGCGTCAGAGGAGCAGGAGAGCTGACGTTTCGGGTCGAGACCCTTCTTCAGAAAATCTCCAGCATCGGCAGTTCCTACTATCTCTGTAAGAATCTAGACCATTTACCCTATTTAATCTGTTAGAAGATGTTGCCATGTACATTTCTTGGCACTTGTGCAACTTCTGCAGGGCAGCTAGGAACATAAGGACAGTGTCAACATAAGCCAAGAGAACACATTTGATCTGAAGCTCATGTAGAGTCTGACCTGACAGCCTCCTCCACAAGAGATGCAGGAAAGGCTTCATGCAAATAAAATGCAACTGGCCAGACACAGGACAGAATTAATGCACCTCTCTCCCAAAGCAAAGGGCACCATCAAGGACCCATTAACTTAAATTGGACACTTTGCAGAGGTGAACAGAATTCAGATCCAGTAGACTCTGTATCCTGAACCTGAATATTTGCAGAGTAACAAAAGAAATATTCGTGATCCACCCTGTCAAACTTCTCCTGATCAAAGGCAGTCAACAGACTTGTCCACTTGGAAAGATAGGTCAGATCCTGGACAAACTGGGTGTTATTGTTTGTGGTCTGGGCTAGGACCAGGTATGACTTGTCGGGGTGGAAGATTTGATCCAGATGTTGCCCTGGCCAATACTTTTAAAACGTGCTGAGGACGGAGACCCGGCACTAGTTTTGAAGAAAAGGGAGATCGCTCCTCGTAGGTAATGGAGTAATTTCAGTCATGTGCCATCACAGGGTTATCTTCCCAGTCACTAAACATTCCTCCAGAAGCTCCTGTGGAACTCTACAGTCAGCCTGTCCTGCCATGAGGCTTTGCCCCTGGATTACTGTGTGAGGACACAAGGTATTTTCTCTAGACTAATTGGAGCATCCAGTTTGTAGTGCTTGTGGGGCTGACCTGAAGCAGATCTCCCTAAAAAACCGTTCAAGCATTGTTGCTGAACAGATCTATGGTGACAGACTATGTGGAACTACTTACCATAAGATCATAAGAAATAGGAACAGAAGTAGGCCATTTGGTTCCTCAAGCCTGTGCTGCCATTCAATAGGATCATAACTGGTCCAGCATTCATCATGTCCACTTCCCTGCATTTTCTCTGTAATCCTTGAATCCTCTATTGGTTAGGGCCCCCATTCCTTTTCCAGCAATTTGAAGAAGGGGAGCTGTTGACTGGATCCTACCAGAAACAGGTCCACAACTTTATATGTGCACCTTGGGAATAAAAAGTTTGATATCCCTCAGAAGTCCTTTCTTTTTATATGTCTTCCAAAATGTCAGGTCCTTGGAAGCCTGACTGTGATGTAACTCCAGGCTGAGCATGTCCTTCTCCAACCTCTCAGCCCTTGATTTCCATCTCTTTTTCAAACCCTGCGAAAGAAGATACAGTGTGAGTCTTAAACACATCCAATCATAGCTACAAGGGGGAAACTCCATCCCAGATGGAGTCAATTCTAGTGACAGGTTGTTAAAGCACCAGTAGGTGAACCCTATGTGAGTAGAGAATGGACAAGAGCTCCACATTAGATGGCACTTTGAGCATGGCAACCACTGCACAGTAACTGCCAGAATTGCAAGAACATGCAGTCTTAGAAATGTAACAGCAGTCAATTCTGGACCCTTTTGTTCCATGCTTTTCAAAGGTGAAACACTAAAGTTAAGATGAAGACATCGCTAGATGTCCACCAAGTCAAACGAATCAATCAGGCCCTTCAGTCTTTCCACCAGTGCTAGGTAATATACAGTCCCTAGGCTCTGGTGTAATTAAAATCCCTTGTAAGAAAAATAGTCTTGCCCTCCTTGATGGAGCTAAAAGAAGTTTGTCTGCAGCTAGGCCAGAGGAGCATATTATATTTACAAAATGTAGCACCATGCTTCTTAGGTGGATAGTGAAATGGAAAGCAAACAACCTGGCATTGGATCTCCAGGTGAACATTCGGAGTTAACAAGATAGCCACACTAGAAAAGGACAATGACCTTTCTACAGTGCTGGGAATGTTTCCAGGCAGCTGAGATTGCATTAACCCAAATGGCCAACTCAGATAAGGCTGGCGGGGGTCAGACCATTCGTAAGGGACACCATAGGTGAGTTGATGTTGTGTATTCAGACGGCTAGTTTCCATACTATCTGTCTGATGTAATGGTTATGGCAGTCATTGCATGGTGATTTGTAAACCACATTGGTTCTGCATGTCGTGGAAGTGGGGTCTTTAATCCTTGTAAGTGTTTGTCGCAGAGTGGCTGTGGGCTTGTGGGCCATCATGATTCCTAGTGGTCTTAGGAGTCTTGTTGTCAGTTCTGATATGTTCTTGATGCAGGGCAGTGTGGCCAGTGTGTATACTGTGTCCTCTTGTTGCTGTCTGTTTAGTAGGCATCTGTGGATGAAGTTGCGGGGATATCCATTTATAGCGAGTATTTTGTATAGATGCTGTTCCTTTTTCCTGTGTAGTTCCGGCGTGTTAGAGATAATAGGTACTGCAGATGCTGGAGAATCCGAGATAACAAGGTGTGGAGCTGGATGAACACAGCAGGCCAAGCAGCATCATAGGAGCAGGAAAGCTTGACGTTTCAGGTCTAGGCCTAGTTCCGGAGTGTTGCTGTGTGTCCTGGCCCATTTAAATAGTGTCCTAATGCCGCTTTGTTTGTGGGCCTTGGGATGGGTGCCGTGGAAGTTGAGGATTTGATCAGTATGGGTTGCTTTTCAGTATACTGAGGTTTGGAACTCCCCATTGGTCATATGCTCAACTTTAACATCCAGAAATGGCAGTTGATTGTTGTTTTCTTCTTCCCTTGTGAATTTAATCCCTGTGAAAACTGTGTTGATGAGGTGGTGGGTCTGTTCTAATTTGTTGCGTTTAATAATGACAAATGTATCGCCTACGTATCGGATCCACAGTTTAGGTTGAATGCAGGGCAGGGTGATGTGTTCCACTGTTTGCATGACTGTTTCTACAATGAGTCCTGAGATGAGTGACACCATTGGTGTACCATTGGTCTGTTTGTATACTTGACCATTAAAGACAAAGTGTGTGGTGAGGTAGTTTAAATATGTTATCATTGCTGATTGAGCTGCTGGCCTGCGTCGCTGCTTCCTCTGGTAATGTGGCCACTGTTTCTTCGGCTAGTGGGATGTCAATTGATGTGAATAAAACAGTGACATCAAAGGATACCATAATCGCGTTGAATGAATGGAATGGAGTGATCCGTCGACTCGGTGTTTCAATCTCTGTTGTGGGTCCTTGGCCAGTTTGTGTTAAGGTGTGCCTGGTAGGAAAATAGTGGGTCTGAGGCAATTAATGAGGGAATTTTGGTAGGATACAACAAGAGAACTCATTAGTCATTACAGTGAAAATCCCTCCAAAAATCTCAACACAACTTGTTATTAGCCAATAGAACACAAAACTCAGCCCTGACAGAAAATGTGGGGTTTTTTTAGCAAAACATACACACCTTCCTTTTAAGTTAACAAACTGATTTTGGACAGCAACGGAAGGGTACATGAGTTTCAGTTTGCTCTCATCACTGTCAATGAAATGGTATTAACCATTCCCATTTTGTACAAGGCATTACACCTTTTATTTATTCCTTATGTCAGATCGCTTGTTATTTTTATTAAAAAGTAAATTGTAAAATTTTACCTGCCTTCTTTTTCATTTCAAAATTATCTCAAATGCAAATATCAAAGTTGTTGGACTGACAGGTTATGATTATCCTCAATTCATTTCTCCTTAAAAGATAGTTTCTTTATAAACCCGTAAACTTTATAAAATTTTTATTTGAGCTTAATGAAAGGAAATTTTATCAAGGATCTTAAAGAATGAGTAATAAGGACTTGATGCATCATGTAATAAATATTACAACTAAAATTTACAAATAGTGAAGGATCAGAACCCAACCAGGAGAGTAGTTGAATGTAGATATGATAAAGGCATGGATAAGGTTTGCAGCAGGAGATTGGCTCAGATACATGTTGAGAATAAGAAGTGGAAGCCCGTCTCAAGATTGAATACAATGCAGAGTTTGCAAATAACCTGGTTCAATCAGTGACTCTAGAATGGGTCAGAATTGGTGTTGAGGTTACATATATGTGATGGAGCTCAAATATGAAACTTTAGTTGTCCTAAAATTTAACTGGAGGAACACACAGCATCTATGCTGGAAACAAAGTAATTAAGGGGTGGAGCTGGGGCATTAGTTTCCTTGTGAATACTGATTCCACATACTATTAATATTAAATGAGTCAATACTATGTTCTGTTTTCCTAAATCCACTGTCTTTGTATATAGATGATTGAAGTGTTTAAAATAGTCAAAAAGTCATTTGGTAGGCAAAGAGAATCTATATCTTCCCAGCATTGTGAAACAAGAGTTCATAATCTTAAAGATCTCAAAATCTAAAATGTCTAAGAGTGAAATCAAAAAGTACTTCTCCCTGAAAGGGTGGTAAAAATACGAACTCTCTTCTGCAAAAATCTGTGGGTGCAAGATCAATTGAAATTTTCAATATGTGATTTGTAGATTCAAATTGACAAAGGTATCAAGTGATATGGAGTGGTATAGATCAGCGATGACCTAATTGAATGGAAGAACAGAATTAAACTGTTTCCATGTTCCATTCATTCATGCAAAAGTTATGTTAATTTATAAAAAAACTTATTCCCATCCCAGCGACACAATTTAGCATTTCCACTTCATTCTCAATTAAAGCACTTTTGATGAACTATTGCATTTGCTTCATTAGTAGTATACTAATTAGTTATCGTACTTAAAAATTACAAACATAAATGCAACTGGTCCTTTAATATGATGCATCCTCATCACAGCTGAAATTTAACCTGAAAATATAAATGCATGAGTGGTCCTGTAGCACAGTGCAACAGTAATGAGCATAATACTCATAACATGCTTCTTTAAGTTATACAAATGCTTGGTTTTGAATATTCTCAGAAATAAATTTTCAAGGAGTACTTTCAATAATAATAGGATCAAAGTGGTTGAGTCTTGATCTTTGTTTATCTGATTACCCATAATTAGCAAAATCGGAGAGGCTCTTGCAATCATATTTCTTTAATGAAAGATGTTTATTTTAACATTTTATGCTTTACCAGAAGGTAATAAAACATTGATAATTTTTATTAGTCTTCATCGATTTTGTTAAGTTTAAATAGAATTTGTTTAAAGAAACTTAATGTCAAACACATCTTAGATGAAACTTCAGGTGGATGCACAAATGAAATCATTCATTGCTGAAATTTTCCTTTCTTTAAAATCATGAGATTAATCAAATAGTAAGAACTTGTAAGTAAACAGATAAGGATGTTCCGTCCATACTAGTAACAAAGTGTGTGTCTCATTGCTTGTGTATAAAGTTGAAAAAATATTTGTATTATTGATTAACCAATGATGTAATACAGTTTCTCATCGTATTTTGGCAAAGATTTTCTTTACAAAAAAATTAACATTATTGTACAAATCTACTAATTAATCATTTAGTCAGTTGGTAGTACAGAACTTGAATATTGCTGAATAAATATACATTTTGTTGAGACTTTTTATCTTGAACTCAACAGGACAATTCACAAGAATTATCGAGTAAAAAGAAAAAAATATATTTATACTGTATGAAAGAAGAGTGATGGTTAATTGGCAAGTAGATTCTATTAGATAGAAATAGTGCCATAGAAAATGCACCAGTTATATGATGACTGACAGTTAACTGCCTAGTTTTATCTAAATTTTTAGTTTTAAACCAGGCAGGTTGAATGATTAGTCAAAGATTGTCCAGAGAAATGAACCATGGAATGACTGTTGTATATTCTGTTGAGGTGAAACAGTCACAATGTATGTAATTTTTTTTCTGTGCAAAGAGCAGGGTGCTGTATATTTATATATACAGATCTTATGGTACATTCAAGTGCTCCACAATGCAAGCTTAAATGATAATTATATTTAGCAAATGTTATTCACTCATGGAGTTGGATCTAATGTTGGGCTTTTTTTTTGAGTTTTGCATGCACTGGATTGTTCAACATATTTAGTATCCTACTTGTGATGAACAAAGGGATATGCTATTTGATACACTAAAAATCCAATTTCTTGTGACTTATCATCACTGCGGCAAGCTATTCTGAGAAAAATGAGCATAAATGAAATTTTGGCCCCTGCTTGTGATGTGTGTCCTTCTCAAAATAAATTCAGTTTAGGGTACTAAATTTGTAAATTAATTTAAATAATTAAACACCTTTTGGAGGTTGAGAAAATAAAAATGTCTTTGTTCAGTGGATAAACAAAATCCAAATCAGTTTTAATAAAATTGAATGAAAAAAAGAATAAAATCGTTTGTGAATTCTGCAGGGTTTTGAAAACTAATGTTATTTCCTAAAATTAGAATAGAAATTACTATCGGCGGTTATATGGACATATAATGCACTCAGATCAAATTGCTGTCTGTGATATTACAACAAAAATATGACTGTTAAAAAGTAGTGAAAGGAATTTAACATTATCAAATAAACCCATTAGAGATCTTTAAATAGACAGAATCCACATACTTCATATTTGATGCATATAGTAGCAAAGGCAATCACTCCAGTGTACATATGCAGCATTCGGGCTTGTATTCAACATTAGGGCTTGTATGTTCCAAGCTGGTGCTTTGAATTTTGCACTGGGAAGTATGGGAGAAGGAAGTGATGCAGTGGTGTGACATTGACAGCAAAATATTAATCTGCAGTCCCTGAATTCAGGGAGAGCTTCAACTTTTCAACTTTCCAACTTCCATATTGCTGCCAGAGACCCCATATAAAAAAAAATTAAATCTTGTTCAGTCAGATGTAACTCAGCTTTTAACATTGATTCAAAGAATAAAATTTAATGTACAATAGAACTGATTCTAAAATAATCTAATTGCGGAGTGCTGTTAAATAATTAATTAGTTTTTAAGTCTAAGATTTTAAATTTTTCTTTAAAAGGAAATCTTTCTGAATACTTTAACTTCTATGTTCACCTAGTGTATTTGGCCTAAATTTTAATTTACTCAATATGAAAATATGTTTAAATGATTTTACTTTATTCCTCTTTTTCCTGGTTGTGTGTCTGTGACAATCCTTTAATAAGATAACACTTGATCTCTCAGTTACACTTTGTAGCCAATGGCAAACACTCACGGCTCACCACTGATTGCAAAATCAAGCCCAACACATTGATTTACGAAAACAGATTGTGTACCATTTATATTTACTTTCGCATTATGCTGAACCCAATGCTTTGTCCCATTTTATCCATATTTCTTTGCTGGAGGGTTTTTTTTCTACCAATGATCATGACTTGCTTGTGTATAGCCTAAGGTAGTTGTTCTTCCCATGAGTATTGAGTAGTCCTTTGACTATAAAAAGCATTATACTCAAGCCTAATCCCATCCTTGTTCAATCTTCACAATTTGTTTCTGGGTTTGGAAGGTGCTGGTTAAGGATCTTCGGTGAATTTCAGCAATGCAATTTGTAGATAGTATACCTTCCTGCCACTGAGTGTCAGTGGTGGAGGGAGTCAATGTTTGTGGCACCAATCAAGCAGGCTGCTTTGTACTGGAAGGTGTCAAGGTTCTTGAGTGTTTTTGGAGCTGCATGCATCTTGGCAAGTAGGGAATCTGCTATCACACTTCTGACTTGTGCCTTGTAGATGGTGGATAGCGTTTGGAGAGTCGGGAGGTGAATTGTTTGCTGCAGTTTTCCTTGCTGATAACCTGTTCTTGCAGCCATTGTATTTATACAGCTAGTCCAGTTCAGTTTCTTGTCAATGGTACCCTAAGATATTGATAGTGGGGGATTCAGTGATGGTGATGTCATTGAATGTCAAGGCAAGATGTTCTTATTGGACATGGTCATTGTCTGGCACTTATGATGCAAATGTAACTTGTTACTTGTGAACACAAGCCTGAATGTTGGCCAGATCATGCTGCATATGAATACTATTGTGATTTCTTGTGCTATCTATGTATAACACAAGTTAGGTGCATTGATTCGGAAGACTTGAATGTGGGTTCATTTACAGCTAACCTAATAAAAACAGTACAGAAACAGAAGTTGCTGGAAAAGCTCAGCAGGTCTGGCAGCATTTGTGAAGAAAAATTCAGAGTTAACGTTTCGGGTCTGGTGACGCTTCCTTAGTTCTGAATGCTTTAACTTCTACGTTCACCTAGTGTATTTGGCCTAAATTTTAATTTGCTCAATATGAAAATATTTTTAAATGATTTTACTTTATTCCTCTTTTCTGAGGAAAGGACACCTAACCTGAAATGTTAACTGTTATTTTTTTCTTCACAGATGCTGCCATACCTGCTGAGCTTTTCCAGCAACTTCTGTTTATGTTCCTGATTTATAGCATCCGCAGATCTTTCAGTTTTTAAAGACAGTACAGAGTAACTTATAGACATATTCTTTGTCTGTGGAGCTACAGTATAGAAAGACTGTGTCTCTTGGTCATATCGAAGCTATCCAGCTACTTACTGTACCTGCATCTTGAGCTCCTTAAAATGAAATTACTCTTGAAGTCAATTTTTTTTTCCTTTATTCATTGACAGGAATGAGGGTGTTGCAGGTTAGGCAGCATTTATTTCCCATCCCTAGTTGCCCAGAGGGAAGTTAAGAGTCACCCACATTGCTGTGGGTCTGGAGTCACATGTAGGCCAGACCAGGTAAGGATGGTAATTTCCTTCCCTAAAGGACGTGAGTGAACCATATGGGTTTTTCCCCTGATAATTGATTCACAGTCATCATTAGATTCTTAATTCCAGATATTTTATTGAGTTCAAATTCCACCATTTGCCATGGCAGGATTTGAACCCAGGTCCCCAGAACATTATCTGGGTCTCTGGATTAACAATCCAGCAATAATACCACTAGGCCATCACCTCCCCCTCTGCATGCATGTCACTGAAAGGGCTGTCTATTTTCTGCAACTCTTTACATCTAAAAAAGAATGGTTTTGAAGCATCTGGCTGCCTGCCTGGATTTGCCCAGTTCAAAGATACTCTGTTTGTAAAGAAAAACTGGTTCTCTTCTAATTTCAACGCTTATTTTCCTCTGTTCTCTACCATGGGAACTTGTAACTTCTGAGTGCTTTTGAATCTTGTCTGCTGTTTCAACCTGTGGTCTTCAAGCTTTCACCCTCTTTGTTCTACATTTTCTTGAAAGGGAAGTTACCACCCCTGGCACCACTTAGTGGTTGGTGGTGCTATCTATATGTAATACAAATGAGCTACATGAATTACTTAAGTTTTCCGGTGGATTTATTTATGGCTAAAGTAATATAGACAGCTCAACGTCATCTCTAAAGACATCATTTGTCTGCGGAGCTTATAATGAGGCTCCTGTTCATGAGGTGGCGTCAGGTACTTGGCTTATTTGCATGTTCAAATGTACAAACATTAGGAGCAATATTAGGCTATTTAGCCCCTTGAGCCAACTCTGCTATTCAGTCTGGCCATTTCTGATCTGTTGCTGTTTCAAAATTCTGTATTTCCATCTACTCCTAAAAGCCTTTGATTTCTCTGCCAAGCAAAAATGCTGATCAGAGGGTAGTGACGGAGAATTGCTTTTCAGACTGGAGGCCTGTGACCAGCGGTGTGCCACAAGGATTGGTGCTGGGTACACTGCATTTTGTCATGTATATAAATGATTTTGATGTGAACATAGGTGGTATGGTTAGAACGTTTGCAGATGACATTAAAATTGGAAGTGCAGTATACAGCGAAGAAGGTCAACTCAGAGCGCAACGGGATCTTGATCAAATGGGCCAATGGACCAAGGAGTGGCAGATGGAGTTTAACGTAGATAAATATGAGGTGCTGCATTTTGGTAAGACAAATCAGGTCAGTACTTATACACTTAACGGTAAGGTCCTGGGGAGTGTTGCTGAACAAAGAGAGCTTGGAGTGCAGGTTCATAGTTCCTTGACAGTGCAGTCGCAGGTAAGTGGAGTAGTGAAGAAGGTGTTTGGTATGCTTGCCTTTATTCATCAGTGCATTGAGTACAGGAATTGGGAGGTCATGTTGCGGCTGTACAGGACATTGGTTCGCCCACTTCTGGAATATTGTGTGCAATTCTAGTTTCCCTCCTATAGGATGGATGTTGTGAAACTAGAAAGGCTTCAGAAAAGATTTATGAGGATGTTGCCAGGTTTGGAGGGTTTGAGTCATAGGGAGAGGCTGAATAGGCTGGGGCTATTTGCCCTGGAGCGTCAGAGGCTGAGGGGGACCTTATAGAGGTTTATAAAATCGTGAGGGGCATGAACAGGGCAAGGTCTTTTCACTAGGGTAGGGGAGTCTAAAACTAGAGGGCATAGATTTAAGGTGAGAGGGGAAAGATATAAAAGGGATCTAAGGGGCAAAATTTTCACGTGCAGGATGGTGCGTGTATGTAATGAGCTGCCAGAGGAAGTGATGGAAGCAGGTACGATTATAACATTTAAAAGACATCTGGATGGGTATATGAATGGGAAGGGTTTAGAGGGATATGGGCCAAATGCTGGCAAATGGAACTAGATTTATATAGGATTTCTGGTGGGTATGGACAAGTTGGACCGAAGGGTCCGTTTCTGTGCTGTATGTGTTTATGACTCTAAATATCTACCTCCACCATAAAAATATGCAATGACTCTGCTGCCTCCTGGGGCAGCAAATTCCAAAGTTGCACAACCGACTAAAAAGAAAGGTTTTCCTCCTGTCTATCCTAAAAGTTATTCCTAATTATAAAACAGCATCCCCTAGTTCTAGACTCACTCCCAACAGGAAACATCATTTCCGCATCCACTCTGTCAAGAGCGCTCAGGATTGTGTATACTTCAATCAAACCACCCCTCACTCTCTAAACTCCAGTGAAAATAAGTCCAGTCCTTTCAACCCTTCCTCATAAGACAACCCTGTCATTCCAGGTATCAATCTAGTAAAACTCCTCTGAACAACCTCCAATGCTCACACATTTTTGCTGAACTAAGAAGACCAAAACTGTAAGCAGTATTTAAGATGTCATCTCACCAGCGCCCTGAGTAACTGAGGCATAATTTCCTCAGTTTTATATTCAGTTCCTCTCATAATGAAGGAAAGTATCCCATTAGCCTCCTTATTAGCCTGCTTAATTACTTGCCCTTGCGGTACTGGACTAGTCGCAGCCCATCAGCTTGATTAGCCTTAATTATCTGCAAAAATAGGAAAGAAACTTGTATCTGTGCTCAGCACGCCAGTGCCCTCTCGACTTTGGGCAGCCAGAGGACGCTAATAAGATCATGCCAGCCATAGGGCAGCAAGGTCAGCAGCCTGCCTCGACTTTAGTTGCACCTTGTGGAAACATGCACAAGAAATTTAAGAGGACTTAGCTGTACTTGGAGTTCACTGGAGAAAACAGTGTGTGGATGTTAAGCCTTTTATTTGTTGTGCAATCAAGTAAAGCATTAATGTACCACTGGAAACCTTAGAGAGTTTCTTTACTATTGTGTGGTGTATATCTAGGTGCTGGGTAATGGAGTGCAAAATGAAGGAAGCAACAGCAGCATTGCTTGAAGCCAAGGCTCTCCTGGTACAGTTTCAAAATGTTACACTGGTCATAAATGTCCACCTATAAATGCATCAAATTTCTAATTGCATTGTGCCTGTGGTTCAAAGAATCTTTAATCTTGCACTGCTTGGTCAGCTGGCTTCTTCACATCCTCATTGTCAAAAGGGGCATCACAATCCACAATTCCTGTGTCATACTGTGCTCTCCCCCTCTGTGACTCCAGGTTGTGCAATGCACAGCAGGCCACCACTACACACAACACCATTGCTGGGCATGCTCAATTGATCTAGGCACCTGAATCATATTTTCAAGAGTTCAGTGCACTGAACTGGTTATCTCTGGCGGGTGTTATACCCCTCCTTTGCATCTGTGTCTTGATTCCCCATCGGCATAAGTAGTCACAAGGAAACACCAAATTTATGGTCCGACAACTTCTGTTTCAATTTAAGGAGTCTCATCCCAGCCCTCCTCCAAACCAAGAACAATTGGTAGTAAAGGCAGTAAAATTCCTATCTGTAGTGCCTGGAAAAAGACACTTACATGTGTACATATAAAGAAATAACAAATAACAATTAAAAATGTAGCTAAAATTTTACTAAAGTTTTCGTATAAATAGACTGTTTTAGTAACTAGAAGATAAGGAACAACCACATAGGAGATGCTGTCCTGTGATCTAGACATACAGACCAGAAAATGTAAAAGCACTCTTACATTACTAACTTATTTTCTTATTGTCTTCCCTTTTTACTGGCAGAGGACACTATGCCACTAGACCTAGCCATCCTGGTCTGAGGTTGCCTTCTGGGTCAATGCTACCTCCAAAGTATGGAGGAATGGCCAGCAATGCTCTGCAAGGGTAAGGGTTACACTCTTCTCTTTGCAACCTCACACTCACTCACTCTCTCTGCTACAAACTCACGTCCCACCAAGGCTCATGCTGTTCCACTCAGTATTGCACGCAACATCTTCCACTAGTTGCTTTTCCCATTCAGTCCCTCATTCCACTAACATGCATGTCCTCTAAACTGCCTCCTCAGTCCTTCACTGCACCACACCACTTTTTCCCCATGCACTAACAATCATGCCACCCATTTTCACTTCAGTCAATGGCCCCCCCTTGTGTTCGTTACTGGAGAAGACAGCCCAGACAGGATAGGGAGGCCATACAGATGAAGGGGTGTTCCAGATAAACTGAATAAAGGTTTGCAGGAACACCAGCCTATGAAATACGGGTTACCTTCAAAGAGGCAGAGTTATGGTATATTCTCTCAAATGGGAAAGATAGCATGAACAAATCCAAAGCTTCCTAGATGACAAAGGAAAAGAAATTAAATAAATAAAGAATAAATGGCCGTATCGCAGTTGTCAAGTACATAGATGTTTCAGAAAGGAGGTAAAAAGAGGCAAAGATGATTTATGAGAAAAGACTGGTATCTTAACATGAAAAGGAATCCCAAAGTCTTCTACAAACATTTCAATTGTTAAATGAGGAGTTGTATGATCAGGGAAAGAGAATTTACACTTAGAGGCAAAGGGCAGGATTGAGGTGTTCAATGAATATTTTGCATGTCTTTACCTAATGGACAGATGTTGCCCAGGACATGATGACAAAGAAAATCAATCAGTATAAAATTTATAAGGAGGAGGTCATGGATAAGTTACAGTCATAGAGTCCATTGTGTCAGCCACATGGTGTGCCTCATGGGTACATGGTATGCCTCGTGAGCAAACAGAGAAATTATTTCGTCTTCGTTTTCTTTTGGTATACTTTCACACACAAGCTTTAGTGATTTAGAATTTTCAGGATCAAACTTGAAATTTTTAACATCTACTGAAACCAGTTTCTCAGAATCCCTTGGAGCAAATCTCATGTAAGTCTTCTTCTGGGTCTCTGGATCCACGTATAATGCATAATTATCCAAACTTGAACACTCTGTTTACACAGATTGGTGGGTGCATGGAATGTGCTGCTGTTGGCAGTAGTGGAGTCAGACACATTAGGGACATTCAAGTGACTCTTGGATAGGCACACGGATGATAGTAAAACGTAGGGTATGCAGGGTAGTTTGATCTTAGAGTGGGATAATAGGTCAGCACAACATCGTGGACTGAAGGGCCTATACTGTGCTGTACAGCATAGTTCCATGTTCTAAGAGTCAAACAGCATGGAAACAGATCCCTTAAGTTCAACGAATCCGTGCCGACCATAATCCCAAACTAAATTATTCCCACCTGCCTGCACTTTGCCCATATCCCTCCAAACATTTCTTAGTCAGGTACTTATCCAAATGTCTTTTAGGTGTTGTAACTATCCACATCCACCACTTCCTTTGGAAGTTTATTCTGTACACAAACCACTCTCTGTGTAAAAAAAGAATTGCCCCCCTTGTCTTTTTTAAATCTTTCTCCTCTCACCTTAAAAATATGTCTTGAAATCTCCCACTCCAGGGAAAAGACACCTGCCATTCACCTTATCTTTTCCCCTCATGACCTTATAAACCTCTATAAGGTCACCCCTCAACATCCTATGCTCCAGTGAAAAATGTCCAAGCCTATCCTGCCTCTCCTTATAACTCAAACCATCCATTCCCAGCAACACCCTAATGAAAGTTGTTTGTACTTAAAGTTGATTGGACTGAATGAGATGCATTCATATTGCAGGAATTGAGGGTGGAAATTGCAGAGACACTGACTACTATCTTTCAACATTCCTTGGATTCAGGGATGGTGCCAGAGAATTGGAGAATTGCAGATATTACACCCTTGTTTCATAAAAGGTCATAAAGTTCCGCCCAGTAACTAGAGACCAGTCAGTTTAACTTCAGTGGTGGAGAAACTTCTAGAAATAATTATTTGGCAAAGAATTAATAGTCACATGGAAAAAAACGCAGTTCAATTTAGAAGAGTCACCAAGGATTTGGAGGGGAGAACACACTGGAGTTTTTTGAAGAGTCAACAGAGAGAGTTGATGAGAGGAAGACTGATGATGGGTTGTGCATGAACTTCCAAAACATGCAACAGATATGTGATGTAAATTATAGGTCATGGAATAAAAGAGACAATAGCAACATGCATATGAAATTGACTGAGGGATAAGTGAGAGAGACTAATTGTTGATGATTGTTTTTCAGGCTGGGAGAAGGCTTGTACTGGTGCTCTGCAAGGCTTCTTATTGGGCCCATTGCTTTTCCTGATATATATAAATAATGTAGATCATGGTGTCCGGGGCACAATGCAAAGTTGCAGACAACACAACACTTGGGAGAATGATAAACTGTGAGAACTGTATAGAAATTCTAAACAACATTGACACATTTATAGAATGGGCAGATCTTTGATAGGTGAAATTCAATGCGAAGAAGTGTGAAGTATGTCGTAATTTACTACAAAGAAGATGGAGTGATGGTGTAAAGTGAATGTTATTATCCTAAAGGGTGCACAGAAGCAGAAAAAACAAGATATGTAATGTTATTGAAGCTGGTAGCATCAGTAGAAGGCATACAGTATTCTAGGCTGTATAAATAGGAGTATGGAGTACAACAGCCGGAATTTATATACGGCTATGGTTAGACTTCAGCCAGAATATTGTATCTAGAACTTGTCATACTATATAAAGGATGTAAGTGCATTGGAGAGATTGCAGAAGATGTTTTTGAGAATAGTTCCAGTAATGATACACTTCAGTTATGGGGCAAGTTTGGGTAGGTTGGGATTGTTTCCTGGGAGCAGAGAACGCAAATGGGAGGTTTGGTGGAAGTTTTCAAAATCCTGAGCAGTTTGGGCAAAATGAATAGGGAGAAATTGCCCACCCACAAACAGATCAAGAACTAGAGGACAAGGCGTGGGGCTGGATGAACACAGCAGGCCAAGCAGCATCATAGGAGCAGGAAAACTTGACGTTTCGGGCCTAGATTAAAATGCTTGTTTGACAAAAATTGATCTATGTTTAGAAATTTTCAATTCATTAATTGAGGTACAGTGAATTCCAGACTTCCACTCCTCCTTGTGGGAAGAAGTGCCACCTGATATCACCTTCAAAAGGTCCAGTTCTAATTTTAAGCTTATGGCCTCATTTGGGATCTTCCATCAGAGGAAATAATTTATTTCTATCTGACCTAAAAACTCCTTTCAGCAACTTAAACCACCTCAAATTGATCAGTTCTTAGTTTTTTATACTCAAGGGAAAACTAGCCTACTCACATTCATCTTAACCTTGTTATAATTCTGATGAATTGACAATGCATCCAATACAATCCAAGGCCAAGATACCATTCATGAGGTTCAGTGTCTAGTAAAGAATGCAGCACTGGAGCTCCACACAAGGTTGCTAGATTACATTGCATGCTGTGATTACAGATATATCCGGTTAATTTGAATGTATAACCACCATCTACAACCTCCAACTTTTCTTTTCTAGCTAATTTCCTTATCCAATTTCCTTCACCAACTTTTAAAGATGCATCATAAAAAACATTCTATCCAGATACATAACAGCTTGGTACAGCAACTGCTCTACCCAGAACCGTGAGAAACTACAGAACGTTATGTACACAGACCAGACCATCACAGAAGCCAACCTCCCATCCATGGACTTCATTTGCACTTCTTGTTGCTGTAGAAAGACTGCCAACATCATCAAAGAACCCTCCCACCGCAGTAATGCTCTCTTCCAACCTCTTCCGTCAGGCAGAAGATACAGAAGCACATGCACCAACAAGTTCGAGAAGAGCTTCTTTCCTGCTGTTATTAGACTGCTGAATGGATCTCTCTAACTTAAGTGATGTTAATCTTGCTTTGTGCACCTCCTGTGCGGCTGTAACATTGTATGCCTCGTGTCTAAGCACACAATCATCTATATGTTCTTGTTTGCTGTGATCTGCCTCTACTGCTCACAAAACAAAACTTTTCACTACTTCCGTACATGTGACTACAATAAATCAAATAAAAACAAATTGGTGGAGTTGCAGATTGTGAGGAGGATTGTCAAAGAACAACAGCAGGATATAGATCAGTTGGAGGCATGGGCAGAAAAATGGCAGATGGAGTTTCATCCAGACAACTGTGAAGTAATGCATTTTGGAAGGTCAAGTAAACATGGAAATTACACAGTGAATGGCAGAACCCTTAATTATATTGATATGCAGAAGAATCTGGGTGTGCAGGTCCACAGATCACTGAACGTGGCAGTACAAGTAGATTAGGTAGTGAAAAAGGCCTAGGGCATGCTTGTCTTCATTGGAAAGGGCATTGAGTATAAGGATTTACAAGTTATGCTACAGCTTTATAGAACTTTAGTTAGGCCACACTTGGAATATTGCATACAGTTCTGGTCATCACACTTCCAGAAGGATGTGGATGCTTTGGAGAGGGTACAGAAAACGTTTACCAGGATGTTGCCTGGCATGGGGATTTTAGCTATGAAGAAAGATTGGATAGACTGGGAGCTTGAGGGGGCGACCTGATAGAAGTTTATAAGATAGTGAATGTCATGGAAAGAGTGGAAAATATGAGGCTTTTTTTCCCAGGGTGGAGAAGTCAATTACTAGGGGACACAGGTTCAAGATGAGAGGGGATGTCTAAAAAAGATGCGCGAGGCAAGTTTTTCACACAACGGGTGGTAAGTGCCTGGAACGCACTAACAGAGGAGGTGGTGAAAGCAGACATAATAGCAGCATTCAAGAAACACCTGGACAAATACACGAACAGGAAGGAAATAGAGGGATACTGATCCTGTAAGTGAAGACAGTTTTAGTGTGGAAGGGCAAAATGTGTCGGCACAGGCATGGAGGGCCAAAGGGCCTGTTCCTGTGCTGTATTGTTCTTTGTTCTAAATGTGCTCTCATGCTTGTTAACAGTTTCAAAGTTGGAAACTTATTTAATTGTCTGACAATCTGTATAAGTAACATTTATAGACAGTTCCTTAATTAGCACATTTTGTTATTTCCACAAAAATATTCAACTTCATTCATTAAACACGAGTTACTTTTTACAAATCAATGCTGGCTTTTTCCAGTCAGATTGTATTCATCCAAATCAGTCATTCTGACCCTCATAACAAATTCTAGTAACTTTCCCACAACTGCCATTGGATTAATGTATAGATTGGCATCCTTCCATCTACAAGAGGTGGTGGGAGCTTTGAACTTTGGTGAGGTCATATTAGATCATCTACTGTTCTTCTTTGGATGGCTAAACAAACATATTCTGTGAACGCAAAATCTGCCACAGATTAAGTTAACCCTTACTGATGGTGTGGCATGATCTCTCCTGACACTTTATTTGCAGGATTGGCAACTGCTTCAGAGTTTGAGTTTTAGTTAGTTGGTCAAAGACAGTCAAAACTAAAAAAATGTTATCTTTTGGCTGCATGTCACAGGTATTTAGAAACAATCTAAGGGATCTAGGTAGTTAGGGTTCAGAAGTCCTAGGGCTCAGAAGTCCTGGGACCCAATTAGTGCAGCAAGGAGTTGGGGTTAGCGGTCAGGAAAAGCTCTAGGAGCCATCTGGAGCAGTGAGGACAAGGAAGAAACTCTAGAAAATGTTAATAATTCAGCACAGCAGTGAGTGGGGAATCGAAGGAAGTGCATATGCAATATTAACTTGGTGCAGCTGAGAATTATTAGACCTCGGAGAACTCAGGACAGTATGAGCTTACTGAAGCTAGCATTTGTGAAGGGCTGGAATTGTGCCCAGGTAGATGCTGTGTTGCACTCTCAAGAATCTAGAGGAGTGTTATCTCATGAAAGAAGATTGAACTTTCAGGATGTGAGCAGGTTTTATGCAGTCCACAAGAGCAGGACTTTTGAGGGAGTTTTACGGTTAGATAATCAGACCTGAAGTAGTGAAATCCTTTGTGAAGAAGGTAATATTTTAATGAAATCTATTGACTCCACAATGTTACTCACGTCAGAGGGTTTGCTGAAAGATCCACAGGATCTGTCCTGACCTCATTTGCTATTTGATGTGCTCTATGAAATGTTTGACCACAGTTTGCCTGTCACCCATATTTAACTCATGTTCATTCTGCATGTTGGATGTATAAATTTTATACACACACTGTAGATTGTTTCCTTGTTCTAACCTTGTATAGTTATATTTATGTTGCTTCTTCAAAACTGTGAAGTCTTGTCACTCATTATTAAAATGCACACCTTGAATCTCAATCTTTGTCTACTACAAATAAAAAAATGTTACTGGCTCCTAGATATACCCTGCCTCACTTCAGGAAAAAGGAATGCCCTCTCACATAAATCTGGCAGTCTCATCAGGTACTCAAATGTTAAAAAAAACCCAGAATATTGTTTGACATGTCCTTACTTTGTCGTGTACTCATCAGATGTGTAGCAAAGAAGATTAAGTTCCAGTCTCCTCCCAGCTTCCTTCTGCTATGCTAGGGCAGGTTAAAGTGTTCTTTGAATGTTGTTCCATGCAGTTGTCTGAGTATCCCCGAACTCCCAGCAAACCCTTGTTCCTTAAATCTCTACAAGTCCTGCCTCTTCTAACAGAAAACTATACTTTTTGCTGGCTAAGTCACAGCAAAAATGTATTTACCTCCACTTGTCACAGCAGCCGCTGTTCCTCCCTCCCTCTCTGTGTCCATGAGTCTGTGTATCTCAGTATCCAGTGGACCAAATTCCCCTCTTGCATGTTAATGTATGAAAATGGACACCTGATTTTCAGTTGGATTCAATCAAAGATCATGTGGGCTTTTCAATTAGCCTAACATGGGTTATTATTTGCAAATCAGCCAGGAAAAAAATCATCTACCTCCATAGCGATCTTAGTGTATAGTTCAAAGATATGATCTCTTGGAATTGAGTAGCCATATCCCCGCGGTAGCATGATATTTTAAATATGTCCCACATTTGTTTTCAGAAAAAGTACCACACAATCCACCAACACCAAACTAAATGATTCCCCAAAAACAGTTATGGGAGTTAAACTTACCGGTTTTATTGCACATTATGGATAACTCACAACCACCCACACATAACATCTTTTAGAAAAATGTGTGGTGTGAACAAATCTTGTTACCCAGTTAGTAAAAATGCTTCAGTTTTCCAGATTCCTATCTGGCCTGCTTTAGGAAGTTAATGTATATCTTTAATATTTTTGATGATATTTGGATGATTCCACAATCTAGGAAACCACCATCCACTCTTCATTTACTGTGAAGGGATCTCCATTCAGTCATCAGAATCCCATTTCTTGTATAGTTGGAATCTGAAACTCCCTTAGTTTCAACTTCAGTTTGGCTTGGCTTGCTGAGCCTAATCGGAGAAGATTTATTGAATACATTTCTAGACAGAGTAAATACAGGAAGGATGTTCCCAATGACCAGGAAGTCCAGAACCAGGTGTCATGGTTTAATGATGCAGTGCAGGCCTTTTATGACTGAGAGATGATAAACTTATTTACCTAAAGAGTGGTGAGCCTGTGGAATTCTCTGCTACAGAAAGTGGTTGAGGGCAAAACATTCAATGTTTTCAAGAAGGAGTTAGATATAGTTCTTGAAGATAAAAAGGTCAAAGGATGTGGGAGAAGTAGTACCGACTTGGATGATCAGCCTGATCATATTGAATGGCAGAGCAGCCTTGAAAGGCAGATGGTTTACTCCTGTTCCTAGCTTTAGATCACGTCATAGTTAATTGAAGCCTCCCTAAAAGAAAGAAAGGCAGAAACCTCATGAGTTCGACCTGTAAATCTCATTTGCTTGAGCAATTTCAACTTTATTTTTGCCAACTTCATATACTTCGTTAGTTATTCAAAAGAAATAAAACTTGCCTTAGTGTCCTTTTCATCAAATTTTGGGACAGCTTGCACAAATTTAGACAACTCCCCACTGGGTCTTGAATTGGACCTTATCAGAATTCCCTGGAAGCAGAAGATTTTTTTTAGTTCCAGCCTTTTAACACAGAAACAAAGGAACAGGAGTAGCCTTTCAGCCACTGACCCTGCTCTGCTGTTTAATATGATCATGGCTGATCACATACATAAATGCTTTTCATTCACCCCATAACCCTGTATGACATTGATAATCAGAAATCTATCAATCTGAAATTCAAACATACTCAAAGGTTGAGCTTCCACAGCCCATGAAGGCAATTCCAAATGTTCACAAATCTCTCAATAAAAATTTTCCCCTCCTCTCAGACAGAGGTGATGTTCCCCTTGTTTTCAAATTGTGTTCCCTGGTTCTAGACTCCCCAGTTTCAGCAAACATCCTACCTGAATCTACCTTATTTGTCCCTTTAAGTAGTTTTTAAAATTCATTTTGTGGGATGTGGGTGTCACTGGCTGTGCCAGTATTTGTTGCCCATCCCTAGTTAGTCTTCAGAAGGCGATGGTGAGCTTCCTTCTTGAACCGCTGCAGTCCACCTGCTGTGGACTGACCCACAATACCATAAGGATGAGAATTCCAGGATTTTTACCTAGCAACAGTGAAGGAACAGTGATATGATTCCAAGTCAGGTTGGTGAGGAACTTGAAGATGGTCGTGTTCCCATGCATGTTCTGTCCTTGTCCTTCTAGATGGAAATAGTCATGGATTTTGGAAGGTGCTATCTAAGGATTTTTGGTGAATTTCTGCGGGGCATCTTGTAGATAGTACACACTGTTGCTACTGAGCATCGGTGGTGGAGGAAGTGGATGCAGTGCCAATCAAGTTGGCTGCTTTGTCCTAGATGGTCATTAGAATCCCTACAGTGGGGAAACAGGCTCTTTGGCCCAACAAGTCCACACTGACCCTTGGAGCATCCCACCCAGACCCATCCCCATCCCCCTATAACCCACACACCCCTGAACACTATGGGCAATTTATCATGGCCAATCCACATAGCCTGCACATCTTTGGACTGTGGACTGTGGGAGGAAACCGGAGCACCCGGAGGAAACCCACACAGACACAGGGAGAACGTGTAAACTCCACACAGACAGTCACCTGAGGCTGAAATCAAACCCGGGTCCCTGGCGCTGTGAGGCTGCAGTGCTAACCACTGAGCCACCGTGCCGCCGTGGTGTTGAGTTTCTTGAGTGTTGTTGGGGCTGCACTCATCCAGGCAAATGGTGAGTATTTCATCACATTCCTGACTTGTGCCTTGCAGATGTTGGACAGGCCTTCAAGTGTCAGGAGGTGAGTTACTCGCCGCAGTATTCCTAGACTCTGATCTGCTTTTGTAGCCACTGTGTTTATATAATGAGGTCAATTGAGTTTTTGATCAATGATAACTCCCAGGATGTTGATATTGGGGAATGAAGTGATGGCAACATCATTGAATGTCAAGAGGCAGTAGTTAGACTGTGTCTTATTGGTGGTGGTCATAGCCTAGCATTTGTGTGGTGCGCATGTTACTTGCCACTTGTCAGCGCAAGCCTCGATATTGTCCAGATCTTGTTGCATTTGGACATGGGCTGCTTCAGTGTCTGAGGAACCCTGAATGATGCTGAACTTTGTGCAATCATCAGCACACATTCCCACATTCTTTACTCAGAGAGTGGTAAGGGCGTGGAATGCCCTGCCTGCCAATGTAGTTAACTCAGCCACATTAGGGGCATTTAAACAGTCCTTGGATAAGCACATGGATGATGATGGGATAGTGTAGGGGGATGGGCTTAGATTAGTTCACAGGTCGGCACAACATCGAGGGCCGAAGGGCCTGTTCTGCGCTGTATTGTTCTATGTTCTATGTTCCATGTCTGACCTTGTGATAGAGGGAAGGTCACCGATGAAGCAGCTGAAGATGCTTGGGCCTAGGACACTACCCTGAGGAACTCCTGCTGAGATGCCCTGGAGCTGAGATGACTGACGTCCAGAGACTCCAACCATCTTTTTATGTGTCAGAACTGGAGAGTTTAATCCCTGATACCCATTAATTCCAGTTTTGTTAGGGGACCTTTCTGCAACACTTAGCCGAATGCAGCCTCGATATCAAGGGCTGTCACTCTCACCTCACTTCTGGAATTCAGTTCTTTTGTCTATTTTTGAACCAAGGCTGTAATGAGATCGGAAGCTGAGTGGCCCTGGCAGAACCCAAACTGGGCACCACTGAGCAGATTATTGCTGAGCAGGTGCTGCTTGATAGCACTGTTGATGACACCTTCCATCACTTTACTGATAATTAAAAGTAGACTGATGGGGTAGTAATTGGCCAGGTTGGATTTGTCCTGCATTTTATGCACAAGACATACTTGGGCAAATTTCCACATTGTTGGGTAGATGCCAGTGTTGTAACTGTACTGGAACAGCTTGGCTAGGGGAGCGGCAAGTTCTGGAACACAAATCTTCAGTACTATTGCCAGAATTTTGTCAGGGCCCCATAGCCTTTGCAGTATCCAGTGCCTCCAAATGTTTCTTGATATCACGTGGAGTGAATTGAATTGGCTGTATCTGTATTGCTGGGGAACACTGGAGGAAGCCAAGATGGATCATCCACTTGGCACTTCTGGCTGAATATTGCTGCAAAAGCTTCAACCTTATCTTTTGCACTGATGTGCTGGACATTGCCATGATCGAGCATGAGGATATTTGTGGAAACTCCTCCTCCAGTGAGTTGTTTAATCGTTCACGACCATTCACGACTGGATGTGGCAGAACTTCAGAGCTTAGATCTGATCCATTGGTTGTTGAATCGCTTGGCTCTGTCTATCACTTGCTGCTTATGCTGTTTAGCGTGCAAGTAGTCCTGTTTGGTGGCTTCACCAGGTTGACATCTCATCTTCACATATGCCTGGTGCGGCTCCTGGCATGCCCTCCTGCTCTCACCATTGAACCAGTGTTGATACCCTGGCTTGATGGTAATGGTTGAGTGGGGAATATGCCAGGCTATGAGATTACAGATTGCGCTGGAGTACAATTCTGCTGCCGTTGATGACCCACAGTGCCTCATAGATGCCCAGGCTTGAGTGGCTAGATCTGTTTGAAATCTGTCCAATTTGGCATGGTGATAGTGCCATACAGCATGATGGAGGTTATTCTCAATGTGAAGGCAGGACTTTGTTTTCACAACGACTGTGCGGTAGTTACCCTTACTGATACTGTGTTGGACAGATGCAGCTGCAGTTGGCAGATTAGTAAGGATGATGTCAAGTATGTTCTTCGCTCTTGTTGTCTCCCTCATGACCTGCTGCAGACCCAGTCTGGCAGTTATGTCCTTTAGTACGTGACCAGCTCAATCAGTAGCACTGCTGGCATGCCATTCTTGGTGGTGGACATTGAAATCCCCACCCAGAGTACATTTTATGTCCTCGCCATCCTCAGGGCTTCCTCTTTGTGTGGTTCAATATGGAGGAGTGCTGATTCATCAGCCGAGGGAGAACTGTACGTGGTAACTAGCAGGAAGTTTTCTTGCCCATGTTTAACCTGAAGCCATGAGACTTCATGGGGTCCAGAGTGAACGTTGAGGACTCTCAGGGCAATACCCTCCCACCTCTGCTGGGCCTGTCCTACCAATGAGACATGCCATATACAGGGATAGTGATGGTGGTGTCTGGGACGCTGTAAGCTATGGTTCAGTGTATATGATTACATCAGGCTGTTGCTTGACTAGACTGTGAGACAGCTCTCCTAATTTTGGCACTAGCCCCCATATGTTAGTGAGAAGGACTTTACAGGGTCAACAGGGCTGTTTCTGCTGTTGTCTTTTCTGGTGCTTAGATCGATGCCAGATGATGTGTCCGTTTTCATTCCTTTGAGACTTTGTAGCGATTGGTACAACTGAATGGCTTGACAGCCCATTTCAGACGGCAATTGAGCGTCAACCACATTCCTGTGGGTCTGAAGTCATTTGTAGGCCAGACCAGGTGAGGATGGCAGATTTTTTCCTTGAAGGACATTGGTGAACTAGATAAGCTTTTCTGACAATTGACAATGATTTCGTGGTCATCAGAAGATTCTTAATCACAGATTTTATGATTTTTTTTCATTCAATTCCACCATCTACCATGACGGGATTCACACCTGGGTCCCCAGAACATTATCTGGGTCTCTAGATTAATAGCCTAGCAATAGTACCACTAGGCTATTACCTTCCCTAAGTTTCAATATGACCACATTCCAAGGAACAAGTATGGTAAACCTAAGAATTGACAATAGTTTCATGGTCACTATTACATCAGCTTTTAATTCCAGATTTATGAAGTGAATTTGAATTCTATCAGCTGCCATTTGAACACATGCAATAGCCTAGGCCTCTAAATTACAGGTCCAGTAACATTATCACCGTACCATCACTCCCTTTCTATTGGCCAGAATCCTTTCTCTTTTTCTCACCTGATATACTCCTTCTCTTTCATCCCCTTCCTCTGAAGTGCACTTTTCTTTTCTGCTATCTGAAGAGCTTCTGTTTCAACTTCGAGTTTTTTGTAACCATTTCCAATTCTCCTCCATGCTTTCTCATTTTCTTTTCTATTTCATTTGCATTTGAACTTTTGCTAACTCAATTGACTCAGCATCTGGTTTGCTTTACTGTTGTTCAGTTTCTAATGTTGTGATATTACCTCAGTTATACCCACTTTCCAAGCCCCTACTTTTAGTTCAGTCTCCAACCTCTCTGCCAAATCAGTTTTCCTAACTTTAGCATTTATTTATAAAATCATCCAGGGATAAATCATCCTCCTCCAGAAAAGTCTTAGCACTACCAAAGCCATTTTGATATAATAGTATACAAGAAACCTGGTGTCTCCCTTTTCCTCCTTTCCAATTATAATTATCCCACCTCTCATTAAGTGTAATCTGCTTTTGGTTTCCCCAACAAGTCCCCATTTTTATACAATGACGATGCTGGAGGATTCCATTGTTGCTTTAATCCCACTACTCCACAGGTCACAACATAAAATATAAATAGTTTTCCCAGTTACAAAGATGACAAATTAAGAATCTTATTTATATCAGGTTTTTAAAAAAGGCCAACCAGCCAGGTTTCTTTAATAAATACAGCTATCGGTTTATAATTGAAACAAAACTTGTTCAAGGAAAATACAATAACTGGTTAACACACTCAGTTGGTAATACGAAAATATAAACGATTGTCCCTCTACGTATCCCAAAACACATGTACATTTTAGAAAAAGAGAAAAAAACAGACTTCTCTCTACAAAGGTTCACGTTAATAAAAGACACATTGTGGCCATTAGGTTTATTCATGAAGTGCCTCATTCATCACTGTATTTTACCTGAGGCATTGGAAGACCCAAGATGGTAGCCCAGCAGCTTTAGCTACATAGCTAGTATCAGGCAAGGGATCAGTACTTCCTATAGCAGTTCCTAGTGCCTATTATAGGCAATGCCAAAGGTGATAATCCCTTTAACCATCCACTCTAGCTGCCAAACTCTCAAACATAGGCCCCATCCCTCTCATTCCCCTCACAGGTCCTTCTTTACTGCTTATATACTCTTAAGGGACATTCATAAACACGCTATCCATGAAATTCTCAATGTTATGGATGGACTGCAATGAGACTGGCAGCAATCTAAACCTTGAAACCAAAAACTTGAGCTGTTACAACTTATGACACACCCTGCAGATGTGATTGCCCAAGACACGTGAAATGTTCTAGAGATACCATATGGAACAGGATCTGAACTCGATGGACTGAATCTTACTTTTTTCGGTGAAGTAATCATGCCAAATGCCTTCTCCACCGCCCTGTCTGTCTGTGATACCACTTCCAAGGAATTATATACCTGCAACCCTAGGTGTCTCTGTTCGATAACACTCCCACAGGGCTGTACCATTAACTGTATAAGTCCTGCCCTGATTTGTCTTGCCAAACTGCAACACCTTGCATTTAACTAAGTTAAACTCCATCTATCATTCCTCAGCCACTGGCTCAGTTGACCAAGATCCCATTTTTAGATCACCTTCTTCACTGTGCATTTTACCACCAATTTTGGTGGTACTTACTAACTATGCCTAACCAATCTAACATACTAACCAATCTTTCTCCATGTAAATATCTTTAGATCTTCTATTCTTCCTGACAAAGTGCACTTCCTGTTTTCCCACATTATATTCCATCTGCCAAGTTTTTATCACTCATTTAATGCGCTGAGGTACAGAGGGATCTGGGTATCCTAGTGCGTGAAACACAGGAAGTTAGTAAAAACCTAAAGAACTGCGGACGCAAGCTCTTTGTGTCATCTTCACCACCTGCCTTCCCACCTACTTTTTTGTCATCCACAAACTTGGCCATAGTACATTCACTTTCCTTATCCAAGTCATTAACATATATTGTAAATAATTGTGGCTTCAACATCAATCCCTGTGGCACTGCACGAGTTACAGGTTGCCATCCTAAAAATGCCTTCCCCTTTATCCAAATTCTCTGCTTTCTATTAGTTAGCCAATCCTTTATATATCTTAACATACTACCTCCAACACCATGGGCTGTTACCTTATTATGTAGCCTAATGTGTTGTACCTTATCAAACACCTTCTGGTCATCCAAATATATTACATTTAAATGTTTTCCCTTTAGCTCCCCTGCATATTACAGGTAGTTCTGCTATAATGCATGTTTTGTAAACGTGAATTGGCTGTAATGCGACTGACAAATAGTGGTTGCTGTTTGGATAACGCAAACTTTCTGCTGTATAGGCATAGCGATTTCCCTATAACACGATTTTCTATAGTGCGAGGTCACACAAGAACACAACTTTTGTGCTAAAGGAGAACTACCTCAGGGTATTCTTATAAATTTGTCAGGCATGACTTCCCCTTCATGAATTCATCCTGAATCTGCTTGATCATTCTGAATGCTCTTACACACATTGTAACAGACTCTAACATTTGCCCGATAACAGACATTAAACTAACTGGCCTATGGTTGGCATTTATTGTCTCCTTTCATTTTGTAAGTAAAGATGTTGTGGTCAGATGTGGTCTTACCAATATGCTATATAACTGAAGCATTATATCTTTACTTTTGTGTTCAATTCCCTTCAATTAACCATAGTAATCTATTAGTCTTCTAAAATATTTGCTGAAATTGCATACTAACTTGCTGTAACAAAAATAGAGATTGCTGGAAACTCTGATTTCTCTCCATAAATATTGCCAGACTTGCTGAGCTTTTCCAGCAATCTAAAAATTTTGTTTCTGATTTACAGCATCCACAGTTCTTTTGGTTTTTACCAACTTCCTGTGTTTCATGCACTAGGATACCCAGATCCCTCTGTATCTCAGAGCTTTACAATCTCTTATTATTTGAATAATTTTTAAAAATTCTTCCTGCCAAAATAGATCATTTATTTTTTCTTACTATATTATACTGTATTTTGCCAGATCTTTACCCACTCATTTAATTGATCTCTATCCATTTGTTATGTCCTCTTCACAACTTTTTTCTTACCTATCTTTGATTGATTGATTCAATTGATTGGTGGACACATGCACTGAGATACAGTGAAAAGTGTTGTTTTGCATGCTTTACAGAAAGATTGTACCATACAAGATGCATCAGGGTAGTAGAAAAGAGTGCAGAATATAGTGTTACAGCCACAGAGAAGTTCAGAGAGAAAGATCAGAATTAACATTTGAGAGGCCCATTCAAAAGTCTGATAACAGTGGGTATGAAGCTGTTCTTGAATCTGTTCTTATGTGTATTCAGACTTTTATATCTTCTGCCAGATGGAAAAGGATTAAAGGCAGTGGAACTGGGCTGGGAGGGATCTTTGAATGTGTTGGTTTTTTTCCCGCAGCAGTAGGATGTATAGATGGAGTCAATTGGTGGAAAGCTGGTTTGCGTGATTAACTGGGCTATATTCATGACTCTCTGTAGTTTCCTACAGTCTTGGGAAGAGCAGTTGCCATACCACACGATGATGCATCCAGAAGGATGCTTTCTATAGTGCATCTATAAAAATTGGCAAGACTTCCTATGGATATGCTGAATTTCCTTAGCCTCCTGGGACGTAGAGACATTAATGTGCTTTCTTGACCATTCTTGACCATTCTTGACATGATGGTCCAGGACAGATAGTTGGTGGATGTCATTCCCAGGAACTTGACGCTCTGGACCATCTCCATCTCAGCATCATTGACACAGACAGGGGAGTGCCCTCCACTCCACTCCCTGAAGTCAATGACCTGCTCCTTTGTTTTGCTGATGTTGATGGAGAGATTTTGTCTTTACATCATGTCGCTAAGCACTCAATCTCTTTCCTGTATTCTGACTCATTATTGTTTGAGATCTGGCCTGCAAAGGTGGTATCGTGTAAATGGAGTTGCGATGAAATTTGGCCACTCAGTTGTGAGTGTATGAGGAGTATATTAGGGGACTGAGTAAACAGCCTTGTGAAGCATCGGTGTTGAGGATTATGGTGGAGGAGATGTAGTCATCTTTTCTTACTGATTGCAGTCTATGGGCCAGGAAGTCAAGGATCCAGTTACAGAGACCTAGGTCTCAGAGTCTGGAGATGAGTTTGTTTGGAGTAATGGTGTTGAGAGCAGAACTGCAGTCAATAAATAGGAGCTTTGTTATCCAGATGTTCCAGGGATGAGTGTAGGGCCAGGGAGGTGGTGTCTGCCATGGACCTATTGTGCTGGTTGGCAAATTGCAAAGTATCAAGGCAATTTGGTAAGCTGGAGTTGATGTGAGCCATGACTAACGTCTCCAAGCACTTCAGAATTATGATGGTCAGAGCCACTGGGCGGTATTCATTGATGCTTGCTGCATGATTTTCCTTTGGCACAAGGATGATGGTGGTCTTCTTGAAGCAGATTGGGACTTCAGAAAATAGCACTTTTGTATTATCAGCAAATTTATCGACCATGCAGTCAGTTCCTTCAATTTATGTCTTAAAAGGTTGAGGCCCAAGCACTGATCCCTGTGACACACCATTCATTACATCTTGCCAGTCAGAAGATGGCTTAATCATAACTATTCCCTGTTTCCTATTAGCTATCCAATCTTCTGTCTATGCCAATCTGTTACCCATTACATCATAAGCTTTTATTTTCAGCAATAGCTTTTATGCAAATATAACTTTTCAAATACTTTTGGAAATCTAAGTACAGTACAGACACCAGTTTCTCCTTAATCCACAAAACACATTACTTCCTCAAATCAGTCCGACAATTTCGTTAATCATGATTTTTGTTTCACTAAAAACATGTTGACTCTGCCTGATTAACTTGAAGTTTTCTGTCCTGCTACATTGTCTTTAGCAATACCATCTAACATTTGACACAGGTTAAGCTAACAGATCTGTAGTTTCCAGCTTTATGTCTCCCTCAATTTTTCAATAAACAAGTTCAATTTGCTATTTTCCAAAACTTCCCAGAATCTAAGGAATTTTGGAAAATTAAAACCAATGCATCAATTCTCTCAATGATCTGACATACAGAAACATGACAATAAAAGGATACTGTATACTATATATATATTGTATGATCTTGTTTAAGAGCATAGATTGAAGTCTCTGTTTTAAGATGTGAAGCAATGCAGAAGAGATAACTGATGGAAAGGAAATGATATTTGAAGAAAACATGGACATAGCAATTTAATGGAACTAGTGGCCAAGGAATGCCAACACCTAAGCTTGTGCATGAGAGTTCACAAAATGGTGGCTGAGAGACGTACACCAATGAAAAGCCAAAACTGCCATTGTTGTGGAAAAACAGGTTACACAGCAGCAAATTGGTGGTAGAATAGAATCAAATAGAATGGACCAGAACAGAACATCCTTTATTGTCACATGTACTCCAGTACAGAAGTACAAGAGTACAATGAACAGTTTTTACTATGGTTATCTTTAATGGTGCCTTCTTCTGAAGAAGGGCCCTGACGCGAAACATCAGCTTGCCTGTTCCTCTGATGCTACCTGGTCTACTGTGTTCCTCCAGCTCCACACTTTGTTATCTCTGACTCCAGCATCTGCAGTTCTTGTACCTCATCAAATTGAATGGTTATGTTTGAGGAAAAAACATCACCAACATACAACAAAAGTATAGAGACCAAAGAGTAGGAAGAAAGTCTGCATGATACAAAAGGGTCTTGAAAAAAATTCAGAGTCAGTCTGAAGAGGACCTGTTATTAAATATACTGACCAGTACTGGGTCACTCCCTTACTGAATGGCAAACCGGTAAGAAATGAGGTTGATACCAGAGCAATGGCTTCATTGATTCTTGAAAGTATGTATCAGAAGCAACTGAATTATATTGCACTGCACTCCAAGTATACAACTTAAATATTGCACTAAAAAAGTACATAAGGAGTTGTATCACTGAAAATGTTTAGTTGTACAACACATCTGAAGACTTGTCCTTGCATGTTACCAAAAGAAATTTTCCAACTGTATTGGTAAGCATGTAATTGAAGAAAATCAAAATCAACAGGGCTAAAGTAAGTCGCTTGTCAGATTCTGAGACTGATCTATCACAAATTCTGAAGAAACTGTGCTCATTGCAAGATATATTTGAACTGAACTAACTTACCATGTTCTGTGTAATCAAGGATATTATTGATATACGTATCATCAGTATTTAATACCACTAACTTCCTTTATTATTGTGTCCAAGGGTATGCTTAAGGTATACTCTGATTGTTCACTCAGATTTAAATGACCAATATAGGAAAGATCACAGAGCTCTGTAAACAAAATTTAATGGAAATATTACATAATTACCACATCAGACCTTTAACATAACCAACAAATTCTGTCATTTTAAATGATCCATGCAATTTTTAGAGGTTTTAATCTTTGTTCCTCCTTCCAAATCATTTTGAAGACATTAAAAACCTTTCAAAAGTAAGTGTTAATGTTATTATGACTGGATCTAACCAAGCATTTATGTATAATTAAAATTATTCATTTTCATTTAAGCATTATAGTCATAAATTGCATGAGTGTGGAAACATACTGCGCTAGATTTTTGCCCAAGTCAACAAAGCTCCACATATAGCAGGTTGTCACCTGGATGCGGAAGTCACACTCTTATTTCCAACAGGTCCTGTTTTTGTCACTCAGAGAAAGGGCCTGGGACAAGAATCACACAGGAGGATAGCTCAAATTCAGTAAGGCCCATAAACTTAATGCAAGGTGCTGAGGCTGTTTGGTTAGAAGGCCCATCTTGGTACCTTGAAAATGCATATCAGTTATTTTAGATGATTTTAGGCTGTCTAGCTCTCACCTCTCACCCATCCCCATAATTTCCTCGTAATGTCATAGTAAAGTCTGTTTTTATTCTGTTGAAGCTGACAGCTGTGTAGAGTTAGTTGCTTTATTTAAAAAAAGAAGACGTATGATAACTAAGTACTTACGAGGAGTCTCTGGAATCCTGAGGAAAGCAGTCTCAGGAAAAGTGTCTAAACTACCAGAATGTGAACAATCATTGAGACAATGAGTTTGAGTGGCATTTGAGGGAATTTTAAGGCTAGAATTTTGAAAGTGAAGAATTAAATCCTTGCAAAGGAGGCAGAGTATTAATTTTAATGGGATTTGATGACCCAAAGGTCACTAATGTCTGAGTGGGTTGTTAAAAAATCTATGGGACCCATCATGACCACAACAGCTATTTGTTTTGCACTGGATATTTGTTAGTAAATTTTAATTTACTTGTTCATAACCCATAGAATTGTATTGTTTTATTCTCTTAGTAAGTAGATGCATTTTCAAATTTGTTTACTTTTAAACAACAAAGTTACAGGTCTCTAACATAATTATAACATCAATTTATCAGTCTCATGCAGTATTGTGAAACCCTCAATATCAACTTCTACATTACAAGTCCATAAGCATTTACTTAGTATCCATCTTGGCAGACATCCAGAGCTATATAAAGATGAAATAAAATAGACATTTAAAAATCTCTCACTAATCAAACTCGATATTGAAGATAATCTCCCATTCCTGAAAACATCAATGCTTTTAAATCATAAATGGTTGATCTTTTCCCAAAAAAACTTCTATTCATACCCCAAATCTATTTCACTATCTAACAGTGAATTTAGAACCCTGTGCTGAGATTATTGTAGTCTTTGAAATCTGTCAAGCATCCATAATGAATAAGCCTTTCAGAAAATGTCAACGAAGAATTCTACTGAAATTGCTCAAAGAGATGCTATGTCAGCTCACCTGTAAAGAACAGCAGTCCTGCAAAGGATATTTTTAGCAGTCACAATTGAGACCTTATCTACCCTTCAAATGCATTAATGTCTACTGCATGAAGTCCACACGATGTAGTAAGGCTCCTGCAACAGCCAAAAATATTTGACCTCAGCACCAGGATCAGTGGCCCTGCTGAGTTCAGGTTTCATAGAACATAGAACATATGTGCTATACAGCACACAAACAGGCCATGTTTACATGTCTACACTGACCACGATGTTCTAAGCTAATCCTATCTGTCTGCACATGGTCCATATCCCTCTATTCTCTGCTGTTCATTTGTCTATCTAAATGCCATCCTACCCAAATACCTTCCCCAACTCCTTTACTAATATTCTGACAGAAATTGGGGCAAGACTCCCGTATCCATGTCCCACCTGATATTTTTAAATGTCCATAGCAAATCTGTAAAAATCTGGCCCTCAATCTTTCTTGATGTGCTTAACTGTCATAAAAATTCAATTTCATCCAATCTTTATTTTTCAGTTGCATCTTTAGTCTCCTAGTTTTTATTAGGCAAATGAATAATTTTTGATGTATGATATTTAATCATAAGCCACTGATTAATATCTACTCCTTGAATAATGCCTATTTCTTCTGCATGTAAGGGTGAGTGCTTTTCATCTTAAATAAAAGAGGAAGTCTCCTGTAGTATACTGCATTTATAGCAGATGTTTCCCAAGCAAATGGACATACCAACAAAAATGAACATTTCATTACAGAATCTTGTCAAGATTTTAAATTTAACTTAGCATGAAATTTACACAAATCACTAGATGATCATTTTGAGAAAGTGTTTGTTCTCTTTTTGATACAACTAAAATTTGATAAAGTTTTTTGTAGAGCTTGAGGTCTTCATCTGAATCTGCAGCCATTAGTCAGCAGTTTTCTCAATGAGAATTGGTGAATGAAAATGCTGCACTGGAAGTTATTCAGATGACTGACTTAAAAACCAATATGTCGAATGTCTCCATTTAAAAGGATTTTTAAGTAGAATTTGTATTATCAGTCTATATCTTCTCTCTTTAGAAGACCTGAGTTAAACAGCACAAACTGAGGGAGCACAGATCGGTTCATTACAAAAGGTTTGCATTGTCATTGATATTACTGGTTGCTTCATCAGCACTCACCCACTCACTATTTTATTTTCATTTGTAGAATAAGTTATACATGTATTTCCAATAATAACCACCTATAGTCATTGTTGTTGGTAGTTTCCCTGCATTATCAAATATGGCCATTTCTTGTGGGCATGGTGTCATGGGTTCTGCGTTCTATCACGGCTGTGGATCTCAACTTCAGGTTTCCAAGGCTGAAATAGAGTGGGCCAGGATGAAAAGTGTCTGATTTTGCTGGGTTTCTAGTTTGCCTTTTGACCTTAGCTGCCTGTGTTTTTTGCTGTTTCAAGGAAGTTACACTACTACTTGAGATCACTCCCAGGTAGTTCCTTCTTGTTCGTTTTATTCCCAGTTAAATGGGGACATGCCACATTTCCTGAGGTTCTCCTACAAAAAAGGCCTTGAGCATGAATCTCATCATGCCTCACAGGATATATTCAAGATTGCGTTGTGAGTAGATGATCAATTTACAGAGTTTATCATCAACCGTAAGTACTATATTTCACATTGAATGGAGGAAATGTGCTGACATGGATGGACAATTAGTTAACAGACAGAAACTAGAGAGTAGGAATTAATAGATCATTTTTGGTTTTGTAGGCTATGAAGAGTAGAATACTTTGGGGATCTATGCTTGAGTCCCAGCTAATCACAATCTATATCAACAATTTGGATGTTGAGATCAAAAGTAATGTTTCCAGATTTGCTGATTTCACAAAATGAAGTGGAATTGAGTCATCAGAAGGATGCAGAAAGGCTTCAAGGAGGTTTTGTATGGCTGGAGTGAATGGGCAGCAACATGGCAGATAGAATGTAATGGGAAACTACATACAAAATTATCCACTTTGGTAGGAAAAACTATAATGAAGGGTATTTTTTAAATAGTGAGAGATTGTGAAATGTTAATGCTCAAAGGGACCTGTTCATCCTTATTCAGAAGTCACTGAAAGCTAAGTGCGGATGCAGCAGGCAATTAGGGACAAAATGATATGCTGGTCTTTCTGTCAAGATGATTTGAGTACAAAACTAAAGATGTCTAGGTGAGACTGCATGTGAAGCATTATGTACAGTTTTGATCTCTTTACCGAAAGTAGAATATCTTCACCATGGAGGCAGTGCAACAATGGTTCACCAGACATTTTTCTAGCGTATTAGAATTATCCTGTAAGGAGAGATTGAGGAAACTGGGTATGTATTCCGAGAGTTGAGAAGAATGAGACATGATGTCATTCAAATTTATAAAATTCTTACAGGGCACTATAGGATACATGTAGAAAGGTTCTGGACTTCAGAGTGAGGACCATAGTCTGAGATTAAGGGGTAGGCCATTTAGGACTGAGATGAGAAGGTGGTTCTTCACTTAGAGAATGGTGAACCTTTGGAATTCTCTACTCCACAGGGCTATAGAGGCCCAGTCATTGACTATGTTCAAGACTCAGATATTGATACATGTATAGATATTAAAGACATCAAAGGTCATAGGGATAAAAGATCAATCTTGGGAAGAGGAATAGCCAATCAGAATTGGATCTGCATGTGACCTGACCAAATAGGGGTTACATATACACATCAAGGCTCAGGGCCAAAACTTACCTGCAGCTGCAAAGAGGAATTGCTCAGCAGAATCACAGGCTGCAAAAAACCTCCAAATGTGACATTACAGGAAAGTAATGAGTTGATCAGCTGTTGAGCATTTGGTCTTTTGTTTAAATTAAATAGTGTTTAATGTATAAGAAGCAAGGAAAGATTCCTTACATACATTTAATATTTTTAAACTCTAGGAAGTACACATGTAGGGAGTAATTTAAGGGGAAATCATGGCAGGGCAGCTTGCCATGTGGATTGCTCCTCCTGCGCAATGTGGAAAGTCAAGGACACTTAGTGTCCAGAATGACAACATGCAGGACATGTCTACACTGCAGCTATTTAAAGCCACATTTCAGATCGGGAACAGCAGATGGTGTCAATGTGGAACAGTAGTTGGTGTCACTGTGGAGCATTTGCAAGCCTGAAATTTTTGTTGGCAGCATTAGCAGTAAGATGGTCACACTGCAAATAAAAAGTGCACAGGCAGAAACGACATAAACTAATAGAAGACAGAGAATTGGGAGAAGTAAGGCTTGTGCAGGATGGTGATCTGTCACCAGTAGAATGCCAAAGGGATCAATACTAGAACTACAATTACTTACAATGTATGAGGCAAGTGAGTGTACAAGTTTGTGGATAATAAAAAAGTGGGAAGGCAATTGGTGAGGTGTGCAGAGGGATATAGACAGGTGACGTGAATGGGCAAAATCTTGGTAGATGGAATATAATGTGGTAAAGTGTAAGGTTATCCAATTTGTCAGGAAGAATAGAGGAGGTGAATATTATTTAAATGAAGAAAGACTGCCGAAAATTGTAGAACAGAGAGGTTTGAAGTCTTCATACACTATTCAGAAAAAACTACATACACATTTGGGCAGCATGGTGGCTCAGTGGTTAGTACTGCTGCCTCACAGCACCAGGGACCCAGGTTCAACTCCAGCCTCACCCAACTGTCTGTGTGGGGTTTGCACATTCCTCCCATGTCTGCGTGGGTTTCCTCCCAAGGTCCAAAGATGTGCAGGGTAGGTGGATTGGCCATGCTAAATTGCCCGTAGTGCCCAGGGATGTTCAGGTTAGACATAGGAAATGTGGTGATAGTGGAATGGGTCTGGGTGAGATGCTCTTCTGAGGGGTGGCGTGGAATTGTTGGGCTGAATGACCTGTTTCCAACTGTAGGGATTCTATGAAATTCAGCAAGTGATAGGGAAGGAAAATGGAATACAAGCTTAATTTCAAAGAAAATGCAGTATAAAAAAGGGAAATATTGCTAGAACTAGACAAGGCACTAGTTAAACAGCAGCTAGAATATTGTGAACCATTCTGATCCCCTTATCTAATGTTATAACATTGGAAGAAGTTTCACTATGTTGATCCTCCCTATGAAAAGATTTTCTTATGTAGAAGGGCTAAGTAGTTTGGGCCTCTACTCATTGGAATTTAGAAGAATAAGAAGCAACCTTATTGAAATATATAAAATCTCTAGGGTACTGGATAGGATAGATGCAGAATACTTGTTTCCTTTTATGGGACAATCCAGGACTATAGGACAGAATTTCAGAGAAAGGAGTCTCAATGTAAGACAGCGATAAGAAGGAATTTCTTCTCTGAGGGTAGTGAAGCTGAGGAATTCCTGACCACAGAAGTCAACAGAGTCTGGTGACATTAAGCACAGTTAAGACTAAAGATAGACTGATTTTTATTTAGTAAAGGAACCAAAGGTTATGGAGAAAAAGCTGGAAATTTTTAAGAATTATCAGATCCGTCATAATCTCATTGAATGGCAGAAAGGACATGATGGGCCAAATGGCCTCCACTGCTCCTAAATTTTATGATCCTTTGAGTGACAACCAGACAAAGAAAAAGTTCTAGGCATGTAGTACAGGAATCCCATGGGTCTATCTGCCTCTCCAACAGGTTTTCCATTTTGGATACTGTTGGGGCAGATGATTTCTCAGAAGAATGCAGCAAAAACCATGTCTGTGGGATTACAAGAAGGCAGGCATCAACAGATTCATGAACAGGAGGAAATAAAGTCTGAGAGTAAATTTACAAGGATCATAAAACAGACTGTAAAAATATAAAAGCATCAGCATGCAAAAAGAAAAAAAATTTTCAAGATATATGTAGACCCTTTACAATTCCAAACAGGAGAATGATCATGGAGAGAAAGGAAATGGCAGAGCGATTAAACAATTATTTCAGTTCTGTCTTCACCAAAGAAAGCACAAATAAATTCTTTGACAGACAAAAATGGAATGGTGTGAATTTAAATTATGATTGTCTTCCCCCTCTCAGTGGAAATTGTAAATGATGTGGAGGTGCCGATGTTGGACTGGGGTAGACAAGGTCATAAGTCAGACGACACCATGTTATAGTCCAACAGGTTTATTTGAATCACAAGATTTCAGAGTGTTGCCTGTTCATCCAATGAAAGGGCAACACTCCAAAAGCATGTGATTTCAAACAAACATGTTGGACTATTACCTTGTGTCATCTGACTTCTGACATGGAAATTGTAAAGACACTGGCCATAATATTCCAGTCTTCCATAGAGTCAGAGGAGGAGCAGACATTATGGCGCTGTTCAAAAACTGGTTATAAAGAAAGATGTTAAACTTGAAAGGGTGCAGAAAAGATTTACAAGAATGTTGCCAAGGTTGGAGGGATTGAGCTATAGCGAGAGGCTGAATAGGATGGGGCTATTTTCCCTGGAATGTTGGAGACTGAGCGGTGACCTGGAGAGATATGGGCCAAATGCTGACAAATGGGACTAGTTTATTGTAGGATATCTAGTTGGCATGGATAAGTTAGACTGAAGTGTCTGTTTCTCTGTTGTACAACTCTATGACTTCATGATGCTATGATAAGGCCAGCAACTGCAGATCAGCTAGTTTAATTTCAGTGGTGGAACATTTCCAGAAATAATTACACAGAGTAAAATCAGTGCTAACATGAAAGAAGGTTAGTTGATTTGGCAGAGTCAGCATGGATTTCTAAAAGGGAAATTATGTTTAACTAACTTGCTGCAATTTTTTGAAGAGTTAATACAAAGGATCGATGAGGACAATGCTCACGATGTGGTGTTCAAAGTCTGTGATGGACTTTCAAAATGTCTTTGATACAATGCCACGCTGCAGATCTGTGACAAAGGCTATAGCCATGGAACAAAAGGTACAGTAGAAATGTGGATGCAAAGTTGAGTGATTGGAAACAGAATAGCTCAATAAGTGGGATAACAAGGTGTAGAGCTGGATGAACACAGCAGGCCAAGCAGCATCAGAAGAGCAGGAAAGCTGACGTTTCGTGTCTAGACCCTTCTTCTCGACCTGAAACGTCAGCTTTCCCGCTCCTCTGATGCTGCTTGGCATGCTGTGTTCATCCAGCTCTACACCTTGTTATCTCAGATTCTCCAGCATTGGCAGATCCTACGATCTCTCCACAGCTTAATAAGTATTATTTTGGGCTTGAGGAAGGTATATAGTGGAGTCACCCAGTTTTGGGACCCTTGCTTTTCTTGATTCATATTAATGATACAGATCCAATGCAGCCAATTTCAGAGTTTGTAGATGATAGAAAAGTTGGAAGCATTGTAAATTGTGAGGAAAACAGTGTAGCATTTCAAATGAACTAAGGTAATGTGGAGTGGGCAAGATAGATAGCAGATAAAGTTCAATGAGGCAATGCATTTTGATGGGAAGAACATGGACTGATAATATAAAATAATGGGTACAGTACTTATGGGAGTAGAGAAGCATAGGGACTGAATGTATATATGCAAAGATTACTGAAGGTGGCAGAACAGGTGAATAGATCAGTTAATAAAGCACAAAGTATCTTGGGCTTTATTAATAGTGATATGGAATACAAGGGCTAGAAGGTGATTTTGAACTTAGACAAGATATTTGTTACACCTTAGCTAGACTATTGCATACAATTTTGGATTCGCATTATAAGAATGATGTGAATGCAATGGACAGAGTGCAGAAGAGATTCACAAAACTGGTTCCAAGGATGAGAAATTTCAGGTACAAGGATAGACTAAAGAAGTTAGGACCATTTTCCTTGAGAAAGGAAGGTTAAAAGGCAATCTGATAGAGATTTTAAAGATCAAAAGAGGGCTGCGTAGAAAAATTATGAAGGAATTGTTCCTGTTTGTAAAAGGATTGAGAATGACACAGCAAAAAATTAAAATGATATGCAAGTAGAAATGTGATAAGACAAAATAACTTTTTCCTAGAACAAGTAGTTCAGGTCTGGAATGCACTACCTGGAAGTGTGGTGGTGGCAGGTTCAATTGAGAAATCAAGAGGTGTTGAATGATTATTTAAACAGAAACAATGGGCAAGGGTACAGATGCAAGGCAGGAGAATGATACTAAGTGATAATGCTCGTGGAAGAGCCAGAGCAGACAAGATAGGCCAAATGGCCACTTTCTGCACCATAATACTTTGTAATTCTCTTGTCCTGTGAAGCCCAAGACAGCAAGGTATTGCTTGATTTGCTCCTTTCTCTTTTTATTCCCATGCCTTACTGAGATGGGCTGGAGGCTGTTTCCTAAACAGCCTGGTTTTCAGGTTTCGATTTTTTGCAAAAATCCAATAACAAAATCCTTCAAGATGAAATCAAAGACAAGATTTAGAATCAGAATTTGATTTTATTGTCACGTGTACTCAAGTATAGGAATACAAGTGGACAGTGAAAAATGTACAGTCGCTATTCTCCCCACCCTCTTAGTTACAAAACAGAATTCAAAAACAACAGCAGAAATAAAAGAAATAGAACCAAAAGGAAAGAAAAACATCCAGATCAAATGAAAATAAAAATATCCAAATCTTAAAGTCCCATCTCAATAAAGGTGTATGGAACACTCAGCCTCTGATGCAGGCTGCCGGGCCTATCACAGCCTGTGGTCTTTTGCTGCTGCCGCCACCTCTGATCGCCAGGAGAAACTTTGCTGCTGCCACCTCAGATTGGAGGGGGGAGGTTTGCCGCCACTGCCACCTTTGCCGATGCTGCTGGAGGAGTCACCAACATACTGTCAATTGCAATGCCGTTGTCTCTGATCTTCAGGAGGAGTTTGCTGCCACTGGCGGGAGGAGCTGTGAACTTGCAGCCTCTGACTGCCTGGAGGCTGCCACCATTCCACAAACAGTCCACTCTCACTGCTGGGCCGTGTTGATGCTGACGTAAAAGGCTTTAAAGAAAACAAGACAAGAAAAAAAGTAAAAGAAAACAAAGGAAAGCAGAGGGAGCAGAAGCCTGAATGCAACCCTGCTACTCTGCCACCATCTTGATAGGGTTTACTAACAAAACATTCACCATGCAGGGGAATTGTTTCACTACTCCACATGCAAATGCATGCACGTACACACACAGGGAGCTAAGGAGGGCAGGGCAAGAAAGGAGATAGATTTAATAAAATACAAACTTTGGTAAATCCAAAGGTATTTTAAAAAAATTAGTTGATGTGAGCTACGACTTCCAGTGTCCAGTAACAGTGTCCTTGTTAGGCTGAGCCCAGCAGGCTCTATTCTTGCAGGCAAAGTGTATGTGTTGGTGGGTTTCCAGGCAGCAACTTGGATATAGAGATGGAAGATCCTGGGTAGACTGCCAGCTCAGTATGTAGTCTTGCTCTTCCTGTGGAGCTCAAACAACAACTTACTTAAAATATCAGAACTGTACATTTAAGCAATTCAGCAAACTCAAATTTCAGTCTTGTGATGAAGACAGATCATAAGGATGCGATAATTGAAAAAGAAACCAAAGAACTGCCAATGCTAGAAATCAGAAGCAAAATCAGAAATTGCTGGGAAAACTCAGCAGGGCTGGTAGCATTTGTGGAGAGAAAGCAGAGTTAACAAATACTAATGAAGTGTGGAGCTGGAGGAACACAGCAGGCCAGGCCTAGTGGTATCATCATTGGACTGTTAATGCAGAGACCCAGATAATTATCAACAGAACATTATCAGGGTTTGAATCCCGCCATGGCAGATGGTGGTATTTGAATTCAATAAATATGTGGAATTAACAATCTAATGATGACCATGGATCCATTGTCGATTGTCGTAAAAACCCATCTGGTTCACTAATGTCCTTTGGGGGAGGAAACTGCCATTCTTACCTCGTCTGGCCTACAGGGGACTCCAGCCCCACAGCAATGTCGTTGACTCTTAACTGCCCTCTGGGCAATTAGGGATGGGCAATAAATGCTGCCTATCCAGCGACGCCCTCATCCCATGAATGAATAAAGAAAAATAAAGCATCAGAGGAGCAGGGATTTTCTGAAGAAAGGTCCTGTCCCAAAACGTTAACTTTCCTGCTCCTCTGATGTTGCCTGGCCTGCTGTGTTCCTCCAGCTCCACACTTCACTATCTCTGACTCCAGCATCTGCTGGTATCTTTTTGTTCTTGGTATCTTTTCACAAATGTAAACTCTGCTTTCTCTCCACGGATGCTTCTAGACCTACTGGGATAATGGAAAGTTCATTGGCTTTGCCTCCGCCATTAGAGGTTCTTTTGTGAACTGACAAGGTAACTGTAAAATTAGCATTCATTTTTAGCACAATGGGTATTAATGTTTTCCTTTGCCTAGAGCTGGTTGGAACCTGACAGCTCACCTCTACATTGATTGTCACCCTTAGCTGGGATGTGAGGGCAATGCAAGTGATTCTGAATCTTCTGGAAATATAGTCACAAAATCAATCATTTTCATTTTATGAGTTCAGAAGGTTGTCTATTTTTAAAAGAAATAGAATTTAAACCTGAAAGAAAAGAAGAGAATGTAGTTTTTCTTTGGGATTTCTCTTCATACCCTCTAGCCATGATGCATGCCAGACATGTAAGGAAGCCAAGGGTATAGTGAGAGGGAGGAATTAAGGACATTAGAAAAAATGCAGTGCCAGAGAAATTAATGGGACTGAAAGTTGATAAATCCCTAGGACCTGACAAATTATATCTCAAGGTACTAAAGGAGGAGTCAATAGAAATACTGGATGCGTTTGTTATCAATGTCCAAAGGTCTGTTGATTCGTGAAATAATCCTGGCAGATTGGAAGTTGGCAAATACAACCTCATTATTTTAAAAATGAGAGCGAAAGAAAACAGGGGATTACAGAACAGAGGTAACAAGGTGTAGAGCTGGATGAACACAGCAGGCCAAGCAGCATCAGAGGAGCAGGAAAGCTGATGTTTTGGGCCGAGACCCTTCTTCAGAAATGGGGGAGGGGAAGGGGGTTCTGAAATAAATAGGGAGAGAGGGGGAGGCAGATAGAAGATGGATAGAGGAGAAGATAGGTGGAGAGGAGACAGACAGGTCAAAGAGGCAGGGATGGAGCCAGTAGAGGTGAGTGTAGGTGGGGAGGTAGGGAGGGGATAGGTCAGTCCAGCGAGGACGGACAGGTCAAGGGGTCGGGATGAGACTAGTCAGTCAGAGATGAGGGTGGGGCTTGAGGTGGGAGGAGGGGATAGGTGGGAGGAAGGACAGGTTAGGGAGGTGGGGACGAGCTGGGCCGGTTTTGGGATGTGGTAGGTGGAGGGGAGATTTTGAAGCTTGTGAAGTCCACATTGATACCCTTGGGCTGTAGGGTTCCCAAGCGAAATATGAGTTGCTGTTCCTGCAACCTTCGGGTAGCATCATTGTGGCA